>CM066031.1:609896357-610388857 GCA_033557465.1 Ichthyophis bannanicus | reverse complement strand
TCATTTTGTATTACTCTTCTGAAAAACTCTTCATGCTTTCCTATGAGACCATTGGTTTTCAGCTATCTTCCAGTCCCATATGTTATTTTTTTTGATATGTCAAAGATTCCTTTCAACAGCTCTACAAGACATCAAACACTGTGCTGTTAAAACTGGCTTTGCTGAAGCACTGATCATTCTTTTCTCTGCATTCCCATGGTTTGTGGCCACTTCGTCGTTGTCACGCAAATGTGATTTGAAAGTGTCTGCAGCTGCTGCACATTGCAGCTCCTTCCATCTACTTCCATCTACTTCGATGTCTAATGACAAATACAGTAGGACAGCTAACTAAAGGTTCGGAATCAGCTCAGGAGTGAAGCCTGCAAGGGCCTGGCTTCAAGCATCGCCACTTATATAATCACAAAGTTTTGTTCTTAATCCATATGCTAATGTATGCCAGAAAATAATAATACAAAAAAACATATTCTATGACATTCCACCCTCTCTTGTCCTACACACATTCTGATATCCTTTCAAATATATTTGCTACTCTAGAATGGATCCCGGTTTCCTCAGATATTCCAGGACAACACGTGTGCTGACCACGAGAGTTAATAAATCATTAGGTCAATATTCGAACTGAGTTGTATATTTGCTGGCAGTCAGTAAATGTGCAGCTCCTTAAGTCACTGGTTTTCCAAGACACTATACGGAGAATGGCAGTGAAAATTCTCTAACTGCTTTGGCACTCTCCACACAGACGGTAATTTTTTAGCAGGTCTCTTAGGTAAATTGGGCAGGAAAGCACCTATTCGCCACATATTTTCTAAAGACACTTAAGTACTCATGCATCTTTATAAAATCCTAGCACAGGTGTTGTGGAAATAGGTAGTGTGGACAGTTATACCTGCTTGGGAACAGGCAAAAATGTCAGTATGTAAAGTAAGCATGTGCCGTTGGGTACACTGGATACAGTGGTGTACCAAGGGCGGGACAGTGGATGCGGTGTACCTTGGGTGACAGCCAAGTTGGGGGGGTGCTGAATCCCGAGCCCACATAGCAGAGGTGCACGTTTGCCAAGCCACCTCCGCTGCAGGTCTCACAGCTGTTCTCTCCTGGGACCGGGAGTGGAGACAGTGTGGCAAGTCACCTAAGACGTCATGGTATGCTTGCCACATGTGCCTCTGCTGTGTGGGCTTGGCAGGGGGGCGCTGCATGGGGGGATGGAGCCGCCACAAGGGGCGGGCATCCGCATTGGGTGCCCATGAAGCTTGGAGTGCCACTGCATGGAAAAATTGTGACTCTGCCTATGCTCTGCCCAAACTCCTCCCCTGAACATGCCTCATCTACAAGTGTCTCCTACAGTAAGTGCACCACTCAAAACCTAATTTTATAAGAGGCCTTTTACACATAAAGATTTATAAAGTTATCTCCATGTGCCTGGGTAGACTTAGGATGGAGTATCATTGTGAATCTAATAACTGCATGTAGAGAGGTGATAGTCAGTCATTACATGCATAGCTTTAAGTATCAACATGGAAAGGCACATTTTAGATAGGGTGTGGAGATCAACATTGAGATGGCAGGGTCGGGACATCAGCAATATTTTAGGAACAGCTCTGCTAAACATGGATCCTTTTCTAAAACAGACATCCACATGCAGTCAGAGGAGCCACTTCACAAATATGCACGTGGGGAAAACTGACCCAGGGAACGCAGCAACTTACATAGGGAAGTGGCCGCGTTTCACAGCCAACACGGGTAAATGTTGCCACTTACATGTGTTTCTGGATCATTTTGCAAACCTAGATGTGCACGTGCTCTTCATTACATACAATGGACTCTATTTTAACCCCATTTCCATTCAGAGGAGGAATTAAATACTGGGAATTAAAAGTGAAGGCCAAAAGGAGCACTTTTTAAATCCCTGTTTGTGTCATGGAGCGAGTGTAAATCCGGAGGTGGACAGTTTTTGACTCGCACATGTATTCCCCATAATCATGTAGGGCCCAATATTCAAAATAGTCTACAGCCCTGAAAAGCATGTAAATGCCTCTCAGTGGGATTTTCAACGGCACTAACACGGCTAGAGCTACTGAATATCCCCAATCTTCTCCCCTACACACCCCGATGCGAACTGCTTGGCATCGGGGCTTGCTGTGGGCAGCGACAGAGGCTAACTGGATAGCAACAATATTGTACCATTATGCGATTAGCTTCTACGGGTAAAAGATACACTGTAAAAGCTGGCCTATAGTTACTCGTAGAAGCTAAGCGGGCAGCGGTGCAATATCGCCGCTACAGGGTTAGCATCTGCAGCTTCCGGGCATGTGCAGCGACCCCGGATATTCAATCCCGGGGCTGCATATGACCCAAGCATTGAATATCCAGGGTTAGAGGACAGCTTTCAATATGGTATGGGCATCTACATGTAAAATGCACCTTTTCTAAAATGGCCATTTACACGTGGATGCAATTTATATGTATAACTGGTCATACTGACAAGTGCAATTCATAAATAAGGCTTCTAAAGTAACCCCCTATATGTGTAACTACTAGCAGCAAGTGAAATGCACAAACATTCTATAGGTACAGCAGTGTTGCAAATATGTTTTATTTTAACAGCATGACTGTGAATTCCAAAATCCTACATGCAATGATTCAAAGTAGGGTAAATAGTATTCTTGCATGCCAAAGCAGAAAAGGGGCTCATACAGGAGAGTTACGCCTGGCTGTGTTGCCTGCGCTTATTATGCTCTTCAAACTCCAGAATGGAACTTTCTTTGGATCAAAGTAAGTATTAAGAAGAATACTGCAGGTAAGCTTGGGAGCTTGAAATCATACCCAATATACCCTGACTTATGAATGAGATTCATTCATGGTTGTGCAAAACTAACCCTTTGGAGATAGTCTGAAAGAGATTAAGAACCAGATAAAATAATCAAGAGGCATAGGATAAGGAAAATTGAAAAAAAAAAATCAAAGAAAACAAAATCCCAAACCGAAAGAATACTAAAATGCAATGCAAATAAAAGAGCTTACAAGTGAATTCTTACTGCACAGTTTTGAAACAGCACTTAACTAAATCTTGTGCAAGAAAGGGGTCAAGCGGCTTTTGCCAGATTCTTACGTGTGACCTATGCAGGCAAATATCCTGCAGCCTTTTATTCACATATTTTTGCTCACTTGTGTTTTTTTCTGTAGAAATATTTTTCTCTTCTAGAAGGCGCAAGAAATTAATGCCTTGGGCAAATGCATTGTACGTATCAAAAACCGTGGAAGCAATTTAGCCTGTGGTCTTTTGTACTTTATTTTGTCCTAATGTTGTCTAATCGCTAAATCAAAATATTTAAATCTTTGAATAATGTGATCCAGAAATAAAAAGTGTCTAGAAACAGTACCAGAAATTTTTAAAACAGTTGCAGGAACTATAGCCTGATGCAGCCCTTGTCCGGTGCAAAACAATTAGACTAAAAAGAGACTCTTGCTAATGAAAGGCACACAAAATTCTGAAAGCAACAAAGAACAGAATCCGATTCATCCAGTGAAAGATTCCGCATCAGAACAAGTGATTATGACTGTCTTACAAAAGGGCTGAGTATTAAAGAACTTAAGATAAATGATTTTATACAAAGATAATATTCAATATATAACTGAGGGCTGTAATAGCACCGCTTATGGTAGTGAGAAAATGCTTTATAAGGAAGTTATACATCTCTTATCCTACTGAGTAAATGAAGGGCAAATGTTAAAGCAAAAGTGTATTCAGCAGTATGTGAAAAGCCAAGCATGGCTAAGCAGAGGACTGGGCAGCTGCAACCTAAACGTCAGCTAGCCGATATACATGTAGCTAGCTGAACTGCTGCTGGCTGTTGACCCAGGACTGCTTGAACCCCAAGACAAGACGCGCTGGATGAGAAGCTCACAACTTTATTGTGAGACAATAGGATTCCTCATCAGCCAGTGGTGTACTTGCAAATTGAGAATCGCAGGCAATCCACATAGCATCATCTTCTATCCTGCTAGATATGCCCTATAGTCGTAGCCACACCCATGTCTGCAACCAGACTTACTGCTAGTGATTTTTGTTCTTTGCTGGATTAGAGCTATTAGATCATTTTTGGATGAGGTTGCTCGACATTTTAAATCATGCCTTGATATTGTAAAGCTCACTACAATGGTGTTTCAAACAGTACCAAAGAGAATGAAAATTATTCAGATTTCAGCATCGTGCATTATGCTAAATGAATGGACCCCCTTTGTTTGCTGAGTACCACTATCTGCCCATAGCCTGTAGAGTGAAGTGTAAGATTCTGGCCTTGGCATTTAAGGTTATGCCTAGCTCGTTAATGCTCTACCATTGCTACTGCAATCATAAAATAATAACATTTTACTGATTCCACCTTCCCCAACAATTCCCCGCCTCCCCCCCCCCCCCCACCCCACCAACCCTCCTTCTTAGACACATTATGAAATTGCTCATAGTTCCACTTTTTATGTACTGGCCTCACTTTTATGGAACTCTATCCTCCCTAATCTATGGGTAGAAACAGCACTGGCCAGATTTAAAAATGGGTTTAAGGCTTATTTCTTTGCCCAGGCTTTTGGGGATTAACTAGTATGGATTTGGTGGTGAGGTAGTAGCACCTGCAGCAAGCCTTTTCTTTTCTTTTTTTTGTCCCTCTTCTTTTTTCCTCTTTTTTCTTTCTATCTATTCTTTTGCTTCTATATTCTATAATTCAACTTTATGAACTATTGCGGTGATTGTTACGAAAGAATAATCTTGATTGGCAGTCAGAAAAGTTGAAGGATTAGGGACTGTATCTTCGTTGACCTCTAAAAATATTATGTGACATTCTCTGCCACCACTAGGCCTGCAAGTTTAATCTCCTAGATGCCTACAGAAGTAGAATTAGGGCACTAAACTAGAAGAAGGTCTATTTATTCTGGAACTGAAACTGCATCAATAGCTACTACAAAAATTCAGACATGTGGCAGCAAATGAGGGCAGCAGCTGTGGCAAGGGGGAAAGTTGACAAACGGGCAGGCAGACTGATAGATAGGAGGCATTAAAAGGAAAATCATAGATGAACCGGTATCCTGAAGCAGGCATCAGAGGCCCACCATTTAGAGAGAAGAAAATATGACAAATTGCAAATGCAAAAAGAGGCATTGGGAGAGGAGGTGGTAGCAGAGAGCATTCAATAGAGACAGAGAAAGAAGTCTACAAAGGGCTTTGAGTTAGTTCAGACCATCATGACATAAAGGCAGGCGGTCAGAAAGAACAGCAACTGTACAAGTGTGAAAGAGCAAAGAGAAGCGCAGGAGGGGGTAAAACATGCGTATGAAGTGTTAAGCTCATAACTTGCTTAGGCTAAATCATCAAACCAGCATTAAGGCAGGGAATGGATTTCATATTAGTGAGTAAAAACTATAAGAAAGGAAATGTGGAGCAGAAGGCTTGGATAGCAGTTCTGAAGATCTGCTGCTATGGGATTTGTTGGAGTTTAGCAGTAGTTCTACTGCAGGACACTGGATCATAGGATGGACTGTAGATCAGCAGAAGAGTGTCTGCTTTGCATGCAGGAGGGCCCATATTCAATTTTCCACAGCAGCTCCAGGCAAGACTGGTAAAGAACCTTGTCTGGAATGAGAAGAAATGCTTCCAGGCCGTATTTCTTTATTCATGTTCTTCTTCCCTCCTCCCCACCTGAGCATCTTGTGTGTTAACCTTTCCACTTCTGGTCGCTGCATGTCTTCCCTCCATCTCCTCACTGCGGTAGCTTGGCACATCCCCATGCCATTAGCATGGGTCTGGTACTACTCGTACTCCTACACCAGAATGCCGCAGTTAATGTGGGTGTACTTAACACCGCCCACTAGATGGCTGTAAGTGCAGATATGCTAAGGGCAACCTTGTCAGCATGTTCTAAGGATGCCAACACTAACTGCAATGTGCATATTCCACCCCTGAACTGCTCAGTCTCCGCCCCAAGCCACACTAAGCAGCGTGGAATTTTACTGTAGCTGCAGTTTTAGCCTGCAGTAACAGTTACTGCAGTGCACTTAGCTCGGGGTATTCCCCATGCTAACTGTTAACACGCTTTAGTAAACCTGCCCCTGAATCAGTAAGGTAGAAAACCGCTTTGTTTGTTCTCCCTCCTTCCTCCTCTATGTGCTTTTGTCTGACTTATCTACTAACAAGGCTCTCTCCCTTGTACTGCCTGTTAGGAAGAGCAGTGCTCACTGTCTGCAGCACCGCATCCCTTTCTGCAAGTGAAAACAATAGAGAAGAGACAGTAGGGAAACCCAGTACTTATGCTTTAAAAGGCTTCCTACGTTTTCCTGCAGTCTGTCTCCTGTGTACTGCATAGCAAATTTATTGCTCTTTTTTTAATTCTACAAAAAATGGAATCTATCTGTGACACAATTAGAGAAGAAACAATGGTAAACTCTGATCTTGCAGCTCAGAGGGCTAGAACAGAGTAAACTGATGGTTAATCCAGTGTTTTCGATATTGTGTTACAACTTTCTTTAATTTTCAATATTCAAAACAAAACAATGCATTTGCATATTAAACCGGCTCCCAAACAAGCAAATAATCAAAATGGTGAAATAAAGCAAAACTTATGTAAGGGTCAACTTACCAAGCTGTGTTAACATGTTTGCACATGGTAGACCCTGTTTAAGTACAATAGCACATTGTACTTTGAAATAACACAAAAGAGTTCCACTTATCTAAAGTTCTGTGTATTACTTTTATGCCCCAGAGGAGTACAATTTGGCTATAATAATGAGTTGAATTGCATGCAAATTATTCTAGAACAGTTAATGATACCTACTTAAGTGAATAAGTTTCCCCATCAACTAACTAATGCACTTAGGATGTTCTCTAATAGTCCTCCACTGTCCAAAAGTCCTCTAGATATACAAAACAAACTCTTCACCTAAATCTCCAGTCTTCCTCCCCTAAATCATGTAGATCTTCTAGGGCCAGAGAGATCTCCCCTTGCCACTGCCCCATTGCTACCATCTTGAAAATATCACCAGATAACACTAAGCATTGCTTTGCCTCTCAAATGAGGCCTGACACTGGGATTTGTTTGTCAGTGCAGAATGAATTAGTAGGGGATCTACTGTACTTCAGGTGAGGAAGTGAAAGGAGAGCAGAAAACTGAAATGAATCCATGTTTAGAACCATCAGTCTTCAGCATCAGTAGGATACTGTTGTTAGGGATAACATAGCAAATGTAAGGCAGTTATCCAGAAGGGTAATGGTATCATATCATTACTCTGTCTATAGCCATCCTGTAATATTAGGCTCATATTGGCTGTACCACCCAATATGCTGGCTGTTTAGTGCCGTCAAGCCAATGTCAACTCATAGCGATGCTGTGGATAGTTGTCCTAACTGTGTTCAGTCTTCAGTTGATAGAGTGACATCCACAGTTGCTGTTAATGTATCGATCCATCGTATTGATGGCTTCCTCTTTTGCATTAACCTTCAAAAATGCCAAGCATGATGTCTTTTTCTAATGATCTTTCTCTTCACATGATGTATCCAAAATATGAAAGTTGAAGTCTTGTCATTTGAGCTTGTAAGGAAAGCTTAGGTTTGATCGCCTCTACCACCAACTTGATTTGTTCTTAAGCAGTTCATAGTATGCACAGTATTCTTTGCCAACACCATAATTTGAAGGCATCAATTCTCTTCCTTTCTTCTTCACTGTTCAACTTTCGCATCCATATGATGTTACTGAAAATAGTATGGCTTGAACAAGTCAAATATATGTGTGCAGAGATACGCCTCTGCACTTGATAATCTTGTCTAGGTCCTTCAAAGTTGCTCTGTCGAGAGCAATACATCATCGTATTTCTTGACTGCTTACCATTTCTTTATTGATTATTGATCCAAGCAGGTTAAAGTTGTCTACTATTTCTATTTCTTCTCCATCAAGGATGAAACTATTGATTTATTAAAATGCAGCCCTATTTTAAGACTATGTTCCTTGATCTCAATAAGCAAATGTTTCAGATACTTTTCACTTTCAGCTAATAACGTCGTATTGTCAGTATAGCAAAGATTGTTGAGTCTTCCACCAATCTTCACACCTCAGTTGTCTACTGTGATGCAGCAAGGGGTACACAGCCTATGCAAATTCAGGTAAAAGAAAGACTTACCTCAGAGTCAGCTTTAGAAAGCAGCACTAGGCACTCTGATTCACCGGAGCAAGGGAAATTCTTGCTACGTAGCAAACAAAAATCCCATCAGGAACACCTGAGTGAAAATCCCCAGGTCACGTGCAGAGCTAGGGATTACTTAAGGCAAGGTTCCAGTCAGTGGAGTAGATTGGGAGTGGCAAGAGGAGGAGCAAGAACACGAACACCAAAGGGAACTGCAGAGAGTAGGACTGCAGGTCGGGTTGCAGAGAATAGCAGGAGGTGTGGCTCTCATCAGCTGAGCAGAAACCCCAGGGGATTGCTGGGAGGAAACTCTTCTCACGGGGAACCAGGAAGTGAGTCTGACTCCAGCTCTCGAGAAGAGAGGTTCAAGGCAAGCTGTTCCAAGAGTAAACCTGCTACCAGAAATAACCTGAAAGAGAAGCTAGGAGGATCCCACTACACTAGAGACCGGTATGTGCCAGCTCAAGGCAGAGGTCACTGTGAGAGGAAAGTGTTGGGGGATGGGAACTCCAAGCACGTCTGCAGCCTAAGAAGTAGGTGTAAAACTAAGTCTAATTATACTCCTGCACAACCAGCCTGGAAGGCAAAAGCCATAAGGTATAGGGAGCCAAGTATTAAGGCAGTCCCTGCAGAGAGAAGGAATCCTCCATATGATTATAGGGAGAAGTTTAAAACCCCTAAGTGCCAAGGGCGTGGTCCTGAATATAACTACAAGCAGCAAGGTGGTTCAGAACTGTTATTCTGGGAGGAGAGCCCAGGCAGAAGATACCACAGGCCAGAGAGGTATAGCCCTGAAGGGAGAAGAGCCTCTTTTGATTATTACAGTGATTTATCACAGGACACTGTGTCTGAGCGCGATTTGTATGAGGAGTCTGACACAGGGAGTTTGGGCACTGCTGAGGAGAATATGATATGGGAAGACGCTAGCAATCTTCCGGAGCCCATTCCCATGGAATGCAGCATGTGTTACAAACGCAGCCTTGCTATGTGAATGATTGCAAAGAGAACTTTGTACAGGAAATAAGGATTATTTGTTTGCCATTAATTTGTTGCTCTATTCATCTTTGAGTTTCTGTTTTCTTGACAAGTCCGAGCGGGACGGGGAATAAAACCCACTTTAAGTTTCATTCAAAATTGCTCTGAAAGACTCTTTTGTTTATCAAGCCAGAGCAATTACTTGTTCATAGGCCCTAGGCAACCGCCTATACAGGGCAATAAGGGCTCTAACCACGGGCCCCATCACAAGTTGGCGTAGTTTTATCGGATCCAGTCCAGGAGACAAGAAACTACGGAGTGGAGCAACGACGCGGGAAGAGCGAAGTTGACACGCCCAGAGGAGGATCCAGGATTCCAAGAGTGCGACGGCAAGCACCTTCTCAAAATAAGAACCTCCACCTTGCTCAGGTAACGGGTATTTGGGCACAGGTTGGGAGGATCGCTGGTGAGAAGGAGAAGGCTTGGGAGGAAGAAATTTTTCCTTGTATTATTGTGCCACACTTGGGTTTGCGTGTTTCTGATTTGTTTTCCAGAAAAAAAGACGACCACGATGGATGCACAGGAGGTTCTCAGGTGGATCAGCAGCCAGTTCGAGAAGCAGGGAGAGCTAGCTCGGCAGAACCAGGAGCAGGCCATCGCTGCCCTGGTGGAGCAACAGAAGCCCCTGACGGACTTAATGCGTACTCTCCTGAAGGAGCCAAAGAAGAAAGAGTCACCAGCAGCAGTACCTATCTGTGGGGTAGGCCCACAGAGCTGTGGGATTTGGACACTGGGACAAATGCATGCTAATGACAATTTCGATGACTTTGTGCAAACATTTGAGAGAATAGCTCTTAATGCAAAATGGCCACAAGAGCAATTAGCCGTTAGGCTGGCCTCAGCACTAACCGGTGAGGCTCAGGCAGCCTACAGGGCCATGCCAGCAGCGTTAGCAGCTGATTACCAAGAGGTTAAGAGAGCTGTGCGTGACAGGTTGGGCTTAACCCCTACCATGTACAGACGCATGCTACGGTCTACCCGGATTCAACCGGATGAAACCCCAAAGGCACTGTATCACAGAGTGCATGGGCTGGTTTTAAGGTGGCTTGAACCCGAGGGTAAACCGATGGAAGAGGTAATTGATCTAATCGTATTAGAGCAATTCTTTGATGCAGTACCAGAAGAGGTTAGAACATTTCTGACCCTACAGAATTGTAGAACCTCTGCTGAAGCAGCGCACCTGACCGAAAGGTTCTTTGAGGCTGAAGTAATGAAAGAAGCCAGCGCTAGCAGCAGGTCAGGGTTAGCCAATTCTGTAAGGGGTATAAATGTTTCTCCAAGGAACAGAGGGGATTCAAAGGAATCCAGGTGTATAAAAATGGATGGTAACAAAATGTTAAAGTGCTTTAAGTGTGGGAAAGGTGGGCACTTAAAGAGAGAATGTATGTCTCGTACAGCACTTGTCACTGGCCGTGGGCACCACACAGCTGCAGGTTTCCGTGTGGATGTGGAGGTACAGGGAGTCCCAGCTAAGGCCTTGCTTGACTCGGGGGCCGACCAAAGTATGGTCTCCCGCCGTTTGTGGAAAACCATACAGGCCCAGAGGGGTTTTCCCCCGAGTCAGCAAGAAGGCACAGCGAAAATACAATGTGTGCACGGTGCAACAACTTCATATCCTTTGTATAGGGTAAAAGTTAAGGGCTTAGGCACACGAAGGGAAGTTTTAGTAGCCATTATTCCCAGGCTACCGTACGATATAGTGTTGGGAAGGGATTGGCCACCCTTCTATAAAGGCATAGAGAGCAATACATACATAAAGGGAGGATTAGTTTCCACCAGATCTCAGGCGAAGGGACTGAGACCCCCTAGTGAAACTCTAGTAGAGGAAAATCCTGTCCCAGTAATAGAAGAGGGTGAGATAGAACCCGAAGAGGGGGAAGAGGTGAGGGCAGATGAAGGCCTACACGAGCTTCCCAGACATGATGATTTAATTGCTACCCCTAGCGAAGGTAAAAAGAAAAGCAAGGGTGAAAAGCGCCGGGAGAGGCAACACCGAGCCCAATTGAGAGCCGGAGTAGCCGACGGGCAAGGGTTACCCTGGGTACCGGCAGACTTGGTAAAAAAGTTTCCGTCCTTCGCTAAAGAACAGAAGGCTGACCCTGTATTAAAATACGCCTTCGAGTTTGCAAAGACGGATAGAGAGGTGCTCCCTAGGTTCCTCTTAGAGGATGATATTTTATATAGGGAAAGTAGTAATCCCCAAAATGATGCCATTAGGAAACAGTTGGTAGTTCCTACCACATTTAAGGCAGTTGTCATGAGGCTCGCTCACGACCACCCCATTGGAGGGCATAAAGGGGTACAGGCCACACTCGACCAAATTCTCGAGCGTTTTTATTGGCCGGGAGTATTTCGAGAGACAAAGAAATTCTGCGAGGCTTGTCCGGCTTGTCAGCGAGTAAGCGCTGCAAAGCCTGCAGGAGTTCCCCTGATCCAAACGCCTACCATAACGGAACCAGTTAAGAGAATGGCAATGGATATTGTAGGGCCCCTGATAAGAACCCCTAGGGGATTTCAATATATCCTAGTTATCATGGATGTAGCCACTAGGTTCCCCTGGGCAATTCCTTTACGGAACATTTCTGCCAGGTTCATAGCCACAGAATTAATAAAATTATTCTGTGAGGTAGGTTTCCCGAGGGAAATGCTCACAGACAGAGGAAGCAATTTTGTCTCAAGGTACTTAGCGCAGGTATGGGATGCTTTTGGCATCACCCATATAAAAACAGCGGCTTATCATCCACAGACAAAAGGTCTGGTGGAACGATTTAACCAAACCCTTAAGCAGTTGCTGAGGAGGGGGTTAGAAGGGCAAATGGCGGACTGGGATGTTATGCTCCCATTTGTCCTATATGCTAGCAGGGAACGGATGCAAACCTCCCTAGGAACATCTCCCTACGAACTTATGTTCGGACGGGCGCCACGAGGGGTCTTGGACATATTGAGAGACCAGTGGGTGGAACCGGGTGAGGAAGAAATAGGAGTTCCCCAGTTTCTTTGCGGGCTACGGAGTCGCCTCCAGAGGGCATCTCAAGCCGCAGATAAAAATCTACAGGATAGTAGGAAAACACAGAAAAAATATTACGACAGGGGTAAAAAACCTAGACAGTTGGCCACAGGCGATAAGGTCGTGGTAATGGTCACTGATCCAGGGCCAAAATTTGAGGCCCGGTGGAAGGGTCCCTATACGGTAATGGACCGCAAGGGTCTGGTATCATATGTGGTCAAGAATGACAGGGGACGCCTTCAGACGTACCACATAAATGTTTTGAAACCATGGCATGAAAGGATGGCCACTGTTAGCCGTTTTAAAATACTACCCCAGTACCGGGCAGAACACACATGTCCCCAAAAACCCTGGGAGGAGGGTGACCCATTGTACAGCAGGTATGAGGGACCACTCATGAGGCCAGGACAGATTCCGCGCTGTGTGCACATGAGTTCACCATCACGGAATATCTTAAGAGGGGGGATATGTGATGCAGCAAGGGGTACACAGCCTATGCAAATTCAGGTAAAAGAAAGACTTACCTCAGAGTCAGCTTTAGAAAGCAGCACTAGGCACTCTGATTCACCGGAGCAAGGGAAATTCTTGCTACGTAGCAAACAAAAATCCCATCAGGAACACCTGAGTGAAAATCCCCAGGTCACGTGCAGAGCTAGGGATTACTTAAGGCAAGGTTCCAGTCAGTGGAGTAGATTGGGAGTGGCAAGAGGAGGAGCAAGAACACGAACACCAAAGGGAACTGCAGAGAGTAGGACTGCAGGTCGGGTTGCAGAGAATAGCAGGAGGTGTGGCTCTCATCAGCTGAGCAGAAACCCCAGGGGATTGCTGGGAGGAAACTCTTCTCACGGGGAACCAGGAAGTGAGTCTGACTCCAGCTCTCGAGAAGAGAGGTTCAAGGCAAGCTGTTCCAAGAGTAAACCTGCTACCAGAAATAACCTGAAAGAGAAGCTAGGAGGATCCCACTACACTAGAGACCGGTATGTGCCAGCTCAAGGCAGAGGTCACTGTGAGAGGAAAGTGTTGGGGGATGGGAACTCCAAGCACGTCTGCAGCCTAAGAAGTAGGTGTAAAACTAAGGGGCATGTTTACTAAAAGCCGTACAATTGCGTGCCGCACAATAGCGCACGGAAACGCGGCACTCAAACGCTCAGAAACGCTCTTAAACGCCCCGCACAAGTGCGCTTGGGCCCCGCACAATTGCGCGCCGCACTAACGTGCCCCGCAAAAGTACCCGGCCCGCAAATGTCCGATAGAGGCGTGGAAAGGCATTCTGAGGGCGGAGGAAGGCTCCCGAGGGGCGGAGGGACGGGGTCAATGGGTGGAGAGTGGGAGGGGAGAGGCTCCTCGCACAGTATCGGGCCCGAATTTGCATGTAAAAACTACCGCGAGTGAAACACTCGCGGTAGAAAGCATTTAAAGGGAAGAGAAACCATTTCCGTCAGCAATGTACAGGAAAACCGGGGAAACCAGCAAAACGTGAGCAGTGTGATATATGTGCACAGCACATAAGTGAAAATAAAAATAGAAATTGACCACAACAGAACTATTAAAAATAGTAATTCAGCTGGGGAACAGTTATAGTGATGGGCAAATACAGAAATCACACCCAGCAAAGCTCCAGAAAAAAGAAATGACTTTTGGAAGGGTCTACTGAGAGGAGACTCTTCCAAAACACATTGCCACGTATTGGAGCTTTCCTGGGAGTGTTTGCTATGGTTGCCCATTAATATCACTGTTGCCCAGCGTGGTGATATTTTGTCCCACATTTTCCGTGGTCATTTCCGGGGTTTATGTGCACGTTTGTCACCAGACAGGGTGCATATGCCCACAGTAGAATTGCGTAGAGCAGGGTTTGTGACTCCATCCTGCCAGGCTTACTGCCTCCAGGGGCTGCACTGTCTCTGTGGCCAAAGTGTGGTACAGCGGACAGAGTCATTACCTCTACGACCAGAGAGCAGAGGTTCAAAACCCAGCTGGGGCACCTGCCAGCCCAGTCCCTATATTTTACCCACCACTAAATAAAGATAGCGCAGACACCCCTGTATGCATGGGGAAAACACCCATATTTTACCCAACACCGCACACACACCACAACAATGGGCATTACCTACAGCCAAGTCCCCCAAATGCAGTCCCATACTGCCACATTGCAATCAGGTCAACTGCTTTTTCTGAGAGAAGTTCATGCCAGCATGTTGGCGGACAAGTACATGTGGTGCAGGGGGCAGTGGCTGCTAACCACAGAAGACAGAGGCCTAGCCATGTGCAGGCTGGCACAGTCCACTGCAACAGACAGGTCCTGCCGGATCCACAGTCATGGACAGTCCAGGGAATCCAACCAATCTGTGGCTACACAGTGGTGCAGTGCACACAGACAATGCATACAAGAACAGAAGGTCACAGGTTCAAAGCCCAGCTGGGGCTACTGCCAATCCTGCCCACATATTTTTCCCACAACTAAACAGTGATAGTAAGGACACACCTTTCATGGCAGGGACATATGCAATGGTAAGACATCTATCTTTTACCCCACTGAGCACAGACACCATGAACAGGGGCAGTACCTAGAGCAGAATCACCCAAATGCAGTCCTGGTGGGCCACACACCAGTCAGGTTCCATGCTGACACTCATACATATGCCTGTGCTGTATATCTATGCACCACCCCCATGGCATGTAGATGTAGCCCATGCATATTCATGAGGGATAGCAGGAAAACCCGAACAGTGTGATGCAAACCTGGACTGGAGTTGGGAATCTGTGCCGTAAAGCAGCAGCCATCAAGGGCAGACACACCCACACCCACAGGCCCCATTGGCCAATGTCTCCTGGAAAGGCAGAACATTGGACCGTGCATGCAGCACCCAAAACGAGCACTTGCATAACTTACCAATGTCACCCTACACCTGAGGTATACGGTACACAGCTCGGAGACGTTTGCTAGGAGCACAGGCAGGCAGTTATCCATACGTTACGTACATACTGCTAGTTGACCCCATCCAAACAATCTGTTAGGTGTTTGCGGGGCATGCTCCAGGCCTGGCCTCTGACGGTGCTTACCACCCTGGGGAGTGACCACCAGCTGTAATGCGTACCATATCCATGCCTTGCCGTGCTCAGGACCGGTTTGGTGGGCAAGGCTACTTACCCCCTCAATCGTAGCACCATGATGGCAGAGGTGTGGAAGTGTGTGTCTGTCTATACAGTGGGTGTTGGCTGCAAGCCCCTTCAACAGCCCGCACTGCCAGCACTGTTGCCAGTATTGGCCAGTCAATGTGCATAATGAGGTGCAAGGTACCATGGGTATAGCCAGGGCAGGGTGGCGTGGCCAGGATGCATCTGCACTGGGCATAGGGCCCTGGCAGGGACATTGGCTGGGATATTGTAGTGTCCGGCCACCACCTACACAGACAGGGTGGCCAAAGCATGTCCTTCTGGGGGATCACGCTCACCCTGACTGTGCAGTGACCACAGCATGGCTAGGCCCCCCCATAGTGCTGTATAGTAGTTCTCTCATGTGATAGATATGGGTTTCTCTTTGGGGCCCAGTCACTGATCTATCTGCTTGTTGTGTATGCAGACAGCCCAGTTCTGGGTGCATGCATCTCCATTGGGAACATGCACTATGGACTAACCAGCAGACTGTTGGTAGCTGGTAAATGTCTTGCTATAATGGCTTGCAGGGTGCAGTGGCTGTTGGCTTGCTGCAGGGGAATATCTGGTGGTGGAGTGCAGCTTACCATACCCTGGGCTTATGTCTGTCTGCTATTGTGTTATGGCTGTGTATGGAGCTGCCTGCCTGGGGGGGGGGGGGGGGGTGGTGGTGCCCTCTAATGCCACATTTGCAGGGAGGTAGAGTGTGGATCCCTTGATGGGGACCATGTTTGCCACTGGGGGGGGGGGGTGCCTGATGGCGACAGACAGGGATATCCATGGTGTTTGTGCAGAAACTAGCTATCTTACACATTAACACTGCTTTGGAACGCCCGCTTGGCCTCCATCAGCCATGGCAGGTGTTGTTGACCTGGTCCTGGCCACCTCATTGCACACTCAGGGTGAGCACAGTACCCGCACGATGTAACGGTGTGTGGCTACTCTGTGCCAGTAAAACACCCGGTCATTGCCCCCTACTAGGCCAAGGTGCTGTGTGGGTGCACCCGGTCACTTCCCCCAACAGGGCCGAGGTGCTGTGGGGGTGCATTCCCCATCTTGTGTCCATCTGCGGACAGCTAATTTGCATGTGCAGTGCATCATGGGTACGGGTGGCCTAACCCTATCCTGTTGACACCAGCAGACTGTCTGTGAGGTGACGTGTAGGCTATCTGCAGCCAGCCAGGGGCCTGCTTACAGCTATGGAGCTGTAGCGCAATGGTTACATCACTGCCTGTGCAGCCAGAGGTCATGGGTTCAAACCCACAGTGGGGCCCTTTGGTAGGGCTGTCCACAGCTTTATTTTTATTTACTGTACATATGTCTATGCCGGCAAGACCACCCTCAGCTTACTATACCCATTAGGTGCCTCTGAGGGTGCTTCATAGGGCGCCCTGTAGGCCACCTTATGGTTGCCATCCCTATAGGGTGCACTATACATTATCCTGTGTCGCAACATACATGCTGCCCCATAGGGGTCATTCAAGGGTGCCTTGGCGAACAGTGCACTGTAACATGTGCCTTATGGGCCGCCGTATGTTAACATGCTGGGAGAGTGCGTTTGCTAGTAGTGATAACAAAATAAATTTATACAGCCTCCTACATACTGCCTCAGCAGGCATTTTTCACTGGGCATTGTGAGGTGTTGAACCCCTGCTCCCTGCACCATTGGTCAGTGTTGTAACCATTGTGCTGTGGCTCTGTTCCTGTGCTTGTGCATCAGCGCGCCGCCTTGTGCCTATCAGCGCGCCGCCTTCTGCCGCCCAAGGGGACCAGTGCGCCGCCTTCTGCTGCCCAAACATAACTGTGCGCCGCCTTCTGCCGCCCAAAAATAACTGTGCGCCGCCTTATGCCGTTCCAAATTAATTTGCCTCCTAAAACAATGTTAATCATTACAATTACTGCCTCAGCTGACCTTTGTCGTTGCGCACACTGGGGGATTGAACCCATGGCCCCTGCACCATTGGTCAGTGTCTTCACCGTTGTACCACGGCTCTGTTGTTTTGTATACTCAGCAGCGTGCCACTTTGCCTTTCCACGCGCTAATGTCGACCCCCGCACATTAGCGCGACGCACACACATCCGGTTGCTTACTACCGTTTTTTTTCTATTTTCTGCCTGAACCGCCCACTCCTTATATGGCACAGGCACACTAGCACGGCCCCGCACGTTAGGAATGTTTAGTAAACAGACCCCTAAGTCTAATTATACTCCTGCACAACCAGCCTGGAAGGCAAAAGCCATAAGGTATAGGGAGCCAAGTATTAAGGCAGTCCCTGCAGAGAGAAGGAATCCTCCATATGATTATAGGGAGAAGTTTAAAACCCCTAAGTGCCAAGGGCGTGGTCCTGAATATAACTACAAGCAGCAAGGTGGTTCAGAACTGTTATTCTGGGAGGAGAGCCCAGGCAGAAGATACCACAGGCCAGAGAGGTATAGCCCTGAAGGGAGAAGAGCCTCTTTTGATTATTACAGTGATTTATCACAGGACACTGTGTCTGAGCGCGATTTGTATGAGGAGTCTGACACAGGGAGTTTGGGCACTGCTGAGGAGAATATGATATGGGAAGACGCTAGCAATCTTCCGGAGCCCATTCCCATGGAATGCAGCATGTGTTACAAACGCAGCCTTGCTATGTGAATGATTGCAAAGAGAACTTTGTACAGGAAATAAGGATTATTTGTTTGCCATTAATTTGTTGCTCTATTCATCTTTGAGTTTCTGTTTTCTTGACAAGTCCGAGCGGGACGGGGAATAAAACCCACTTTAAGTTTCATTCAAAATTGCTCTGAAAGACTCTTTTGTTTATCAAGCCAGAGCAATTACTTGTTCATAGGCCCTAGGCAACCGCCTATACAGGGCAATAAGGGCTCTAACCACGGGCCCCATCACACTACATACAGTCCTGCTTCTCTGATGATTTGTTTTGCTTATAAATTAAACAAGTATGGGGAAAGTATTCAGCCTTGTCATATGACTTTGCTGATTTTAAGCCATTCTGTTTCTCCTTCCTCCATTCAAACTATTGCTTCTTGATCAATGTAAATGTTGTGCATGAGAACTATCAAGTGGCCAGAATATTTCATGATTAACACAATAAAAGACCTTGCTGTAGTCAATAAAACACATACAGATATCCTTCTGGTATTATTTTGTCTTTCAAGGATCCATCTCATATCTGCGATGATGCCTCTTTGTCCTTGCCCTTTCCCAAACCCTGCTTGAACTTCAGATAGTTTTCATTCCAGGCATGGTTATGGCCGTCATTGAGTAGAATCTTGCTGGCGAGTGGGATCAGAGTGATTGTGCAATCATTTCCACATTCAGATCACTCTCCTTCAGTATTGGTAGGAACACTGATCTTTTCTAGTGAGCTCACACATATTCGAATAATTGATGAGCTCATGGGAACTTTAGAAACTCAGAATGCAGTTCAATGCTAAGTATCTGAAAACCTACGGTAATCTTTGGCTACACTAATAATGTCAAGAACTGCAAAGACCTTTATCCTCTGGCAAGCTATCACTTGTCTATACCTTTGTCCTCTTCAAATAAAGGCAGATTTATTTGTGAATCAATCAAGCATGTAACAGTATGTCACCCCTGTTACCTCCTGCTTTCTTTCTGTAATTTTCTCTCCCTCCTCCATGTCTGCCATTTCCTACTCGTACCCCATGAAAGATTTGTTTAATATATCTTTAGAAGGAAGAACTAGGAGATTTATGGCTAGTCAGGTGCCCCTTGGAGAATGCCTTCATGAATGAGAGGCTACTGATGTTATGATTAGCCAGGGGGTAGCACTTGACCACCCATCAACACTGCTGTTCAGGATGAAGTCTCTGATTGCGTGCAGTACTCAGCAACTACAGTAACCACAGCAATGATAGCAGGGATCCAGAGAACAGGGGCGGCCCAAGGGGGGTGCGGGGCCATGTGCGGAGACTCGGTGCGGGGCCTCATTTGCATAAGGGGCCTCATTTGCATAAATATTTGCATAATGTTACCATACACTAACTTTTAGTATACATGCCTCTTCATGAGTGTATGGATTAAAAAAGACAAAGATTTCTACATTACTATAATCCAGTGCCAACCGCCAGGCACATTAGGAACTACTACAAACACTGCCCATTTAGAACCCATAGCAAACCCACCGTATCCCAACAGCACTACCAGGACTCATAAAGCACCATACACTACCTATCAAAAGGCAACACTGCAAATTAAACCAAAACATTTCAGAGAATAACAATACATGACCTACTGGGGAAAGAGAACAAGTGACAATGTCAAATAGGAATTACATAAACAGAATACCTCAGCTCAGTTACACATGCAGAACATAGACTATCACCAAACAAGGAATCACAATTTAAAAACAGGAAGACAATAATTAAACTGGGAACCCTAAAAGCCAAACTTGGAATGTACAACAACAATGTAGAAATAAAACTATAAATTAATTTCCTCTTGTACTAAACAAAGCACAGACATTAATGATGCACATTTCCCAGAGCTGACATATTCCAGTTAATAAATTCAAAATAAAGAGATATCTTTGTACCTTTTGTGCATTTTTTTTTCAGTTGCAATTGTTCCAGCCACTTTCTTCTGGTTTATTTGTGTCTTCTGCTATCTCTCCATCGTCTGCTGTCCATTTGTCCTTTCTTCTCTTCTAGTTTTTTCCATTCTCTCTCTACATCTGCTTTAACATAATAATCTTTCTCCTTTTGCTCTTTCCTCATTCCTATTTCATCCACTCAAATTTTACCCCTCCATCCTCAATCCCCACTTAGTCTCCCAATACCCGGCCAATTGTACATTTTTCTTCCCTCCCACACAAAATATTTTTCCCCTCTCCATTTCATTCTCCCAGCCCCATCCCCTTCTAATCTCCCCCAACATCAGCTCCCTTTTAGTTCCAGCCCCACCCAGTATCCGCTCCCTTCTAGTCCCCACATCAGCCCATTTCCAGTCCTAGCTCCCCCATCCATTTCCAGTCCTATCCGAGTCCCTTCATCAGCTCATTTCCAATACCAGCCTCCCATCAGCCCATTTCTAGTCCTTTCCTAGCCCCACCATCAGCCCATGTTAAATCCTAGCTCCCCTCCACTCAGCCCATTTCTAAACCAAGCCCCCCATGAGCCTACTTCCAGTTCTAGCCCCTCCATGAGTCCATTTCAATCCAAGCCACCAACACAGCCCATTTCCAATCTTAGCTCCCCCAACACCCAATTCTCAGTTCTATCCTAGCCCATCCATCAGCCCAGTTCCTGTCCTAGCTCCCTCCCCTAAGAGCCCATTCCAAGCCCCCCTTCCCATCAGCTATTTGCAGTTCAAGCCCCCTTCCACTCAGCCCATTTCCATTCCAAGTCCCCCTCCCCATCAGCTATTTGCAGTTCAAGCCCCCCACTTCCCCTCAGCCCATTTCCATTCCAAGCCCCGTCCCCATCAGCTATTTGCAGTTCAAGCCCCCCACTTCCCCTCAGCCCATTTCCATTCCAAGCCCCATCCCCAACAGCTATTTGCAGTTCAAGCCCCCTTCCACTCAGCCCATTTCCAGTCCTAGCAACCCCCCCAACCCATTACCAGTCCTAGCCCCCCCATAGCCCACTCCCAGTCCTAATCCCACCAGCCCATTTCCAGTCCTAATCCCCCATCACCCAATTTTCAGTTTAAGCCCCCCCATAGCCCATTACCAGTCCTAACCTCCCCATCAGCCCACTCCCAGTCCTAATCCCCCATCACTCAATTTTTAGTTTAAGCCCTCCCATAGCCCATTACCAGTCCTAACCCCCCATCAACCCACTTCCAGTCCTAATCCCACCAGCCCATTTCCAGTCCTAATCCCCCATCACCCAATTTTTAGTTTAAGCCCCCCCAGCGCCCATCACCACTCCTAACCCCTCCCCAGCGCCCATCACAACTCCTAACCCCCCCAGCGCCCATCACCACTCCTAACCCCCCAGCCCAGCACCCATCACCACTCCTAACCCCCCCAGCCAGCCCAGTGCCCATCACCCCTCCAACCCCCCCAGCCAGCCCAGTGCCCATCACCACTCCTACCCCCCCCAACCAGCCCAGTGTCCATCACCACTCCTAACCCCCCCCAGCCAGCCCAGCCCATCCCATCACTACTCCTACCACCTCCCCCCCCAGCCCAGCCCAGCCCAGCCCAGCCCATCACAACTCCTAACCCCCCCCCCAGCCCAGCCCATCACTACTCCTAACACCCCCCCGCCCAGCCCAGCCCAGCCCAGCCCAGCCCATCACAACTCCTAACCCCCCCCCAGCCCAGCCCATCACTACTCCTAACACCCCCCCCCGCCCAGCCCAGCCCAGCCCAGCCCATCACTACTCCTAACACCACCCCCCCAGCCCCGCCCAGCCGCACAACTAACCCCCAGCCCAGCCCAGCACCACTCCTAACGCCCAGCCCAGCCCAGGGAAATTTTTAAAAAAAATAAAACCTGTCTCCTGCCGCTGTCGGGGCCGCCGCGGCAGAATCGAGCGTGCCGCGGGGCCCCCTGTACCCGGCACAGCCTCTCCTCCCTGTAGCAGCTCTCTCGTTGGAGCTGAAGTCAGACGCGCCGGCTTGCAGAGCGCGAGGGAAGAGTTTTTCCCTCGCTGCTCTGTTAAGCCCGCGGGGGCTGATGGGAAGTTCCCATCAGCCCCCGCGGGCCTAACAGAGTCGCGAAAGGGAAACTCTTCCCTTCGCGCTCTGCAAGCCGGCGCGTCTGACTGCAGCTCAGAAGAGAGAGCTGCTACAGGGAGGAGAGGCTGTGCCGGGTACAGGGGGCCCCGCGGCACGCTCGATTCTGCCGCGGCGGCCCCGACAGCGGCAGGAGACAGGTTTTATTTTTTTTTTCAATTTTACTTTTACAAAAGAATGTTTTTTGCGCGGGGCCCCCTGAAACGCGGGGCCCTGTGCAAAAAACATTCTCGCTCAATGGACGGGCCGGCCCTGCCAGAGAATCATGCCTATACCTTGGGTCTAACTTGTGAAATGTAGAGCAACGCCTGAAGAGCTTCTGTGAATTCTTCTTCTAAGATTTATTTACTAAAATAAAATGTAGAGGCATGCATTTAGGCTTCAAAAACCTAGGGGAGTGGTACAGCATAGTGAGCTAAAGTTCTGTGCATGAATGAAGAGCATGATCTGAGGGTGAATGCTTCTGATGATTTTAAAGTAGATAAACAAGTAAATGAGATGATAGCAAAATCCAGAAAGATTCTTGGATGCATAGAATGGCCAGTACAAAAAAGGAAGCGATAGTGCCTCTATATAAGTAAGTTACTAGTGAGACTTCATGTGCGTAATTCTGGATTTTCACATATTAAAAAGGTTATAAACTGAATACGAGTGAATTCAGAGAGCAGCTACTAACATGGTCATAAAGCATATGGAGACAGACTTAGAGATCTAAATCTGAATACTTTGGAAGAAAGGCATGATAGGGGAGTTATTATAGATACATTTAGATACCTAGAGCATCTAAATTCACAAGAGGCTGGCCTCTTTCATCACTGGGTCATGGAATGAGGGTGGAAAGGCGATACAATAAGGAATTATCTAAGGAAATATTTCCTTATAGAAAGGATGTTGGGTTAGTTTTGTGCATACGGTGACAGTCATGAGCCTCAATCCTAAGCCAGTAATATTTGCATCATGCTCTCCTTCTACCCGTAGGCATGAGTCCTGGCGCTGAGCAGTACTTAGAAGGACAAATGTTCCCAGGTCTTGAGGGTAGGAGCTTTGTCCTTCCTATATATGTTCATCAACAAAGTGTTTGCTATGATTTCTTTATTTCAAAATGGAAAATAAAGACTTTTACCAGTTCTAGAGCAATTAAAGAAAGTGAACTCCATAGAAAACAACAAGGTGTGAGTTTATCCTACCACTGTGTTCAAGAAGCTTGAGAAGGAGCCTTTAAGTGGATGTGGATGTTTTTCTATTCTAGAACTGTAGAAGTTAAAGAAGACTGAGAATATCAAACTGTTTTCCTATAATTTTTCTCCGTATTTCCTATTGCTATTGCTGAAGTTTTTTTTCCCAGTAAAATTATTTTCTCTGTGTGCACTGTTTTTGGTGTGGAATGATTGAGTGGATGATCCCCTGGATGTTTTGATGCTGTAGCTTTTTCTCATTCAAAAAAGTGAGTTGCAGACACTGCAGCCAGGAATGTTTGTGTTCTTCAGCCTCTTGTCTTCTCGGGGAGGGCCCTGTAAAAATGGGATTATAGCTAAAGCAGTTAGCCTGTTTGAGCTCAACAGCCTTACTGAAAAGGTGGTGTCCTCTTCAGCATTCGGTATTAGCACAACTAAGAAATGGTTGGTTTCTTCTCAGACATTCCCATTAGATTTCCCAGGGACTTTTTCTATCTGCATCAACCTTTAGTAGTTGGTGTATCAAATTTTTTGTAGTATCGATACCAAATTGCTAAATCACCACTTTACTCTGATACCACAAATATGGACACCAATAGTCTGTTGTTAAATATATTTGAAAGCAATTCATGTTCATCCTTGGTTTTGATTGTTTTCCCCCTTATTGCATCACAACAGTATGTTACCGGAGGATGTAGTAAAGGCTGTTAGTGTAGCTGGGTTTAAAAAAGGTTTGGACAAGTTCCTGGAGGAAAGGTCCATAAACCATTCTTAAAAATGGACCCAGGATATCAGTGCTTGACCCAATACAAGCATTGTGGAACCTGTGTCTTTTGGGGAAACTGCTAGGTACGTATGACCTAGATTGGCCACTGTAGGAAACAGGATACTGGGCTTGATGGACCTTGATCTGACCCAGTATGGCATATCTTATGATCTTATGTTCTTATAACAATCTGTGTGGTTTAAGCAGTTCCCTCACGTGCTAGTCAATATTCAAAAGGACTTAAGTAATGGTGGTAGTAGCACTCCAACCGCATAATCGCTTTTGCAAATCGGGGCCAGATCTACAGTATGTATAACTTTGACCAATTTTATATGTTTAAAGAAAGGGAATGATTAATGGCAGAGCAAGGGTGAGTGAAAAACGTATATGTTCAATGGTGAAATTCAGCTGCTAAACAAATAAGTACTTTTATGTTTTTTGCCACTGAAAATATGTATGACTTTAAATAAATTTCTTATCCATTCTGTCACAGAAATTTGACTACATGATATATGTCATGGAACCATTGTCAATCATAGCTCTCATCTTGCCCAGTTATTGAAGGGCATAAAATAAATCATTCTTGCCAGCCGTTCTCTGTCTGGCAAATCTCTTCACTGCCTTTGAGGTCTAGATCACACGAATGCTCACTTTTCAGATAGTTATAGAATATCATGCTAGGCTTTATGCAAATGTTATCACAGCTTTTGCACACAAAAGTGACTGTATCTGAATTCAAGAAAGCATGGGAGAAACACAGGAACTCTAAGGGGAAAAAAGGGACTGCAAAGCTTAGTAATTGGTATGGAAGGGTAGATTGGATAGGCCATATGGTCTTTATCTGCAGTCATTTTTCTATGTATCTATGGGCCTCATGCAGCAATGCAGGTTGCGGGGCTGCATGTCTCGGCGGGATGTGCAGCCCCGCAAGCCATCTGGACCCGATTCCCCCTCTGGCTCTCTCCATACGTCCTGATGCTCAGGACAGGGAGAGCAGGCAGGGGATGGGAGGGGATGGGATCAGGGTGGAGCAGAGGCGGGTCAACCTGGCAGCATGTACAGGGCCAATTCAGGTCTCAGCCCTGTACGTCCTGCTAGGTCTGTGGGGATGTGCTGCTTATTTCACCTCAAAAGTGGAATAAGCAGAACTTTTGACATGATCGGAGCCTTGGATCTCCCCCCAGCCGGGGCCTGGGCTGGGTGCCATGGGAGGTCTCTGCCACTCTATCCAGGCCACAGCAGGACAGGCTTGGGTTGGGCGGTGGAGAAAAGAAGAGCTGGAGCTGTGGGAGTCAGGGGCGACTGCAGGGGGGACATCCCTGCAGGCGGCAGGGGCATGCCAGGCCCTCCTCAGGCCTGATTCTGGCCACCATGGGAAGTTTTATTCCTGTGGTCCAGAATCAGGTCCAACTGGGCCCGTCTTGCTTGGGGCCATCTGGACGGCCTGGACGTGCCCCTTTCTGTATCGGGCTCTATTTTGTGCGCTACCAGTTAACTGCGCACAGAGCCTTGAGGAAATAGCACCACACAGCACATTTAAATCCATGGTAATGAAGCCATTAGCTCTTCTGTGTAGATGCAGAAAATTGCACAGAAAATGAGAAGACTGAGCTTAACACAAGATCTGAGGAGGTGCAATGGGTTAGCTCATTGTCCTGCAGTTAGAGCTATTGAGGAATTTTTGCTTGTTTCTTCTCTTTACCTTCAGCACACAGGAACCACAACTTTTTTCCGGCTTTACTAGAGGGCAATGATAAACAAATAGCAGGGTATTAATTACGGAGGAGGAGGCATGCTGGAATAAACAGTGTCAAGCACATGTGCCGTGATGATCTTTTATATGTAACCATCAATATTACTCTGTGCGAATAATATGAATGTCCATGCGAGACAGCAATGCAGCACATGCACAGAAAGACCAATGCAATTTTTTTGCATTGAAGATATAGCTGTTGCTAGTGCTGACTCATTATTTATTTATTTATTTAGACAGTTTTGTATACCGCCTTATCCTTCAATCAAAGCGGTCACAACACAATTGGGGGATACATTTATCACGCGGGGATATGAGACACATACACTAATACTTACAGGGAACATGGGCAATGGAGGGTTAAGTGGCTTGCCCAAGACCACAAGGAGCATCTGTGGGACTAGAAGCCCCAGTCCTTCCGGCCCAAGGTTGCTGTCCTCTAGTGGGATTTGAACCCCCGACCTTCCGGCCTGAAGTACCGTGCCACTCATGTACACATAAGTTCATGTGCTCTCCTTTTTTAGCACAGACTTTGTGCACAACTTACTTGCATGTTTTTGCTTATAGTACTGGATAGAAAAACGTTTGCATTAAGTTTCCAGTGGGAAACCATGAGATGAGATTCAGCGTATGACTGTAATGCAAAGCAATAAACACACTAATAATCCCGAAAGCATTAACAAAATGCACCCAGACAACGGCGAACAGGGCATTTAGATTTTGCGCCCCAAGATGCTGGAACGCACTTCCATCGGACATTCGCGCAATCACTGACCTAACCCAGTTCAGGAAAGCACTCAAATATCACCTGTGCCTCAAATACTATCCACTCAGCAATACACCAAGCCAAATCCCACCAACAAAGTAGCTACACCATAATTATCAGTTAACCTCATCAACTTTCTCGGTGCGATATCTTGATCAGTGTCCATTGTCATTATCATAACAACTGTATGTAAATAATATTTGTAAATAGTTCCCCCATGTTACCCAAGTTTTTACGCCTGTTCTCTGTAAACTCAGAATAGTTTGTTGTTCTGGTGATTTTGTTTCATGTAAACCGCGCTGATACCAAATAACGCGGTATATAAAAGATTGTAATAAATAATAATAAATAAATAAAGTTTCTGCTTCAGCACATCAGTATTTTCTGGGGTATCTAGCCGCTCGTCTGTACCATCCCCTACCTTCCATAGGCGCTTTAGTTCAAATCCTATCTGGGTTCCAATGCTCAAGACTACTGCTGGGCTGAGATAGTCAAATCCCTTTGGCATTCCTGATTCCTATGGCCTCAGATGTGGCAGGTGAAGCACAGACCATTTCTCATATACTGTGAATTTGTGGTGTGCACTAGATTCACATACCTTCCTTGTCTGGGCCACTACAGTGATAATGGACAAAAGCATTGTATCTGGCAAAGATGCTCCCAGCTTAGTGGTGGTCATCAGATGGTGGCTGATCTGAATATGCGTGTTTATTTATTTATTTAATGGGGGGGGGGGGATTATACCATTTTATCACTTTAGTCAAAGTGGTTTCCATTGTAACTAAAACTTAGTAATGTACATTAACAGGGACATTGATCATTTGGATTCTTCATATACCTTGGTCAGCACCGACAGTATCTTAGAGTGGTGATACTCTAACTACATGGGTAACCATTTAGAAGAGCTTTTTGCTGTCCTAAGCAGGGCCGGCCTGTCCATTGAGCAAGAATGTTGTTTGCACAGGGCCCCGCATTTCGGGGGGCCTCATGCAAACACCATACTTAATTGAAAGCCCACAGCAGCAGCAGCAGAATCAAGTGTCCCGCGGCCCACCCCCACCCCCCGCCTACCCGGCAATGCCCTCGTTGAATCCATCCTCTTGGCAGCGGCTTTCAGAGCCACGAAGAGAGAGTTTCTCTCTCGCCCGGCTCTGTTAAGCCCGCCAGGGCTGATAGGAAACTCCCATCAGTCCCAGCGGGCTGAACAGAGCCACGAGAGAGAAACTCTCTTTGCAGCTCTGAAAGCCGGCACGAAGGGCTTTGCCGGGCAGGTGGGGGGGGGGGGGCGGCACGGCGTCAGCGTCAGCAGCAGCAGCCATTTTTTCTTTGTTAAATTTTCCCTGAGTTGATGGGGAAGAGGGGTTAGGACTGGTAATGGGTTATGGGCTCATAGGGGGGTTAGGACTGGTAATGGGCTATGGGGGGGGGCTAAAATTGAAAATGGGGTGATGGGGGTTAGGACTGGAAGTGGGCTGATGGGGGGTTAGGACTAGTAATGGGCTAGGGGGGGCTAGGGCTGGAAATGGACTGATGGGGAGGGTTAGGATTGGAGGTGGGCTGATGGGGGGGCTAGGACTGGTAATGGGCTATGAGGGGCTAAGACTGGAAATGGGCTGATGGGGAAGTTAAGACTGGAAGTGGCTGATGGGGGGTTAGGACTGGTAATGGGCTATGGGTGGGGGGGTTTGACTGGAAATGGGCTGATGGGGAGGGTTAGGACTGGAGGTGGGCTGAGGGGGGTTAAGACTGGTAATGGGCTATGGGGGGTTAGGATAGGAAGTGGGCAGATGGGGAGGGTTTAGACTGGAGGTGGGCTGATGGGGGGGTTAGGACTGGTAATGGGCTGGGGGGGGTTGCTAGGACTGGAAATGGGCTGAGTGGAAGGGGAAGCTTGAACTGCAAATAGCTGATGGGGACAGAGGCTTGGAATGGAAATGGGCTGTGAGGGGAGGGAGCTAGGAGTGGAAATGGGCTAAGTGGGGGGAGCTAGGACAGGAAACGGACTGGTGGAGGGGCTAGGATAGGACTGAAAATGGGCTGTTGGGGGGTGCTAAGATTGGAAATGGGCTGTGGTGGGGGCTTGGATTGAAATGGGCTCATGGAGGGGCTAGAACTGTAAGTAGGCTCATGGGGGGTTTGGATTGGAAATGGGCTGAGTAGCGGGGAGCTAGGATTTGACATGGGCTGATGGTGGGGCTAGGGAATGACTAGAAATGGGCTGATGGGGGGCTGGAATTTGGAAATGAGCTGATGGAGGGACTCGGATAGGACTGGAAATGGATGGTGGAGCAAGGACTGGAAATAGGCTGAAGGTGGGGCTAGGATAGGGAGCGGATGTTGGGTGGGGCTGTAAATGGGCTGATGCGGGGACTAGAAGGGAGCTGATGTGCCCCAGGAGGGCCTCCAGCCTGCTACCCCCTAGCTCCCTCCACCCTCATTGCCACTGTTGCCATCCCTCTCCGTGGCCTGCAGGGACAGTAATGGCTTGGAAACCACGATGCAGTGTTTACCTAAACATAGCGCTGGTGAGTTTAGGTAAGCGCTGTGTCATGGTTTCTAAGCCATTGCTGCCACTGCAGATCCTGAAGAGGGGCTGCAATGGGGATCTCCAGAGGGTTGGCACTCTAGGTGACTGCCTAGTTCACCTAATGGTAGCCCCATCTCAGAAAAGGTTCAGAGAAGGGATAAGAGAAATAGAATACCTCCCTTATGAAGAGAGGTTATACAGGTCAAGGCTCTTCAGCCTAGAGAAAAGACAACTGAAAGGGAGAAGTTTATAAAATAATGAGTGGAGTGAAATAGTTATAGTTATAGTTAACCTGTCAAACAACACGAAAACCAAAAAAGCACTCCATGAAATTACTGAGCAGCAGATTGAAAATAAATCATAGAAAGTATTTTTTTTCTTGTAGTACATAATTAAGCAGCAGAATTTATGGCCAAAGTATGTGGCCATAGCGACCAGCATAACATGATTCAAAAGTGGTTTGGACAAGTTTCTGAAAAAGAAATCCATAAAAATGTATTAGCCGGGTAGACCTGGGAGAATCACTGCTCATTCCTGAAAACAAATTATTAGAAATAGATTTATTTATTAGGTATCTGCAAGGTACCTGTGGCCCGGATTGGCCACTGTCAGAGTCAGGATGCTGGGCTCGATGGATCTTGGTCTGATTCTGCATGGCTTTTCTTATGTTCTTTTGATTTCATGTTTGAAAAAGACATTGACTTGACAGTATTGGAGAACAAAATCATCAATATGTTCATGGAATAGGCCTAGCACAAGCAGCTTAGTGCACGTTGCACCACTCTGCCTTGCTAATGTGCTTCGACTACCCCCTCAGGCCCCAATGTACTAAAGTGTGTTAACATCAACGATTAATATGCATTAATTAGTTTGCACTAATAGCCTGAATGAATGACTTGCAAACACGTTTTATGGTAATTTACAGAAATTAACATTAACTCATCAACTCCGTCATTATTGCATAAACTTGACTACATCTGTCTGCAGTGTGGTTACATTTTAGCATTTGTGGGTTCGCATCAACCTTTGCACATTTTGATGTGTTTTATCTTTCTGTGCACTAATACAGAACATGTTGTTTATCACAATTTTGTAACATTGCCTCAGACCCCGCCTCCTCCCACCCCCCGTCAGCTCTCCCCGTCCTGCTGCCCTTGACGTGCGTGGAGAGCTAGAGGAGGTATCGGGCCAGGATGGCTTGCGGGGCTACATGCTCTGCCAGGACGTGCAGCCCCGCAACCGGTGTCTCTTCATTGGGCCCATAGTAAAGGAAAAAAAGAAAAAGAAATCGGAAACATATCACGCAATGCTCATTAGCCCACAACACGAAAGAAAACAAGGGGGGAACCAAGAAAAGAAAAAGAAAAATTATAATGATATTAAAAGACAACCTTAATCAAATCACCGCAGAAGTTTTTCTAACCCCCAAGTTTATCCAGCATGATCAAGACAAAGGAAGCCATTACTGAAAAGTAAATTTATCAGAAAGAAAAGCTTCTAGCTGAGAAGGGTCAAAAAAGGTATAAAAGTTACCCTGAAGCCTTACAAGACACACATGGGAATATTAAATAGAAAGACAACCCAACCACCACCAATTGCAAGCACCTTAGATTTTAACTGGAAGAAAACTTTCCTCCTAGCCACATCCAGAAACAGTTGAACCTTTTGACCACAAAAAGAAATTTCATGAAATTGGAAATACAATTTAGACTTATCAGTATCTGACCCTCAAGTCACTACTAGTTTAGTCCAAGTTGTTACATTACCCATGGAGACTCTAACAATGCAGAGAAGTCCAAACTATATGCCGACACTAGAGTCCATGCCACTCTCCCCTTCAGACTCAAATGTCTTCCTAATTGGTAAATAGAACATTTGGACCACAAATATCTCTTCTGGAGCAGAGATTATTAATGCATCCTTAAGATACATATGTCACAGTTCAAAAGCAGAAAGTAGTCTTAACTTCAGGAAGTTTAGAAGTCTAATATTCCTTGATCTACTTAAATTTTCAGCCACCTCCAACTTATAATGGAGTGCCAAACTATCTTTAACAAAACTTCCCACTGCATTCTGGCCATAGTCTATTGGGACTCCACTACTTCAAACCATCTCTCCATGTTAGCAAAACCAGTTTCATGTTCAGCCAATTTGGCCACCACTTGCAGCACAAAGACAGAGACTTGAGAAACATCGGTACTCACAGCAGCCTCAGTTCTCTGCAAAGCTTTCCAAATATCATCCAACATGATCATCTTACCAAGTGATACCCCTGGCAGTGGCTTCAGAAGCAGGACTCTTGCTGAGCTTCAAGAAACATCAACTGCTGGAACCGCTGCGTCTGCAACAGTAGCTGATATTAATGGACCACACATACTCCTTCTCCTAACATGCCCCCTCCTCCCAATGGGATGTTTCCTCTGCTTGCACCACTGTTAAAGGCACTCCAGCCTTCTGCAGGGGTGCAGCAACTCCATGAGATGCCATCAGCTTCAGTGCAGGCTGCAGAGGAGGGGTAAGGTCGCCGAAGCTAAACGAAATACCCAGCTCTTACAGAGAATGCTCTATCTCTAGGCTCACGGCAGCTACCATGGATGCGGCAGAAACCACACGCTGGACCATCAGACCAGAGGTCATGGCTGCTTCTGCTGCTTTTGCAAATTCTTCCCCTTCCTTTTAGGAGCCATTGCAACAAAAAATGCTAAAGAAAACAGACAAAAGGAGGGAAGAGGATCTTAAAGCTTATACAATCATGATGCCATCTTGGTTTCCCCAGGAGTGAGATTTTAAGCCAGTCCTGGATTTCTGACAATCTCACTGGGACCTGCAGCACTGATTCCAGTGGTAAAAATCAGGGACAATAATTACAATACTGCATTGTAATGCAAATGTAAAATGAGAACTAGCAAAAAATCTCACTCCTAACCTCGTAACTTCGCAACTCTGGTCCTATAGTATGTATTTAAGAAGAAAAGAAATATTTATGGAGAAGCCACAGTTTAACGTAAACTGGTTTGACCAGGTGAAAAGCGGTATATAAACCCAGTTAAATAAATAAAAAATAAATAATCCCTTTTTCAAATTTGGTAACTGAGCTTTCTGGTTACAAATCAAGTGGAAGCATGTTCCACAAAGTAGGGACCAAAAAACTAAAATACATTCTTTAGATGGTTTCTAGACTTAAAAGAGATGGTGGAGGGAATACCAAACAGTTTTTCTGGGAGGAGTATAGGGAAACTTTGGACAATAAGTAATCAATACTGAATGTAACTAGAGTGGGAAATCGGTATAAAAATCATTATGTGCTAAAATTAGGATCTTGTATTTGATCCTACTGGATATTGGTAATCACTTTTGTTCTGTGAGGAGTGGTATCTTATGGTCACTTGACTTTTTACAAAATAAAAAATGTTCACAGTGGTATTTTGAATTAATTTCAGTCTCCTGAGATTGTAAGTAGGGACATCAGCAAGGAATGAAGTAGTCTAAACTGCAAAGAACCAGTGCATGTTACAGCATTTTTAGAGCCCAAAAATCTAGAAATGTTCTTAATGATCTAATTTGCCTGAGAGCAACAAATGAATTCCTGATCATTTTAGAGATATGAGTTGAAATGAAAGCAAGCTATTCAATATGACTCCTCAGAAGGAAATAGACTCTCTCAAAGAGATATTATAGCCGGACATTTTTGGGCAAAAAAGAGAAGCAGCTTTCTTCTTACCGAGCCAAAGTGTTTCATATTTATAAGGATTAAGTAGGAGTTTATGTGTTTTGATTCATGTTTCAACCTGTACTAGAGTTCAAGCAAGAGCTCTGAAATTTGGAGCCCCAGGTGTTATTTGCTATTAATATCTGAATACAGTTGTGATTGACATTATTAGCAACCCACAAGGGAGAGAAGGGTGCCTTCCGCAGGAAATCTGTACAGGAGGAGCGAAAGGCAAGAACCACAGCCCACACAAGGATAGTCCACAAAAACCTTTATTGGAGACCCAACTAAAAAGTTTTGGCCTGAGGCCTTCTTCAGGGGTCTAAAATTTGGACATAAATAACATATTAAAAATAAAAACATATGAAAAAATATAAAAATAAAAATACATTAAAACTATCACTACATAAGAAAATGAAATACATTACCAAAGAGGCCAATAAGAGACATATAAAAGGGTGGAACAAACCACACTCCCCAAACTATATAAAATAAACAAATAAATGGATAAAATACAAACAAATTAGCAATACATAAAAACTAAACCATGTAGTAGTCATAAATTACATTATTGATATCTAATAAAAATGCAAAGGATAAAATAACATGAAAAATGAAATATTAATAATGAAAATAAAACTACATAAGAGTGTAAAATACATAACTGGGTAAGGCGGACCGGTCCGCCGCCTCCCCCTCGCAACCCCCCCCCCACCAGACAATTATTAACAATAATACACAACATTTATTGGGAATTCAACTGGTCGCAGCTTTATTAACCTTTAGCAATAACCATCAACAATCCAAACATTAACTTTACCCCCCCCCTCCACAGAGCGAACTCTCACCAGCCATGTGGGTAGCAAAGTGATGCCACTTCTGCTTCCGCCGTGTCCAGGCCCCGGCAAATTGCCTAGCCTCCCTCTTCCGACTTCGCCATGTTATTAGCAAAAGCCTGAGGGACTGTCCGGGTCGGGGGTACCCCACCCCTGCCCTACTGCTTGGCTCCGGCTCCGGACCCCAGAAACCTCCGGGATCCCGCCACCAGCTCAGGCCCCTACCGACCTGAGCCACCCCCCCCACCCCCGGCTAAGCTGCGACCAGTGCCCTTTCTTTTCAGCATATCTTCCAAAGCCTCTTGCCAATCATTAAGGAGCAAATCCATCCCAACCGGGCATAGATGTACCCCATCCGCCCTATACAAGCCAGCACACTCCACGTCGGTCCAGGAGTGCAAAATTTGGCACCCCCCCCCCCTGTTCCCCCACCCATCTGCCTATTTGGTGATTAATCGTCGTCAACCCGCGTGACCACCGCCGCTGAGCCTTGCAAGCTGGCCTTGGAATGATATCTGACCAAAGCAGAAATACCCCAGTGAACATCGCCAGTATCACTCCCAAGTCCTTAATGACAGTCCGAATCAACTGCCGGCAGGTCCAGGACACCAGGTCGTTGCCACCCAAGTGTATCAACCCGGCGTCCGGTGTCCCTCTCATCCGCTCGTGGTGCCGCAGCAAAGGCAAGAGCTGAATCCATCGCAGCCCGCGCTCGCCCAGCCATGAGACGGTCACCCGAACGCGTCCAATCCAATATTATGCCGTACCGGGCGTGTTGCTGCTCGCAACCGGCCAAGAACACAAAAGAGTGGCCAATCACCCAACAGTGACAAGATCCTGGAAAAACGTCTGCAAAACAAAGAGATCCACAGTTAGCCAGCCCCCACCACCCTTACAGGCGCACGTATCTGTAAAAGGCCCGCGACTTCCATCTTCTGATTCACCAAATTTCCCCCTCGGGTAACCCCTCCGCCGCTACGCTAGTCGTCGCCCCAATACGAAAGGAGTGCGGTGCAAACAACCCCGCATCCTCTCCGAGATGCTGTAAGGCCAGCCGCCCTCCCCGACTCCGCAATCAATTCCCCTATGCGGAAAGCACCAAAAAATGCTACGGAAAATACAGCCCGAAAAAGGACGGCCTCGAAGCCGGACGAAACCACCTGGGGCAAGGCCGCACACAAGCACTGGAGCAAATCATGAGTAATGGGCCGACAGCCATCCCTTGGCAAAGGACAGGCTCGCTCCCAGCCCTGCAGAAGTCTACGCGTTAGGAATCCCCCCCCCCCCCCGACAGCCCCCCATCCCACCGCCTTGGCAAAGAACGCGAACCCCGCCAGATTCCTACTCACCGTAGCTCAAGATAATCCAGCAGCCTTCGCTGCCAACACATACAGACCCAGAAGCTGATCGGGAGGTGGGCCCCCCCGCCATCCGCGCTCCTCCAGGAATATCACCACGCTGTCACAGCCCCGCTGGTAAGCCGTCCACGTAGCCGCCGACACTGAGGACTTCTCGAGGCCAATCTGACATAAGTGCTCGGGGACAGACCACCCCTCCTCTTCTGCCTCCAGGCGCCAACGTTCGTAACAGCTCCCACTTGAAACGGGAAAGAGCATCGGCGACTTTGTTAGTACTACCCGGAATATGCTGCGGCCAGATCACCGTATTCAGTCGCAAGCACGCTAACACAACCTTCCGCATCAAGTCCGCCACCTACTTGCAGCGCGGTGTGTAATTATTTATTACCTTCACCACCGCTTCGTTGTCGCACCACCACACGACCCGACGATTGCGAAGCCTATCCGGCCACAACGCCAACACCACAAGGATAGGGAACAACTCCAAGAAGGTTATGTTAGCCGTGAGACCCGCTTCCTTCCACGAAATTGGCCACTCTGCCGTGCACCAGGAGCCCCCAAAGTACACCCTGAGGCTCCACCCCCCAGCCGCGTCGGTATACAATTGCAAATCCCAACTGGAGATCTCCCTGTCCCTAAGCACCGTAGTGCCATTGAAATCCCGCAAGAACTCATCCCAAATTGCTAAGTCGGCCCGAATGCTCTGTGACACCCGAAGCCGGTGATGCGGTTTAGAGACTCCGGCCATAGCCGCTGCCAGCCGACCACTCGACCCATCGGAATCACTCTGCAGGCAAACTTCAATGACCCGATCAGCACCTGCATCTCCCACAAAGTCGTCCTCTTGGAACACAAGATGTTCACCACCATGACCCGGAGTTTCGTTATCTTGACCGCCGGCAGGCGTGCCACCATCTCCACGGAATCCAGCTCAATTCCTAAAAAGGTTATCCGCGTCGCCGGGCCCTCGGTTTTTCCCGCCGCCAATGGGACTCCCCATGCCCGCGCCAGCTGCACGAGACCGTCCAGCAACGCATTGCACTGCCCCGTCCGCGCTGCCCCGACGACCAGAAAATCATCCAGGTAATGCACCACCTGATCATACCCAACCCGATCCACCAAAGCCCAATGCAGAAACGTGCTAAACCGCTCGAAGTGTGCACAGGAGATCGAACACCCCATAGGCATGCACCTATCGAAGTAATAGCTGCCCTCAAAACGAAACCCTAACAACGGGAACGCCAACGGGTGCACCGGTAACCAACGGAAAGCAGATTCGATATCGGCCTTTGCCATCAGGCACCCCCACCCGCAGTTCCGCACTAGATCGACTGCCACGTCGAAGGATGCATACCGTACCTCGCACAACTCCTTGGGGATCAGATCGTTAACCGAAGCCCCGTTGGGGAAGGACAGGTTATGAATCAGCCGGTATTTCCCGGGCTCCTTTTTCGGTATGACCCCAAACGGGGACACCACGAGATCTGCGAAGGGCGGCTCCCCGAAAGGGCCCGCCACCCTCCCCAATGCGATCTCCACCGCTAACTTGTCCCTCACCACGCTGGCAAAGCGCCTCACCGAAGGTGCATTCCGGACTTTGCTCGCCGCCAACAATCCCTTCGCCAGAATCTGAAACCCCTTTTGAAAGCCCCCCTCTAAAATAACCCTATCCTTCCTTCTGGGATACCTCCGCAACCACTCCTGCAATGCCTCGATCCTAATAGGAGTCGGGGCCACCCCCCGCCAGCTCTCACTGCTTGGGGGGGGGGGGCAAACCGGCTCCAACCCGACCTCTCTTAACACATTTGACGGCGGAATGCCCCCCATTACAGACTGAACACGCATGTCGGAATTTGCAGTCCATAAACAGGCAGGAGGACTTGTTGAAATGCCAACACATGTCCCCTGCGCCCCCCCTCCCGCTGCTTTCTGTCCCGCCGCCGACTCGCCCGCCCAAAAGGGCCACAGCACCCCAGAAGCAACTGCTACCCCGCCCTTCAGGCCACTCACCGGCCCGCTAGCCGATCTGGCCGACATCTGCGTGAGCCATAAATTAATGTCCTGTGTACCCCACGACAGCGTCCGATTCTCCTCCATCTTGTCACGGAACTTCTCGTCATAGTTGAGCCATGCCCAACCATCATGCGACTGAGAGGCCTCCAAGATGGAGTCCGCATAAGCCAATAGCATCCCGTAATGCTCTGGATGCACCCGCCCCCACACACTGGCCAGCCGCAAAAAGGCACGCATCCAGTTCGTCACGTTACGCACAACTCTCCGCACCCTCCCTGCCTTCTCATCGGCTTTCCTTTTCCTCCGACTGTCCCCGGAACGCTTACGACCCTCGAGCAACCGAAAAATGTCAACATAACGCCGTTCCTGGATTTTCCGCCTCAATTTTTTCGGCACGCATTCCCAAAGTTCCGAGAACGCCGCCACGGAGGGCGCTGCCCCCGTCACACCTAACGTTCCCACCTCGCCCCCTCCACCATCGCCCTTGCTCCCTACGGACTCGGAGGAAGGCGACGAAGACCCCGAGGATGTAGACGACCCGGAGCCCGATGCCCGACGCCAGCGGCACGAATGCCGCCACTTTTTCCTGGACGCTCTCCCCCCCTTGCCACCCGTCGATGCACCAACCATACTTGCCCGCCCTAGAGACTCACCTGCCACACCAGCTGCCTCCTCTGACGCCGTACCAGCCTCCTGCCGCTCCGGCGCTATGCTCGCCATGCCCTGCACCTCTCCCGCCGCTCCACCAGGTGGTTGGTTCTCCTCCATTCTCCGTGATGCTCTGGTCCACGATAGCAGGCTCCCCCGCCCCTGGGTTCCGGTGTACTGCCATCCGGGAGGTACCTGCGGAGAGAATAAAGGGAAAGGCGCAGTGGCACCTGCCACGGCCCAGGGCTGCTGCCACGCCCCCAGCCAGTCCGCCCTGGAGGAGCCCTGCCCCCCATTCTGCCAGTGCTCCCAACTAGGAGAGTAGCCCCCGCCGATGAACCCTGGCCCACCCATGTGGCCCCGCCAACCCCCCCAATCGCCACTGCTCCCCCCCCCCCTCCGCTGCCTGTTCCTCACCTACCGACGGACCTGCCCCCACCCTCAGTCCCCCCACCGGTGCCTGCAGCAGCCCTTGCCCTACCGCCTCCCTGTCTGGCCAGCCTGCAGCTGGGCCCAGGACCGGCCGTGCCGCCCGCCCGCTCTCCACTGTTGCACCCCCCGGGAGACCCCCCCTCACTGCTCCGCCTCGGCGTGGAGCCCCCCTTGACCCCCCCTCCCCCCCTGTGCCCCGCTGTGCTAAGTATGGGCCCGCCGCGCTGCCCACCACTATGCCCCCCATTCCTCTGCCCACCTGCACCCCCAGGCTATCCAGGACTGCCTGCTCCCCCCCCTTCGCACCCCGCGCAGCCACTTGCCCCTTAGCAGCACTCCACCCAGCCACCCACCCGGCCCCCCGTTGGGTCTGCCTGCCCGAACCCCCCATCCCCCCACTGGCAAAAACACCCTGCTGGCCACTGGGAAATACCCTGCTGTCACTAGACCAGGAGCTCTGTCCCTTCCCTACCGGCGTTTTTTTTTTTTTATTACGCCCTCACGACCCCTTCCTAACCAGGCCCCGGGCACCTCACTCGTGCAGCACGTGCTGCCCGGCCTCGCTCACCTCAGCCCTGGGTGAGTCTTCGACCCACGTGGCCCTGCTCTAGCTGCCGCACACGTCCGGCACCTCTGGCTCCCGCGAGGGAAAGGCCGGAGGACGCCACGACGCCTCCACAACCCTCCCCCCCAACGCTCAGCTCCAATTCCTCCCATTGGCTCCCGCACCCTTCAGTGCTCCGCGGGAGCCAATGGGAGCCCAGCACTCCGCAGGCCCGCCCCCGCGAACCATGAGGCCAGAGCCCGAGGGAGCGCGCGACCGGCCGCCCCCCCAGTTAACGCCGGCTGCGCGCATGTGGGGGGGGGCCCGCGGCCTTGCCATTACCAAAAAGAACAATAAGAGACGTGTAAGAGGGGTGGAGCAAGCCACTCTTCCCAATCTATAAAAAATAAATAAATATAAGCATATTAACCGTGCATAAACACTAGACCCTATAATAGACATAGAATGAACTGCTATATGTATTAAATATATAAATGTAAATCATAAAAAAGTGTAAAACATAAAAAATATATAGAAGAAATAGACAAAAAGCTAAACAAAAAACTGTTAATACAGAACATAGAAAAAACTATGTCACACCACATATGATTTACAAAAAATATTGTCAATTGACATACCGATAAGAATGAAAACAATACAAATAATAAAGATAAAAATAAAAATAAAGCATTAAAAAACAATGCCTCAATATGACTTCCTAGCTGTAAGGAAAAACATACCAACCAAAGAATGAAAAAAACGTTTGTTGAAAAAAACATATAATATGTCGTAGTGTGACAAGAGAGGGGGGAAGGGGGGAAGAGGGGAGGGGAGAGGGAAAAGGGGGGGAAGGGGAAGGGGGAAGGAAGGGGAAGAAGGGAAGGGGAAAGGGAAAGAAGGGGAGGGGAGAAGGGAGAGGAAGGACATAAAATATATTGACAAATCAGTTTACAAAAAACTGTAAATGAGAACCCTAATGGCAAAAATATAAATAGCTACATACATAACACACGAATCGACCTAAAGAAAGTAGTTGATAAAGAATGACTCAGATAAAAAGGGACTTACTAGGAATATCATCATAATTTGAGAGCATATTAGAATATAATGTGATATAATCTATAGACGATGAAAAAACATAGAAAGTAAAAATCAGCGGTCTAAAACAATCGGCAACATCATGAACTGAAAGCATGAATCAAGGACAGAAAGAACAAAAACTGTTGTGGTGCGAACGTAAATGCAAAAAATTGTGAGTAAAAAATAGAACATATAAAACAACACCTAAGAAAACCGATCTGCACCATAAGCAAAAAACAAAAAACACTATTAGTTTGAACTAAAATGGCAAAGGTATAGATGTGGGACAGACTATAGGCAGTAAATCATGATAACTGGAAAAAGAGCGCATGAAAACAAATGACAAATGGTATAAAGCAGTCTGCACCATAAGCCAAAAGAAGTTCTAAACGTGTATATATAGGGCATTATACAAAGTGCAAGATAAACCGGGGGACAAAAAATAAAAAAGAAACTGCTGAGGCGAAAACCTGGATATGTAAGAAGCTATAAGGAAGAGCTAGAAAGACAACATATTTTGGGGAACCGGACATTAACCTTACCAACAGTACTGTTGAGGAGTGAAAACACCGCGCAGGTGCAAGAGGAAGAAAATAAGCACACAGGGAGGAACCTCCCACACAAAACATCATCAAGATTGACATATAATATCTCACACTGAAACACTACAAGAAAACTAAGACATTAAAATAATAGGTGCATAATCAATTAAAAGAGAAACAAATTAAGGAAAATGAACATGAGCAACATTCAAGACCGCAGCAATTAAAAACAAAAATAAAAACAAACCAAGAATCCACCAAACCATGAGCGCAACACAAAACCGGATCAAAACATACAGACTGTCCAAACTTACCACCAACAAATAAAAAGATAACGCGATTAGAGAAACAATCTACAAGAGGATGGATACCATCTAAAAATATATATATAAAAATATATATAAGAATATGTATAAAAAATTTTATAAAAAAGTGTATAAAAAATATATATGTAAATACTGTAAATAAGGTATAAATATTACATGACGTCACAAATGTGTGAAGAGTAATGAATAACAGAAAAATATTATATAAAACAACATGTAGTGTATGTCATTATTTGTCCTTGTTCTCTCCTTTATATTGTTAAGACTATTTGAGCAATTAAAACTCGTATACAGGAACATAAGAGTTGCATTAAAAGGAAGATAGTTACAGCACCCCTTGTTGAACATTGGAATCAATTTCATCACAGTCTTGACAATCTAAATTTTTTTGTTATTAAAAAAGTTATTCCCTCTCCTTGAGGTGGAGATATAGGTCGCTTGTTGCTCCAAGAGGAACAAGGGTTTATTTTTCAATTTAACACTGTCATCCCTTGTGGACTGAATAAAGAAATAGAATATAATGTTTTTCTGTAATTCATTACTCTTCACACATTTGTGATGTCATGTAATATTTATACCTTATTTACAGTAAATAAATAAAGACCACTTTAAAAAGGAAATAGTAGGAAATAATATAAAAACTGGGGCATTGCCAGGACATGATTATTGGAACCCTTATAAACAATTCAAATCAGTTTGAACAGAACCACATTTATTTCCCATTGCAGTAAAATCAGGCACACCTATGATCAATTGTCAATATTCACTTGACTTGAATCAATCAATGAATAATTGCTCTAATGTTTAAAATGGCCACATTCACTCCCTATTCCATGTTCACAATGGTGAAGACAAGAGAGCTGCCTGAGACCATCAGAAAACCATTATCACCAAACTTCAAACTTCAAAGGGGTACAAGGCCATCTCTAAAGACATTGGGATTCCTGTGTCTACAGATTGTAATGTCATTAAAACGTTTTCTGCTCATTGAACTGTCAAGAACCTCCCAGGATGTGGTGGAAAAAGGAAAATTAATCCATCAAAGCTTAGGGCGAACTGTTGGAAAAACACCATGTACAACATCCAAAGAGCTTAAGGCTGACCTGGAGTAATTTGGAGTGGTAGTTTCAATCCGCGCCATACACCGCATACTAAACAGAGAAGGACTTCATGGGCAAAGGCCAAGGAAGACCCCAGTGCTCAAAGACCGACATAAAAAGACACACCTGATCTTTTCCCAAACTCACCTTGAGAAACTACAATTCTTCTGGGAAAATGTTTCATGGACAGATAAACCAAACTTGAACTCTTTGGCAATGCAGACGAGTGATCCATTTACAAGCAAAGAAATTAAGCTTATAAGGAAAAAAACACCTTTTCTATAGTTAAATTTGGTGGAGGTTCTGTTTTGCTGCCTCAGTAACTGGAGGCTTGGAACATATTAAAGGAATCACAAAGCCAGAGGACTACAAAAGTATTTTGGAATGAAATATGCTACATAGTATCAGAAAGCTAGGTCTGGGTCGAAGGTCATGGGTCCTCCAGCAGGACAATGACCTAAAACATACATCCAGAAGTACAAAAGAATGGTTAAAAAGGAAAAAATGGATTGTTTTAAACTGGCCAGCAATGAGTCCTGATCTTAATTCAATCGAAGCTTTGGAAAGAGCTGAAATCTGGCACTGGTAAAACGAATCCTGGAAACATTCATGAGCTGGAACAAATCATAGTTGATGAGTGGGAAAAACTAGCAGCAGACAGATGTACAATACTTATAGATGGCTACAAGAAATGTTTGGAGGCTATCATCACTACCAAGAGTTATGCAACCAAATATTAGTTACGGGTGCCATGAATCCTGTTCAGGTCATATTCCTGTTGTTTTTTTTTCTCAGAAATTACTATGTCTAAGTTGCACAGACAGATCTTTTTGTTGTATACCCTTGAACATACTATTAAAATATTATGATGACATATAGTTGGAGTATTTCCAATTATTTCTCAAGACATTGCACACAACATATCTAAAATGCAAGGGTGCTAATAATGTTGACTGCAACTATAACTGTAAACAGATATGGGCTAAGTCCTAGTCCCTGTTTCAGAATGGCCAAAGGAGTAAGAAGCACAGGGAGAAGTATTGACCTTTGTGAGACCCTACAAGCTATTTGAAAGGATTCTGATAAAGAGCCATTAATAATCATTCTGAAGGACTGAAGGGAGAGGTACAATGAAAAGTCCCGAGGGCGCGGGCAGGGTCCCAGCGCCGGAGCGTAACCGGGTGCGCGGCCCGGCGCAGACCCTGCTCGCTCCAAGATGGAAGGGGAGGGGCAGCGTGGGGGGTGCGTACAGCACGCCGCGTCACGGTGCGGGTGCATTTTTTGAAGGGATTGGCTCTGCTCGAGCGTGCTAGAGCGGAGCCAATCAGGAGGGGTCCGGCCATGTGCTACAGCGTGCGCGGGGGCGCGCGGGAGCACATGCGGCCGGACGGGAAGGCAAGCGGATCGTTGTCTTTGGTGCTGGGGTCCGTTGGAGTCAGCTTTGAAGTCAGCTTCGGTTCTCGGTTTTTTTGGGCAGGCGGGTCATCTGCGGATCGCTGGGCTGGAGTCAGCATTGCATCGGTGCAGGAGTCGGAGTTGGGCGCCCGTATTCAAACGGGAGAGTGGTGAGGTGACGCGAGTGCGATTGCATGAATTGCCAGCGGCATTGATTTAGAGTGTTGTTAATTACTTGGAGTGCTGGGGGGGGCGCCGTTGGGTTAAATTTAAAAAAAAAAAAAAAAGCTTTCCAAGAAATAAAGTCTTTATTTGACTGCTTTTAGGAGCTGACATTTATGGCTGGAAAACAGTCTGGAAAAGGTCGGGGGAGGTGCAGCGCTGCTGTGGGCCAGCCGGTGGGGAGACTCAGAGGCCGGGGTTTGTCCAGGGCTGGAAGGTTGGGGCAACAGGGGGCGAGGAACAGTCTGAGTGCGGGCAGGGGTGTAAGAGGTGCTGCGAGGGAGCGGGGCAGGCTCTCTTTTCCAGGTAGGAGGGCTCGTAGGTCGGGCCAAGGGCAGGGTAGTGATGCTGTGGGTGCTGGTGGCCAAGGAGCAGGGGGTTCTGGTGCTGGGGCTGAGGGGTCATTGGGACCGGGTGCAGAGGCTGAATTAGGGTCCAGGGCTGAAGCTGAGCAGAGGGTTGGCATTGGCAATAGGGGGCATTGTGTGGAGGGGGGGGGTGAGCCCTAGGTATGCCGGTTTATCAGGAATAGGCTGTGGCATGGGATCTCCTGTAGGGCATCTGGTTTCCCCTGGGGGATATGGTACAACTGAACAGCAGGCGGTGTGGGATCACTGGATGCGTGGGGGGCAGGGATCTTCCAGAGCGGACTGGGCTGGGGCTTGGAAACCGGCTTGGTCTCCCGCTGTTCCCTCTTTTGGTTTCCCCTTTTTCTCTCTGCAGGTTCCTTTTATGTCAGCTCCTGGAAGCGGGCCGTCTACAATGTTGTCACCGGCCGCTGTGAATGTTGATGCGGGAGCGGTCCCTTCCAGCGGGACTTCGAGGGATGCGGATCGGCCTCAAGGCGACTGTGGGCTCCAAAGGATTGTGACTTCCTCCCGTGCCTCTGACACTCTGACTGCTGCTGACAGGACAGGTGAGTCGTTGTTCGTGGTGGGCGACGTGTCTGGCGGGAGTGGGTTGAGGGCTGAGACATCTTGACAGGCGCGCAAAAAAAGAAGGAAACATGGGTGCCGGCATAGGCGTAGTTCAGACTCTTCCTCCTCATCGTCTACTGACTCGGCCGACTGATCGTTGTGCGAGGGTGGGTCCAGTGAGTTGGTGGCTGGGCAAGGTTCGTCGGGGACGCATGCTGGTGCCGGAGCATCATTAGTCGCTTTATCGGAATTATGGGAAGGTGTACCGAAGAAGTTGCGGCGAAAAATTACGAAGCGTAAGTATATTGACATTTTTCGCTTACTTGAGGGTCGTAAGCGTTCGGGAGATAGTAAGAAAAAGCGCAAGGAGGATGAGAAGGCGGGCCGTCTGCGAAATGTTTCTAGGAATGTGGTGAATTGGGTTAGAGCTTTTTTGCGGCTGACGAGTGTGTGGGGGCAACATTTCCCGGTGCAGTACAGTATGTTATTGTCGTATGCTGATTCAATTTTGGAGGCTTCTCAGGTGCACGAGGGTTGGTCGTGGTTAAATTATGATGAGAAGTTTCGCGACAAGATGGAAGAAAATAAGTTCCTGACATGGGGTACGCAGGACATTAACCTTTGGTTAACACAGATGTCGGTGAAGGGCGGTGCATCTGGGGGGTGGTGGAAAAGGGGGGTCGGGGATGGGGGCCGTCGTGGGTCGTTCCTTTCGGGGGGGCGTTTCCCCTGTTCCGAGCAGACCTGTACCCAGCGTTGGGAGCGATGTGTGCTGGCGATTTAATAGGTCGGCCTGCCCCTTCTCGGATTGTAAATTCCGTCACGTGTGTTCGATCAGCGGTGGCCCCCATTCGGCAGCAAAATGCATTAAAAAAGGGACCATCACTCCGCCTGGATCCGGTTCAAAATAGTCGTGTCCTCTTCGAGTTAGCTCCTTCTCCGATACGGGTTCCTCTCTTACATAGTTTGCTGCATGGGTACCCGAAGAAAAAGGACAAGTTAATTTTGCAGTTAGGTTTTCAGTCCGGTTTCGTGGTTCCGATTCGGGGTTCTGTAGGATGCTCCATGGCTCGCAATTCCCCTAGTGTGCGGAGATGGGCAACGATTGTGCGGGAGAAGTTGGATTTGGAATTACGGTTGGGCAGAATGGCAGGCCCTTTCCGTCATCCTCCTTTTCCTGGTTTTGTGGTGTCCCCTTTGGGAATTGTCCCGAAGAAAGAACCGGGGAAGTTTCGATTAATTCACAATTTGTCTTGCCCTGCTGGGTTCTCTGTGAATGATTTTATACCCCGCGAATTCTGCACGGTTCGTTATGCCTCTTTTGATGCGGCAGTGGAGTTAGTCAGGAGGGCTGGGAGGGGTTCCTTGATGGCCAAGGTAGACATTGAATCTGCCTTTCGTTTGTTGCCAGTACACCCGTCTGCTTTCAAGTTTTTGGGTTTCCAATTCGAGGGTGAGTTTTATTTTGACAAGTGTATGCCGATGGGCTGTTCGGTATCTTGCTCTTATTTTGAGAAGTTTAGCACTTTCTTGCACTGGATGGTCACTAGGAGAGTAGGGTCCCCGGAGGTAGTGCATTACCTGGATGATTTTCTGTTTGTTGGCCGGGCGGGGTCCCTGCGCTGTAGAGAGCTTTTGGATGGTTTCGTCGGCTTGGCCAGCGATTTGGGTGTACCCTTGGCCGAGGGAAAAAACGTTGGCCCGTCGGCGATTCTTACCTTTTTGGGTGTCGAATTGGATTCTGAGAAAATGGTGGCACGATTGCCGATAGAGAAGGTGGAGAAATTGCGGGTGCTCGTTGCTAATGCCTTATCCTCTGCTAAGTTGACCTTGAGGGAATTGCAGGCGCTCATTGGATCGCTCAACTTCGCTTGCAAGGTGATTCCTATGGGGAGGGTGTTTAGTCAGCGTTTGGCTGCTGCGACGGCGGGCGTGCTCAAGCCGCATCATCGCATTCGCGTGTCGAGAGTCATGAGGGAGGATCTGCGGATTTGGGATGTCTTTTTGCGTGAATTCAACGGGCTTTCTGTGTTTCGCGAGACGGAGATCTCCAGTGAGGACTTGCAGTTGTTTACGGATGCGGCCGGCGGCATCGGTTTGGGGATCTACTTTGGTGGGGCTTGGTGTGCTGACAAGTGGCCGCAGGAATGGGTTGACGAGGGGTTATTGAGTAACATTACCTTTTTGGAGCTGTTTCCAATACTGGTAGCGATGGAGTTATGGCCGAACAGGTTGGCCAACCGCAAGGTGTTATGGTGGTGTGACAATGAGGCAGTAGTTGCCGTTATCAATCGGTATTCTCCGCGTTGCAGGCAGGTAGCGTCATTAATGCGTTTGGTTGTGCTGGCATGTTTGCGCTTGAATGTGGACCTGAGGGCTCGTCACATCCCAGAGTGTACTAATGAAATTGCTGATGCTCTTTCTCGTTTGCAGTTGGGACGATTTCGGTCCTTGGCTCTGGAGGCGGATGAGGAGGGGCTCGTTGTCCCTTGGAGACTGTGGAGCGTTGGCCGGCTGAAATGAAGAGCCTCCTCAAGAAGTCGGTGGCAGAGAGGACTTGGGCCGCTTATCACCGTGGTTGCGAGCGGTTCGTGGAATACCTTTATCAATCGGGTTGGGGTGGGGGGGAGCTGTCAGAGTATGTCCTGGGAGGGTACGTTGGTTGGGCTAAGGGTCGTGGGGTTACTCGATCGGCTGTTAAGATGCATCTTGCGGGGTTTGGATTTTTTTGCCAAGGCGGCGGGTTTGGGATTGCCGGGCCGCGGGTATTTAGCGCGTCAACTGCTACAAGGGTGGGAGCATTCTTTTCCTGGGACCGGTGACCACAGGCTGCCGATTACGCACGACTTATTGAGAAGGTTGTGTCAGGTGCTGCCAGAAGTGGCAGCGTCGCCTTATGAGGCCGCACTTTTTCGGGCGGTTTTCTGTTTGGCCTTTTTTGGCGCATTCCGGGTGGGAGAACGTGCGGCAGCTTCGGGGAAGGCAGGTTTAGGCAATTGCTTGCTCCTTCGACATGTGTTTAGGGAGCCCGGGGGCTTACGCGTTTTGTTAGCAAAGTCCAAGACGGACCAGAAAGGGAAAGGGTTGTGGGTGGTACTTCGGGGGATTGGGGGTCTCACGTGCCCGGTGGCTGCCATGGAGAGCTATTTGGGTGTGCACCCTCAGGGTGGTGAGGGGTTGTTTGTGCATAGTGATTCCCGGAAGCTGACGCGATTCCAGGTGACGGCTGTCCTGCGCCTGGTGTTGCGCCTGATCGGGGAAGACCCTCGGGCTTTCTCTGCGCATTCTTTTCGCATTGGGGCAGCGACTAGCGTGGCGGCGTTGGGTTTGTCTGGGGATCAGATTCAGAGTATCGGTAGATGGCGGTCAAAAGCATTTAAAGGGTATGTCCATTTATAAGTTTCTTATATTCTGCTGGGGGGGGGGAAAGCTTAATGATGTTTTTTCTGTTGCAGATGGGAGTCAGCGGGCATGGGGCTGTTGGATATTGGGTCATTCTTACGTCTTTTGGGCCGGACAGCGAGCAGCAGTACGGCCGATTGGGCTGAATCTTGGACTTGATCCAGCGGTGGCTTTGCGAGCGCGGGCTGCGGTGGCCTCAGATGCTCCCTTTGCTTCGTCATCACCAGCGCATCCGGGAGTTCCCAACGATTATAATATTGCATTTGGGGGGCAATGTTCTAGCCGATTGGTCTTGTAAGCAGTTGATCAGAGCTGCTAAGAGGGACTTTGCCATACTGTTGCGTATGTTTGTGGGCATAGTCTTGATATGGTCTGATATTATTCCCAGACCGTCGTGTTGGGGGGAGAAGAGATGGTCCCGGGGTTTGACAAAAATTAATAGGCAAATTGGGAGGTCGGTTTGTGAGAAGGGGGGTATAAGGTCCAGCATTCTTGGGTTGAGGTGACCTGTTCTGGTCTCTATCGGGCGGATGGTGTGCACCTATCTCCGGTAGGAACAGACTTGCTCCTCAATGACTGGCAGGAGATGCTGGAGAGGGTGGTGCAGGATGTAGCACGCTGGTCGCAGCTTAGGTAGGTTCGGGGGGGCAGCACAGTTAAGGATTGCTCCCTGTGCCGGTGGCGGGATCCCGGAGGTTTCCGGGGTCCGGAGCCTTAGGCGACTTGGGAAGGGGGCGGGGTGCCCTCGGCCCGGACTACCCCTGGAAGACTTTTGCTAGTAATATGGGGTGGTTGGAACGTTGCCGGTGGTGGGACCGGGGCTGGAGCGGAGGCGGGGTCGCTTTGCTAGTTGCATGGCTGGCGATGCATCGCTCCACTCTGGGGTTTGTTGCATTCCTGTTTATTGTAAATATGTTGTTTGGAAAATAAAGCTGCGACCAGTTGTTACCACAATAAGGTGGTCTGTGCATTTTGTGGGAAGGGGGAGGAGGAAGAAAAAAGGGAATATGATGTGTTGTAAATTGGGGGTGGGGGTTGGGGGAGCGCTGGGTCCGGCTACCCGGTTACCAGTTTATGGCAGTAGCAGACACTACTGCCTCCCTCAATTGACATAAGATTGTGATCAGCAATGTCAAAGGCAGAATTCAGGTCCAATTGTCTTAACAAGACATCATAACCCGCTCTCCTAGTAGGAGTAAATTTCATTAATCATTGCAATCAGGACTGATTCCGTACTGTGTCCTTTTTTTAACCCCAGTTGGCATAGGTGTAGATAATTGTTGGTAATCAAAAATGAGGATCATTGATGATCTACTTCCTTTTCAATTAATGTAGCTAAGAAAGATAAATTTGGAAATAGTGCAATAGCTACTAGGTAGTGAATGGTGAAGTTCAGTTTTTTTCAGTAATGGACCTATTATGGATTCCTTCCAGGATAATGGCATTATGCCTTCCATTAGACTAATCAAAATCAATAGCTCATTACCCAGGCAGGGTAACAAACTCTTCCAATAGGTAAGAGGCACAGGGTACAGGGTTGCCATATTGGAAAGTATACCTAAAGCCAGTTTTTCAAGGCTTTTTATGGAAATGGGCTTAAAAAGGTCAAATTAATTCTAGGATGGTAATGAAGGAGAGTCTTAAAGGGCCTCATCCAATCTAATATTAGGAATAGGGGCATTTTGGCTGGGGGGGGGAACCTGCATATGGCTTTGAATATTGTTATTTGAAATTCGGCAAAATCATTTGGTCCATAATCCACAATAGGTTTATAACAATTACCAGAAGTCAAATTAGATACCATTTTGAACAGCTGTCAAATAGAACAACTGTTATTGTAGACTAAATGTTGGATCTAAGATATTTTTTTAGCCCTGCCTCAGAATTAGTCTATGCGTATTCTGCAAGGTTTTATAGGTAAATAGAGATTTGTTTCGTCCATATGCCACTGATGTTCAACTCTTCTCAGCCATCTCTTCATGTTGTGTATTATAGCATTGAACTAAGGATAAAAATAAGACTCTGAAGTAAAGCTAACTTGTTGAAAACTTTCTCCAGGGCCACTTCCAAGGCAGAGATTACTTGATCTAAATTAGAGACAGGAGATAAGAACATAAGATATGCCATACTGGGTGAGACCAAGGTCCATCAAGCCCAATATCCTGTTTCCAGCAGTGGCCAATCTAGGTCATAAGTACCTAGCAGTTTCCCCAAAAGACAAAGGTTCCACAATGCTTGTATTGGGTCAAGCATTGATATCCTGGGTACCTTTTAATAATGGTTTCTGGACCTTTCCTCCAGGAACTTGTCCAAACCTTTTTTAAACCCAGCTACACTAACAGCTTTTACTACATCCTCCGGTAACAAATTCCAGAGTTTGATTACATGTTGAGTGAAAAAATATTTTCTCTTGTTAGTCTTAAATAGTTTACCCTGTAGCTTCATTGCATGTCCTCTAGTCTTTCTATATTCTGATGAGGTAAACAATCGATCTACGTTTACCCATTCCACTCCATTCATCAATTTATAGACCTCTGTCATATCTCCCCTCAGCTGTCTCTTTTCCAGGTTAAAGAGCCCTAACCTTTTTAGCCTGTCTTCATAGGAATATCCTTCCATCCTTTTTACCATTTTGGTATCTCTTCTCTGTACCTATTCTAATAACACTATATATCCTTTTTAAGATACGGCGACCAGAATTACACACAATATTCAAGGTGCAGTCGCACCATGGAACGATACAGAGGCATTATAATAGCCTTTGTTTTATTTTCCATTCCTTTCCTTATGATATCTAGCATTCTATTTGCTCTCTTGACCGCTGCTGGGCGGATGGTTTTAACATGTTATCCACAATGATACCTAAATCTTTTTCCTGGGTGGTGGTTCCTAATGTGGAACCTTGCATTGTGTAACCATAGTTTGGGTTTTTCTTTCCTATTTTTTATTTATTTATTTAGCATACATTTGTATGCCGCTACTTCCAGTGATCAGCAGCGGCTTGATTACAGGCGTGAAATTGACAAATCATGACAGAAAATTTGATGAAATATAATATTGATTCGGAAGGGAAAGCACAGCACAGCACACAGTTAGGGGTCTCAAGGAGAGGTCAGATATTCACATATTCACATATATACATATTCACATATATACATAACTGCATCAATGATCTGTCTAGGTGATGCCGTAATGGGATTGGAAAAGATGGGTCTTAAGCTTTTTCTTGAATTCCTTTAGGTCGTTGATCTGGCGTATCTCATGAGGCAGGTGGTTCCAGAGCATGGGAGCCAAGTAAGTGAAAGCCCGATTGTTTGTCCGTACGTTGACTGCTCTTATGCTGCTTGGTATGCAGAGGGTGTTCAGGTTCGTGGTCCGTCTGCTTCTGTTGGGAGGTTGAGTGGTGATGAGGCTGGAAAGGAATGAGGGGGATACTATGTGGATGATTTTGAATGTTGTTATTAGCATTTTGTATATTATTCGTGCCGGGATGGGTAGCCAGTGTAGCTCAATCAAGACTGGTGTAATGTGATCTACTAGGCTCTTGTTCATGATGATCCTGGCTGAAACATTTTGTGCCATTTGTAAGATGTTTAGTGTTTTTTTCGGTAGACCCTGAAGGATGGCATTACAGTAGTCAAGGTGGGGAATGAAGAGTGCCTGAGCTACTGTTCTGAAGTCATAATGGTCAATGATGCTGCGTATAGGTTGAAGTACCCTCAGCTTGTGAAATATTGCTCTGTTGATTGACCGGAGGTGTTTGTCCATTTTTAGGTTATCATCAATCAGTACACCTAGATATTTTATCTCTTTTTTAGAGTGATAGGAGTTATTGTTTAGGGTGATGGTTGCAGGAGGATCAAAGTCTTGTTTCCCTGAAATGAACATTACTTCAGTCTTCTTGTGGTTAATTGACATATTGTTGAGATGGAGCCAGTTTTGCATTTCGAGTAGGCATTCTTCTAATTGGTTATAATTGGGATTGTTTACATCAAGTTGAGTGTAAATCATAATATCGTCCGCATACAAGTGGTAGCTGATATTGAACTTTTGGAAGATCATGCATACTGGTTGTATGTAAATGTTGAATAGGAGGGAGGAGATGGCTGAGCCTTGAGGTATTCCTTGAGTTTGGGGGAAAGGCTCTGCTTGTTCATTGTTGTAGCGTACCTGCTGCATTCGGTTCGTTAGGTATGACTCGAACCACTTTAATGGGGTTCCTGATATACCTATGGATGCGAGTCTGTGCAGGAGAATTTGATGATGAACTGTGTCAAACGCTGCTGAGATATCTATGAATATGAGTATGAACATCTTGTTTTTGTTTTCCAGGCCCTTGATGATGTTGTCAAAGAGTGCTATTAGCAGGGTTTCTACTCCATGGTGTGGTCTGAACCCATACTGATGGTCATCGAGGATTTTGTTGTCATCTAGGTGGTCCTGTAGTTGCTGTTGGGTCACTTTCTCGATAATCTTTGCAAGAAAGGATATACTTGATATCGGACGGTATGAGGTTGGATCTTCTTTGTTGAGTGCCTTGTTTTTTAGTATAGGTCTGATTAGTGATCTTTTCAGATGAGCAGGCATGATACCTTGCTGCAGTGATTGATTCACTATGTGCGTTATAATATGTGCAACTTCTTGTTTCGTAGCTTTGATCCATTCTGCTGGACAAGGATCCAAGAGTGAAGTTGTTGTATTTAAGTTTGAGATGGTATGGATGATGCGCTTCTCATCAATTGTCTGGAATGTAGACCAACTTTCTTTCAGCTTATTGCTTGTTTCCTCGCTGTTTGGGTGATTTGTGGAAATGCCCAGGGGTTGTCGAGGGGGATTTAGTTTGGTAGCATAATGATCAGCCAAGTCTTGGGCCGTAATTTTGCCATTGCAGTCCTGTTCGGGTAAGGGGTTTGTGAGTCCCCTAACTAGCTCAAACAGCTCTCTGGGTCGATTGATGGCTTTATTGAGTAAGTTGGTGTGGTGCGCTTTTTTAGCAAGGTTAATCTTATGCTTGTATTTGGCTAGGAGTGCCAGGTATTCCAACTTGTGCGGATCATTTTTAGACCGTCTCCATTTTCTCTCCAATTTTCTTAATTCCTTCTTCATTTTGTGCAGCTGTGGTGTGTACCATGGTTCAGTTTTTGTCTTTGTCGGTCTGGCTAATGCCTTCCATCTTGGCTCCGAGTTGGCTTCTATTGAAGCGGTCCATTGTTGAATTAGGTCCTCGATGTCTGTGTTGTTGTGGGTTATGTGTTCTTCAAGAGAGTTTATTAGCGCTTCCTTGTTAAATTGCTAGAACCTTCTTCGATGTTGTTCAGCTGAGCCAGATTTGATCTTGTCTGTGGTGGAGCATAGATATAGAGTGAGGTGTATTTGGTAATGATCGGACCATGGTACTTGGGTTACACAAGCTTTGGGTTGCTTTCCCTCTGTTTGCAGTGGTATTTTAGGTAGGAAAATCAAGTCCAGAGAGTGCCCTTTATTATGGGTCTCCACTTGTATCACTTGTTTATACCCGAGCTGGTCCATGGCTTCTAAGAAGGAGGTAGCCTGCATGAGTGGGACTGAGTTAAGATTAAAGTCACCCAGAGTTATTTGGTACTTCTTGGCTGCAGTGGAAGAGATGATTTCCAATGCGTCAGCGAGATCTTCATGGTGCTGTGTAGGTGGTCTATACAAAAGGCATATCGCCAAGGTCCTGTTCTCCACTCTGAGAATATCAATTCCTTGGGTAGTGACTTTTGAAGTGATAGGTGCATAAATTTGCTCTTGTCCACATTAAATTTCATCTGCCATTTGGATGCCCAGTCTTCCAATTTATCAAGATCCTCTTGCAATTTTCCACCATCATCATGAGTTTTAACAACTTTAAATAGTTTTGTGTCATCTGCAAATTTGATAACCTCACTCGTTTTTCCCTTTTCCAGGTCATTTATGAATATGTCAAAAAGCAGCAGACCCAGCACAGATCCCTGGGGTACACCACTATTCACCTTTCTCCATTGGGAAAATTGGCCATTTAGCCCTACCCTCTGCTTTCTATCTTTTAACCAGTTCCTGATCCACAATAGTACACTGCCTCCTATCCCATGACTCTTTAATTTTGCCAAAAGTCTCTGATGAATGACCTTATCAAAGGCTTTCTGAAAGTCCAGATATACTATATCAACTGACTCACCTTTGTCAACCTGTTTATTCAAAAAAACATAACAGATTAGTAAGACAAGATCTTCCTTGTCTAAAACCATGTTGGCTGTCTTCCATTAAGCCACTATCTACATGTTCAGTAATTTTGTCCTTTATTATGGTTTCTACCATTTTTCCCAGTAATGACGTCAGGTTCACCGGTCTGTAGTTTCCCGGATCGCCCCTGGAACCCGTTTTAAAAATTGGCATTACATTGGCCATCCTCCAATCTTCAGGTATTACAGATGATTTTAATGATAGTTCAAAGATTACTAATAACAGATCTGAAAGCTCATATTTCAGTTCTTTCAACACCCTTGGATGTATACCATTTGGTCCAGGTGATTTGCTACTCTTCAGTTTATCAAATAGCTGTAATACATCTTCTTGGCTTATCGATATTTCTTTCAATTCTTCCGCAGTATCATATTTAAGTACCACTTCAGTCATGGGTAACATCCTTACATCTTCCTCAGTAAAGACCAAAGCAAAGAATTCATTCAGTCTCTCTGCTATGGCCTTGTCCCCTCTTAGTGCCCCTTTTATCCCTCTATCATCCAATGGTCCAACTGACTCTCTCACAGGTTTTTTGCTACAAATGTACTTGAAAAAGTCTTTATTACGTGTTTTTGCTTCCACAGCAAGCTTCTTCTCAAATCTTCTCTTTGCCTGCCTTATCAATGCCTTGCATTTAACTTGACAGTGTTTGTGCAGTTTCCAGTTTTCATCATTTGGCTGTTTTTTCCATTTCTTGAAAGATGCTTTTTTGGCAACAACAGCCTCTCTGACCTCACCTTTAAACCCTGCTGGCAGTTTTTTGGACTTCCCTCCACTTTTCTTAAAACATTGAATACAGCTAGTCTGGACTTCCAAGACAGTATTTTTAAAAAACACCCAAGATTGATGTAAGTCTTTAACCTTTGCAACTGTTCCTTTTAGGTTTTTTTTAACTATTTTCCTAATTTTATCATAGTCTCCCTTTCGAAAGTTAAAAGGTAGTACTGTGGATTTCCTTACCATCCCTCCTCCATTAATTAAATCAAACGCGAGGACTTCCGGTGGCATGGTGGGCTAGGGAAGACGTGCTTTTCCTAGCTCCGGAGCCCGCTCCTCCCCCATCAGCTTTTCTCAGATTTCCCACGGCAAATTCCACTCGGGGGAGGCAGCCCAGCCTAGCAGCGTGCTTGCGGGGTTGCAGTGGTACCGACTTTGGGGCTGGAGAGGTTATGGCCACGAAATCTGCACGGAAGGAAAATCCCCGCGGTGCGGACGCAAAGATGGCCGAGAGTGGAGTGGAGGGCCAGATCCTGCCTGCACAGGGCTTGGTGGTAGCGGAGGTTTCTAAGGCGGTGGTACTGGCCCTGGAAGATCGCCTCGGCGGCCTGGCTGCCCAGATGAGTGCGGTGGCGCAAGCTGTTGCGGACTTTAATGGCCGAGTGGAGCAGGCTGAACAGAGCATCAGCACGTTGGAAGATGGCCACACTCAGGCCTCAGCTCGGATTCAAAAATTGGAGGAGCTGTTGGCAAAGCAAGCTGATAAAATAGAGGATCTGGAGAACAGGAGCCGCCGAAACAACTTGCGGTTCATAGGAATAGCGGAATCGGTGAGGGAGATCGATCTGCGCTGCTACCTGGAGAAGTGGATCCCCGAACATCTGCCGATAGCCGAAGGAATGGGGGCGATCGTCCTGGAGCGGGCTCACCGGCTGGGTCCGTACCGTGAAGGGGACAACAGACCGAGGGCCGTCATCGCCCGGTTTCTTAATGCTGCCCAGAAGGAGGGAGTCCTACGTGCGGCTCGGCAGCAGCGCCGCGGTGGAACTGGCGCCAATACCCTCCTCATTTTTCAGGACTACTCTGCGGGAGTTTCCTTACGTCGGAGGGCCTACAAAGAAGTTTGCGGCATGCTAGTGGAGAGGGGCCTTCGTTTTACGTTGGCCTATCCTGCCCGCCTGAAAGTGGACTGTGACGGGGGGCAGCGACTGTTCTCATCTCCCGAGGACGCCATGGCGTACTGCCAGCAGCGTGGTTGATGGCGTCGGCCCTTACCTGGCTAGAAGAGTGCTGTACTCCGACTGAATGTGGGCCTGAACCATACTCTGCGAGTGCGGGGACCTTGTTGGACCTGCTGTTGGGGCGGCGAATAGTAAATGCTATGCCTGTTCTTTGGACCGCTTGTGGACCCTGGACCCTGGGTCTTGCTCAGGCTCTACTGGCCTCATTGTTTATGCCTGTTTCTACCTGTTTGTACCCTCTTGTTTGGCTGTCCTTGTTAGAGTTGGGCATTTTTTCAACGGGGCTATGGATCCCTGGCTGGGTTGGGGAGGTGGGCTGCAAGGATATGTATAGGGTATGTTAAGGGGCGCTGACTTGGTCTGGGCTCTCTAATGGTGGCTGCTGTGACAGATTATTGCTCCCTGATCGGGCGGGAGGTAACTCTTTCTCTCTTTCCTTCTTTGGACTTTTCCCTTGCAGCGGGAGTGAGTATGTACTCTGTATAGCTTGTGGTGGGGCACGGCCGAGACACACTCTGCATGTTTGATCCTTACATGGAGGGGAGCTGCCTGCTTTGCCTGCGGGTTTTAGGCACTTAATTGCTGTTTCGGACCGGGTTGCGGTCTACTGCCCTGGCGGTTTGGCTCTTGTGGTTCTCTCCCTTTGGGGGAGAATGATGAGCGAGGCCTGCAACCGTTGGTTGCCCCCTCGAGGAAGTGGCCTGTCTGGCTGTCTCTCACCACTAGTTCTTTTCTCAGTATATAAGCCTTCACTTCCCCTAATTCATTTGTTATGGTGTGTGTAATTCCATGCCTGTTCCAGAAAAGGTATATTTGTGCATGCTTGCATCTCTTTACTTATCGTGGCCTCTTTCAGGCAGCTCCCTGCTGGGCCCTGCTTTCACCTGCGTAGCTAATGGCTCTTTTTCGCGCCAAGCGGACACCAGGTGACTGGGGCCTACCTTTCTGGTCTTCTCATCTCCTTTCTCATGTACTTTCACCTTTTTGCTTGTGGGTACTCACTGAATCTCCTGGTTTTCTGATAAAAATCTCCTTGTTTTCAGAATCTCCTGGCCTGTTGCACCCCAGACTGCTCGCTATGCTTCTCGGGTGCCCGGAATGCTTTCACCGGCTTTGTGTGCCGTTCCTGGGGGAGCTTAACACCGGAGTAACTCTGGACGGCCGTTAGCCTTCTCTGTGTATTTTACCTGTGTATGTTTGATGCTATCTGCCAGTAAATGGGGCACCCGAGTTGACATTCTGGGGGACCTTACTAATTTCTCACTACTTTCATGTTATTCCTCCTTGCCTTTTTCCAGCCCCCCGTTCTTGCGCATGTCCTCCTCTCAGTCTCTCTCTGTTCTCGTTTTTCCCCTTTATTGAGAGGCTTGATGAGGCTGGGGGAGGGTTGTGAAGGGGTTGGGGGGACCTCGTGCTTTATTCGGACATGTGGGAAGAGCGATCCCTCGGGTGCTTGCCTTCCGGGGGGGGCGTGGGGGTTCTGGGGCCTTTATTGTTGCTGGGGATAGGTACTGCTGACGGATCCCCTAAGTGCATGTTGAGTAAGGGGTGAGCAGGCCGCCGTGGGGTGCGGGGGGGGGGGGGCCGGTAGCACGGCCGACCTGGTCAGTAGCCCGGGCTGGCCAATATTTGGGGGGACGGCCTATCGATACTCAACCTTGATGAGGGGGGGTAGAGACCCCCTATCTTTCATTAACTCTCTGCTTTGCATTCCTACTATTATGTTGGTTCCTTCTCCTCCAAGGGTTACTGAATGGGGGAGATGGGGAAGATATTGGTGCAGTCTTGTAGGGGAGGAGCGGGTGGGGCTGCATGCCCAAGAAGGGTTGGTGGGGCCAGGACGACTGGCTGTGGGTGTGTGGATAGTTTGAGTGGGGGTGTTGGGGGGGGAGGGTGGGGGAGATGGGGGTGGGTAAGCAGGGGGGTTTGTTGGGTTTGGGAGGGGAAGGGGGGGCAATGTAGTCTGTATGGGAGTGCGGGATGGCTGTGTTTTGGATGATGTGTGGAGGACTGTTTTGAGTGTGTTGGATGCTTGGTTCCTTTGGCTTATCCTGATTGGGTTGTCTTGGAACGGGGCCCTTGGCTCGGGGGGGTCCTTGCTCAAGTATGCAAAAGGTTCTATCTCAGTGGTATCCTGGTTTGGTGCTGTGTGGTGGCTAGGAACACGCGTATAGTCTCTTGGAATGTCTGCGGGCTGGGCTCCCCGGTAAAGCGCTATAAGGTTTTACAACACCTGAGGCGCCAGAGGGCGGATGTGGTTTTGTTGCAGGAGACTCACCAATCGGATGCGGAACATCAGAAATTGGGCTCAGGTCCTATTGCCCATGTGTATGGTGCTCCTGCGGTGGGGAAGAAGCGGGGTGTAGCCATTCTGGTTGGCAAGTCGGTCAGCTGGATCGAGGAAAAGGTGGTGGCGGATGTCCACGGCCGGTATGTGGGCGTTTGGGGGAGACTCGCTGGGAACAAGGTGTTGCTGTGCTCGGTTTATGGCCCGAATGTTTATGACGCGCGTTTTTTTCAGAATATCACCCAGTTGTTGGCGGAAGCTAGCGGCTACCAGGTAATCATGGGTGGTGACTTTAATGAGGTTTTGGATGTCGGTCTTGACCGGTCTGGCGTGTCAGGGAGTGGGAGTCGCCGGGGGCGACAACGCCTGAGGGGGCTGTGTGAAGCCTATGGCCTAGTTGATATTTGGAGGGTGCTGCATCCCGGCGATTGCGATTATACTCACATGTCCAGGGCGCATGGTACATGGTCACGTATTGACTACTTTTTAGTTGCGGACTCGGTATTTAACTGGACCTCCCGGGCGGACATAGGGTCTCTTATATCCGATCATGCGATAGTGATCCTGGAGCTGAAAGGGCGTGGCCCATCGGCTGGTCGGTTGTGGCGATACCCCTTGGAGTTGTGTGGAGATGCTTCGTTTGAGGCGTTCTTGCGACAGCGATGGAAGGAGTATGAATCCCAGAATGGAGCGTCAGATGTGTCTCCGGCTCTCCTTTGGGAGGCGGGGAAGGCTGTACTCCGCGGGGATATTATTAGCTATCTCAGTCAGCGTCATAAACAGATGAATCAGCAGATACTTCAGCTGGAGCGGGACTTAGGCAAAGCGCGTAGAGTGGTGGCTGGCCATAAGACCGCGGTTGCTCAGCGCAAGCTCCGGGAGTTGCAGGCGGAGTTGGAGATGTTGCTGCATCGAAGGGCCCAGAAATCGATGTTATATTACCGGTATTGGCTGTATCGCTTTGGGAATAAAGCTGGGAAATTGCTGTCTTCGTTGCTGCGACCCGCCGGGGGATCTCGGCAGATAGGGGCGATAAGGAAAACTGATGGTACTATTACCCGTGATTCGGCTGAGATTGAGAAAGTCTTTACGGCCTTTTATCAGCGCCTTTACGCTAGTGATGGCGATAAGGATGTTGAGGGGCGCCTCCTCCTTGAACGGTGTGGGTTACCGCGTCTTGCAGCAGAGCATCTGGAGGCCCTCAATCAACCCCTCACTGGGCAAGAGGTTCAGACCGCTATCCGGACTTTGAAGAATGGGAAGGCCCCGGGGGTAGATGGATATCGCAGTGAATTCTACAAAGCCCTGGGGGCTGCCGTGGTGCCTCCCTTGGTGGGCTACTTTGAGGACCTGATACGGCGTGGTCATTTCCCGTTTGAAGCCAATAAGGCCTTGATAACTATTCTGCCCAAACCGGGGAGGGATCCCCTCCTGCCGAGTTCTTATCGTCCTATTTCCTTACTAAATGTGGATCTTAAGCTCCTTGCTAAAATAATGGCGGAACGGTTGGCGATCTACTTACCTTTGTTGGTTCATAGCGACCAGGTGGGATTTGTGCGCGGGCGTCAAGTTGCGTACAGCTTGCAGCGGATTTTGCTATCGCTTGGAGCAGGGCGCCTAGCAGGGGACCCCTCTCTCCTAATTAGCTTTGACGCCGAGAAGGCTTTTGACCGGGTCAACTGGGGGTTTATGTACCAGGTCCTGGACGCCGTGGGGATTGCTGGGTTTTTCGTGGACGTGGTTCGATTACTTTATGCACACCCTATTGGGGCGATTATGATCAATGGGACTATGTCGGCCGACTTTGATATTCAGAAGGGCACTCGGCAGGGTTGCCCACTCTCGCCCCTTCTCTTCGTTCTTTCGCTAGAGCCCCTCCTGACTCTCATCAGAGCATCTTCGCGAATTCGGGGGGTTCGGATGGGGGGTGAGGAATTTCGCCTGGCTGCTTTTGCCGATGATTTGTTGGTCCACTTGGGGGACCCGGTGGCGGGTCTGCCTTGCCCAATCAAACTTATTCAGGAGTATGGGGAGCCTTCGGGGCTCCGCCTCAACTTTGATAAATCGGAGGCGCTTTTCTTAGCCCCCGCGGAACATCCAGGGTGGCAAGGGCCCTTCCCTCTACAGTGGGCGAAGGGGCACTTTAAGTATTTGGGCATTTACTTGCCGGCACGCTTGGAAGACCTTTACCAGCTTAATGTCTCTAAAATAGTGCGGGAGGTGACGGCGTGCGTAGGCCGGTGGAGTGATTTGCCACTGTCTCTGGGGGGTCGGATCGCTCTATGCAAGATGGCGATCTTTCCGAAAATACTTTACCCTCTTCAGACGCTCCCGCTGCTTTTGCGGCGAACTGATGTTCGGCAGCTGGAGCGCTTGTTCAGCAGGCTCCTCTGGCGGGGGCGGAAACCTCGGGTTCGTATGGCGATTTTGCAGCAACCTTGGGGACTGGGTGGGATGGGGTTTTCAGATATTCGGCGCTATAACGTGGCTTGTTTGCTGCGGTACGTCCGCGACTGGTTATGGGATCTGACCGTATGCTCCCCGTTGGGATTGTGGGCGGCCGTGCTGGCGCCCTTCCACCTGAGGTACCTGTTGCATACCAAAACGATTCAGACTGTCCCCCCGATTTTTCGGGAGTATCTTCTTAGGCCTATTCGACAGGCATGGCATTCCTTTTGTGCTGGTCGTCGGCTCTCCGCGTTGTACACCCCTTATCTACCTATTCGGGGTAATGCAGACTTTATACCAGGCTTGGGGCGATCCCCATTTCAACTCTGGGACTCTCTTGGGGTGGTGAATTTAGAACATGTGCTAACTACTGACGGAGCTATGATGTCCTTCGCTGAGCTGCGTCGCTCCTATCAGCTGGGGGCTTGGGATGTCTTCCGCTATCATCAACTTCGGAGTTATCATCGTACGCTTCCTCTGGCAGCCTTGCGCGGGGAGGTTTGTTCGGAGATCGAGTTGGCGTTGCTGGGGGGAGACGAGGGACTTCGCGTGTCTGGTCTCCATAGGATGTTGTGGGAAGGCGTGCCTCCCCTGGAGGTGGATGCTTTGGCGACCGCTTGGTCCATGGACTTGGGGGAGGCGGTTAGTGTGGAGCAACTATTGGGAGGGATGGCTGATATCCCGTCTCTCAGTACTCAAGTGATTCATCGTGACACCCAGTACCGGATTGCGCGTCGTCTCTACTTTGCTCCTCTGAGGGCTTGGCGGGCAGGAATAGGAGGGAGTCACTGTTGTCCTCGCTGTGGGCGGGATCGGGCGACACTGGGACACATGTTCTGGACTTGCCCCATAGTTCAGGTTTTCTGGGGCAGGGTGGGTGACCACCTTCATCGCTGCTTTCCCTGGCTGGAGCCTCTGAGCGCACGGAATGCGGTGTTGGACATCTGGGAAGTTGAATGGGGGGATGTGCTGGAGCCTGTGCAAGTATGCTGGTTGCGTCTGGTGTTGCTGTTGGCACGTCTGACGGTATTGCATCAGTGGTTGGATGTGCGGGGGCCATTGTATGGGCTCTGGAGACTGCGGCTACATAACGCTCTGCTTATGGACCAGCTGCATGCTGCTGGAGCCGAGCGGCGATGGGACTGTTTTCTGCGGATGTGGGGACCTCATGTGCAATTGTTGCCTGCAGGGGTGCGTCGGCGTATTTTAGGGCGTCGCCCATAGAGTTGGCCTGGGAGTGTGGTATAGCGTCGGCTGATGTGCGCATGTCTGGGGAATTAAGGTGAGTCTTGGTTGGCTTGGTAACGGTCCCTTGTTACACTCCTTCTCTCTTCCGTATCTATATTTGTTAAGCTGCCCTCTTGGGGGGGTGGGGGGGTGGGGGGGTGGGGTAGGGTGTCGGTCCGGGCTCGGGCCAATATTTCAGGTGAGCGGGTGGGCCTGGGGGAAGAACCCACCCCGGGCCTGCGCCTTGGATTGGAAGTAGTGAGCGGGACGGGTGGTCCCCTGGCCTGGCACTGGGGGGGGGAAGGGCAGGGGGTGGTAGACAGGGGGGTACTGGGGGGAGGGGAGAATCAGGGGGGGGGTCGGCTGCAGACGGCAGGGGGTTAGATAGCTGACCGTGGCCCCGGCTGGTGTCAGTGGTGTGGTGGGGGGGTAGTTTCTTTCTTTCTCTCTCTCTCTGTATGCTTTACAACTGGCTGCTTGCTGCTTCCCCTGCTTATCCCGGGGACGGCCTATAGGGATGCTTTTGGGGCTCCCCTTCTATAATGCCGTTGTGTCAGCAGCATCATATTGTTCCAATATTGTTCTAATATTGTTCTAATTTACAAACTGTTATTTGCTACATTGTATTATTGTGTATGCTTCTTTCTATGAATAAAAAGATTTAAACAGTAAATCAAACGCGATCTTGCTATTATCACTATTGCCAAGTGGCCCCAACACCCTTATCTCTTGCACCAGATCCGGTGTTCCACTAAGGACTAGGTCCAAAATGGCTTCCCCTCTGGTCGGTTCATGAACCAGCTGCTCCAAGAAGCTGTCATTTATTTTATCTAGAAGCTTTATCTCCCTAACATGTCCTGCTGTGACACAGACCCAGTCAATACCGGGGTAATTGAAATCACCCATTATTATTTTTGTGCTGTAACTTTTGTTAGCTTCCATGATTTCTTTGAGCATTTCATCATCCATTTGTTCATTCAGGCCAGACGGTCGATAGTACACCCTCACTGCCATTGCCTTCACCTTCCCCTTTTTACATGGAATTTCAATCCATAGAGATTCTACAGCAAATTTTGTTTCCTGCAAAACTTGAATCCTTTGTGACTCAATGCCCTCTCTAACATAGAGTGCAACCCCTCCACCAATTTGATCTGTTCTATAATTGCGATATAGTTTGTACCCAGGTATCACAATATCTCACTGGTTATCCTCCTTCCAGCATGTCTCTGAGATACCAATCATATCTAACCTCTCATTTAGTGCTATATATTCTAACTCTCCCATCTTATTTTTTAGACTTCTAGCATTTGCATACAAGCATTTTAGAGACTGTATTTTATTCATATTAATCTGGCTATCGATAGATAGGGGTAATTTTACATCTGGCCCTCACAATTCTCTATAAAGGTTATAATATTTACTGATTTGAGATTTCTTCTGGGTCTGTTGACTGGCCCCTGCTGTAAAAAGGTGTGAAAATGTATTTTGACAGTGATAAGCAATTGATCTGATCAAGAAACTAAACTACTGTGTGCAGCAGCTGTGGAATACTGCTCAGGTTTTGAAAATGCACAGCCTTGTGTGTAGGCATAACATAAAACAGAGAAAGAGACAGCTTGTTCATAAGGTCCAGGAACTCTGGCTCGATATTTGTGAAATGATTATCAGCATGCAGATTAAAATTCCCAAGAACCAATAGATCTCCTGGAAGCACACTAACTTCAGTGAACAATGATGAGTCCATCAAGCAAGACATGAGAGAGAAGGGTAGTCTTTGATCTTTCTGATGAGTTTTCCTACAGGAGTGCCAATTAGTACCAAAATGTGGTAATGATTTTAGGAATGTGAAATGGACACCAATCCATTGGGAACTGGCATAAAACCATTATCTCATTTCATATAGATCACCAAAGAGCTTTCAGATGATAGTGACTTCCAGGCACTTCCATCCTTTATTTAACCATGACCTAGCGATAAAAGGCTTAGTAACCCTGTACCAGTTGACTAAGTCATTTAGTATGAGGCTACCAAAGATACTCTGAAACCTGTCTGGGGAAACAGGATACCCGGCTTGATGGAGCTTTGGTCTGACCCGGTGTGGCATATCTTATGGTTTTATTTACATGGTTAGCAGCTGCAGTATGTGAATAGTGCCACTGAATATTTCCTCTGAGCACCGCAGCACTATCCAGAGAGTGTCAGAACAGCCTGGAGATGGAGCTGGAGCAGAAACAGAAGTGTCCCTAGACAGTAGCACTGCTGTAGGACTAGATAAACAGATAGCTTAGAACAGCAAAAAGCTCTCCCAGATGGCTAGCTAAAAATTGTCACTTACATCTATAGTGGTTCGGTCTGACTACAAAGACCAAATATTCAGCTCTAACCACTGTCTGGATATGGTGCTGAATAGCCATTTCTTATTTAATCGTGGTAGCCAGTTTTAAAAAAATGGTGGCCACCAACGTTCTTGCAAAGCTGTGCAGGGATTTTCTGCTCACACTGCTGCTAGTGGGGGGAGGTGCTGTGATATCGCATTTCCAGACGAGAGGAGCGGGCAAGCCTGCATTGCTGCTGGTGGGGAGAGGTCTGTAATATCGCATTTCCAGGCGAGAGGAGAGGGCAGGCCTGCGTTTCTGCTGAGGGGGGAGGTGCTGTAATATTGCATTTCCAGGTGAGAGGAGCGGGCAGGCCTGCATTTCTGCTGAGGGGGGAGGTGCTGTGATATCGCATTTCCAGGCGAGAGGAGCAGGCAGGCCTGCATTTCTGCTAAGGGGGGAGGTGCTGTGATATCGCATTTCCAGGTGAGAGGAGTGGGCAGGCCTGCATTGCTGCTGGTGGGGAGAGGTCTGTAATATCGCATTTCCAGGCGAGAGGAGCGGGTAGGCCTAGGTTTCTGCTGAGGGGGGAGGTGCTGTGATATCGCATTTCCAGGCGAGAGGAGCGGGCAAGCCTGCATTGCTGCTGGTGAAAGGGGTGCAGGCATGAGCAGAGGAGTTCTGCACAGCTTTGCAGAATAGCTGGCGAGCATTACAGTTAAATATTGACGCATCTGTCTTTGTTCTCCGATTGCTCTTGCCCCTCATTTGCTATGCTTCCTTGGGGTCCGCAGATGTACAGAACAAGCAATCTTAATGTGCTTTCTATGACTAAAGAGAACATATCTTGTCTCAGACTCCTGATGTTCAATGCAATAGGCTACATAAGACACCATAGACACGGTCCCAAAAGTATTGTTGGTGTACATTTTTCAATACATTAGACATGGATAGTCAAACGCACCGTATTTCTTGTGATCATAATTCTATCCTGCTTTGTCATCAAGATTCGCTCCATGACAGCCCAATGTTAGGTCCCAGATGCTTGTAGTCTGGGTTTATGTTGTAGTTAGGTTGCAAATTTCAATCCCATTCGTATAGTAGCAAAGAAGATGATATTCAAAGCCATAGACTTTGAGGATTACATCTCTGTCAATCAAAATGCCAAAGTAGTACAAAAATATTTAAAGAATAATGTTCATCTTAGAGGCAACAGCTAAAGTTTTAAATGCAGACATCAGTGTCTTGGATATAAACCAGATTTCCGATCTGTGTAATTGATCAGAACGCTTTATATGCAGCTGTTTGTTAAAACAAATTGGAGGAAGCATGGAACAACTTAGGATGACGTAAAAATCACAAACTTTCAGCAAACCGCTGCTGAGAATGTTTTATGCTTGGGTATCAGTAGCAAGTGGAATCTATCAAGCTCGCTTTCTTAAGGGAAAAGATGTGCTACTAATTATAGCAGCGCACAACCCTGTCATTATGCTCCCCCTCCCCCTCCCCCTCCCCACCAGCACCACATTTCCAGAGTTTCATATTACAGCCATTTCAGGTTACAGATGTGTCTCATACATTATCAAATTACATGCAAATACTTATTGGGAATTTTATAAATACATGTATCAAGCTATTTAGCCACAAAAGATTTAGGAATGCTTTACAAGCCAGTCCCGTTAAAGGTAGCACCACTTACTCATAAGAAAATGAGCTTAAGAACTAGGGGTCAGATTTACAGTGGTTATGTTTGCCAATATGTTTGAATACACTGTTTGCATCCCGCCCTGTGCCCCGTCTAAAGGGGTAGGCTGATCCAGGCCTGGATTTATTTTTGCTGTATACAGTACATAGCGATAGAGGTCTGATTATCATAAGAGAAGGGGCTGTGTTTTTCTGCATGCAATGAGGATAAAATCTGGAGTGGCTCAGCCTGTTGCTTTTTGACACAGAGGAAGATGGTCATCCTCTCGAATCATGACAGTCCAGGTGAAAAGAAAAATCGCTCTTGCATGGTAAATGTTGAGGTTCTGTGCAAATATTTGTTTTTCATGCCACAGTGAAAAACTAAAAGAAGGTCAGTGCAAGGTGTGCTGCATCGCTTGCTAAAAATAAATATAATTAATTAATTAAAATGCAACCGTGACATAAAAATATTTATAGTAATTTTGAACCCCCAAATTCAACCTGCAGTAATGAAATTCAAAATACAAAAAAACCCTGTGTGTATAGGTAGTAAAGTGGGAAACGCAATTAGAATTTTACCAAATTCTACTGATTGCATTATGTAAATAACTGCTTGGATGTTTTATAGAAAATCAAGGGTTAAGTCCAGGTTTCTGTGGGCCTCAGAAGCGGGAGGAAGCTTACAGTCTAAGAAAACAAGGATAAGACATTTTTTAACTTTGTAGATAAAACAGGGTTAGTTCTTGGTAGCTTTCTGTTCTTTGAAACGTATTATCAAGACTTCCTAAAATGACTTTTCCTAGACAAAATGGCAGCCTGGGCAACAGAGGCTTTTGGAAATGCCTTTCCCTTTCATACTCATGTGCACATGATTCAAAATGGCCATGCTGCAGCCATTCCCCTTTCCGGTCCTATTGATTTAGCACCCAGGGAGGTCACCTTGCTGCCTCTCCTTTGCAACAGCCCTGCGTCCTGCTAAGCTCAGCATTCAGGGACATGAAGAGGGATAAGCAGGGTCTCCATGTTCTTTGAATCTCTGAATAGTTGCTAATGCTGTGAAATGTTATGTGAGTTCCTATTTTAGCTCATGATCCCAGTGATTTTCCAATACGGTGATGTTACGGAGGGGAATTTTAGAAGGGACATTCAAGTGCAATCTGCAACAACCAGAAGGTCTGAAAAAAAGCAGGCACATTCAGGTGCAAACACAATCACACAAACGTAGAGGTGCTCGATATGGATGTCTGAAGGGCATCTACATAAACATCCCCAGAACCATATATCAGACACTGGGGGCCTGATTCAGACCCAGACATCCCGGCCCTCTGTGCACACGGCCAGGATTCTGATCCCGTGGGACATGTCTAGCCTCATGGGATCAGAATCATGTGCAGGCTTGTACGTGCAGGCCAGGATCTAGAATCAGGTCAGCCTGCATGTACAGGCCTTGCCTGGCTAATTCAGTCAGGGCTTTTCAATGGAGCCATGGTGCAATGGCGTCTAGTTGCCATGGCACCACGGCTCCATTCAAAAACCACGATCCCCGACTGCCGGCTCATAAGTGCTTTCAGCACAGTCTGACCCCCGATCTCGTCTCCCAAGGCCAAGGTCGGACTCTGGGGAATGTCCTCTGCCCCTTCTGCCCTTTCTGAGCCCCGGGCCTGCCGAACCCTGCTGACTAGGGGAACTTATTCCACCTCAGAGGTGGAATAAGTTCCCAGTCCAATCCATCGGCCCTATATTTCCGGGGCTGACGACCGTCCACTGCCTGCCCTAATGCCGCCCCCAATCTGCCCCTTTCCTGCCACATCTAACCTCTCTGTACAACACGTGGGGAGGTTAGACGGGATTGGAATTACCCCCTTGGATGTCTAGCATATGCTAATGACTAGAATACTGGTCAGGAAAGGGAGGGTTCAAGTCCCACTGCTAGAATTATTGATATTCTGCTGAGTACTGGGGATGATAGAGTTTCTTCTTCTCTATGCCTTCTAGATGTCTTTCAGCCAAAACAAGCACTTTTCAAATGCCTGTTCATGCCTGAAGGAAGTCTAAACTTAGACACGATGCTGAACATCCATGACATTTCTGAAATCAGGCAGGGACATCCAGTTTCCAGGGAACACCCCAGCCACGCCTCCACCATGCCCCCTTCAGACTTGGACATCCTAACGCTGGGGTTCATCTCCAGAGCTGGCTTCTAAAATAGCTCTGGAGACATCTCTGTGCTTTGGACATCTCTACACCTGTTTTTGGACATCCAAAGCACAAATAGGGCTTCCTAAATGCCCCCCGTAGTGTTTACTAAGTTTCCAGTGCAGATTTTCTCCCATCAGAACTTTGCGGCCAGCTATGATATGAGTAGCATGTTTCCAGCTTTTCCTCACAGAATCTACGTATTTCTGTTTTACCAGATTTTTCTGTTTGCTGTGAACCATCTCATTCATAATCCATTGGCATGAATTGTTTTTCACTTATTTACAAATGAAAACACCGAATTTGTGTTCTCCTCTCCATAACCATTCATGTCCCCAGTTTTGATCGGCATCTGACTCCAGGAGTTATACTTTGTATCTCCAACTGTACTAATGCATTTGCCACTTGTTTTTCCTTGTTTGCTAATCTAATTCTTTAAACAGTGTGTCTCTTGTTTTAGAAATTCTGTTGCTTCTTTCACTGCTTATACTAATGCATTCTCAGTCATTCCTTCGGTTTGAGAAATGTCTGTCCTAGTTTAATGGTTGAGATGAATTCTGAATGTTTACTTTCATACTTCAATATTTTTTGCATATTTGGATCTGTGAAACATTTCAGTAAGCCTGGAGGCCTATAGCAGTATTTATTTATCTATTTAGAGCACTTGATATACCGCTTGAAAGTCAAGGCTTACCGTGGTTTACAAACAATAAAAAAGGGGTAACTGTACAACAAGAAAAAGGGGGGAAAGTAGAAGAAAAAAAAGATGGGAAATTACAATTCATATACAGGCATGGAAGCTGAGAGGCAAAAGGAAAGAGAGCAGGCAGTTCTCTGGGCAGAAAAAATATTAAGGAGCAGGGGATTGGGGAAAAGCTTGCAGAGACAACAGGGTTTTGAGATTCTTCTTAAAGGTGGGGAGGGAAGGTTCAGTGTGAAGTGAAAGGGGAAGGAAGTTCCAAAGGGCGGGTCCAGCATAGGAAAAGGAGTTTTGGAGATGATGAGGTGGAGGGCTGTGGGTGAAGGCAAAGACAGGAGGGCAGCATTAGGAGAGCAAAGAGAATGGAAAGGAACATAGGGCAAAATAAGGGTGGCCATGTATGGGGTGCAAAAGGCAGACAGCGCATGCTGGACCAAGATAAGAAGTTTGAAGCGGATACAAAAAGGAAATGGGAGCCAGTGAAGAGCAAGAAAAAGCGGGGAAATGTGATCATAATGCTGAGCATGAAAGATTAGTCTAGTGGCAGTGGACTGGATCAGTTGTAGATGGCGGATGGAGTACTGAGGTAACCCAAGAAAGAGAGAATTGCAGTAATCAAGGTGCAGAATAACAAGGGCCAAGACAAGGTGAGTAAACTGTGGGGTGGAGAAAACAGAGAAGACAGTGTAAGCGGTGAAGAGCAAAAACAGCTGATTTGGATAAAGATTCAAGGTGGGCTTAAAGGAGAGGGATGAATCAAGCATGACACCTAAAGTCTTTATAGAGTTGTGAAAAGGAAGGGGAGAGGAGGAGATAGTAAGAGACGGAAGCATAGAGGCTGCTGGGGATGGAACGGCAATAACCTTGCATTTGGAGATGTTTAAAAGAAGGTGATTGTTTATGAGCCACTGGTGTACAGATTGTACGCAGGTCTGGAGGGCAGAGACATCGGATGAAGAAGAAGAAACAGTGTAAAGTATCTGAATGTCATCAGCGTATAGGAAAGATGTACAGCGAAAGGATTAGATTAACAGAGGAAGAAGTGGCAAGAAGATATTAAAAAGAGTCGGTGCCAGCAGGAAACCTTGGGAGACCCCCTGAAAGAAGAGGCAAGCAGACAGAGAATCTAGAATTAGAGAATACCTGGAAGGTGTGATCTGAAAGATAAGAAGAAAAACAATTGAAAACCAAACTCCAGATCCCGATAGAATAGAGACATTGTAGAAGAAGTGAGCGATAAAGGCTTCTATACTTAGTTGTTCATAAAGTGTAAATTAGGTGTGCATTTTCCAGCTATTTAAGAGTTTTTATGATATAAAATATCAATATTTATTGGCATTTTAATGCCACAAGTACTTTTGTTGGGCACCTTTTCTGGTGGAATTATGTATGTTTGTGCCGCTCAGTAGTTAGCACAGAAAAGGCACAAAAATGGAGTGAAGGATACAGGACAAGGCAGGGGAGGGTGAGAAAGTACAAGGGGAAGTAATGTTTTTCCTTTATTTATCAAATAAAAGCCTATTTTATTTTTTTGTATCAAGGGTATTTTATCAGTATTTATCAGCTAAAATCGAAAATCAGAAGTCCTATGGTTGAAACCCATTCCTCCTTTGGCTCTGGGAATGAACAGTTTCAACATATACTCTTCTTATAAATTACCTCATGAGCAAGGAAGACGGTTTTTTTCTTATTCATGCATCCAGTTTATCAAGATCTTTAGGAGGACAGACTACAATTCCAAAGCTGTAGAAATGTACAGAAATTTCAAGCTGATTTATTTATTTGGATTTATATACCGCACTATTTTAAATCAGCACGGTTTACAGAGAACAAGTATCAATTTATTACATAGAACTGGTTTACATAGAAAAAGTAACAGAACTTAACAGGAATTACAGTGCAGTGAACAGAGAACAGCAGTCATTTGTATTACAGTGAACATTCTTGGCTTCTATTTTATTCCGTGCTATTAAAGCACTTTTCAATATCAGTTTCAATCTTCTATAATATCCTCTACTGATCATTTGTTTTAGTAATTTATGCTGGATTGCTGCTTCTTCCTCTACTCTTAGATATTTATATACACCTCTCTGCTCAAGTTCCTTTGTCACAGTCATCAATTTCTGCCAGGGTAGTGTTTCCACATGGGTTAGTTTTGCACATTCCATAAGGGTAATGGACCTCACTCCTAAACCAGAGCATATGGAGTATAATTTCAATTTCACAAATTTACTGTTAACTCTCACAATAATATTTGCATCATGCTAAAGAGAGCGCCATTCTGGAGTTCATAAGATGCAACATATATAGGAAATTTATCAAGGTGTGGTTGGAAATCGCTTTTCATCAAGCCTATGGAACCCAATACAATGGAAATCCAAACATCAATACATCACCTGGGCTAGCAAAAAAGCTTGCAACAAAAATTATATATATATTGCTGCCATGCTCAACTACATCTGTGATAAGTATTTGATATAATTTAATTTTTCATATCAATTAATATTATTCATTCAATCTTGATCACTTGATATAATTTATTTGATCTTGATCACCACGTCCTATGGTGGTCATGAGCTGACTTTCAGAAGAGAGATTCCCTGAAGAAACCCTTAATCAGGTGAAACCCTGGTCAGAGGAATGAAGCTATGTGAGAGTGGGGTGCCGTTGAATTGAATCATCAGCAAGAAACAGAATGGCAAGGCCGCGGGCCCCCCCGGCGTGCGCGCGGCCGGCGTTAACCGGGGGGGGCGGCTGGTCGCGAGCAGCTCCGTGCTCGTGCGAGCCCGCGGGTGCGGGCTTGCAGCATGCGGGGCTCTCATTGGCTCCCGCGGAGCCCTGCGGGTGGCGGGAGCCAATGAAAGGAGCCAGAGCCAGGCGTGAGGGGGGAGTGTGGTGGGGGCGTCGGGGCTCCTCCGGCCGGGGGCGGGGAATAATAGTAATTGGGCGGTTTGGCGGGGTGGTATGGGGGGGCCGGGGTTTCTCGGCGGGGGCGGCTCGCCTTCCTGGGAACATTGGCAGAGTGGGGGCCAAAGCTCTTCAAGAGCAGACTGGCTGGGGGTGTGGCAGCAGCCTTGGGCTGTTGCGGGTGCCGCTGCGCCTTTTCCCTTTTTCTCTCGGCAGGTACCTACGGGATGGATATACCCAGGACCGCAGCGGCCTGTCACATCACAGAGAGTGGAGGCGACTCCACTACCGAATGATGCGGACGACTTGGTGCAGGGCCTGGCGAGTGCAGCGTCGGAGCAGCAGGGGGCCATGGCAGCGGTGTCGGAGGCAGCCGGTGCAGCAGGTGAGTCGGCTGGTCAAGTCACTTTAGCGGCCGCGTTGTCTGTCGGTCCGGGAATTGGGACGTCCAAGAAAAAGCGGCGGCATTCGCGCCGGCGGCGGCAGACATCGGGCTTCGAGTCCTCCACATCATCGGGATCTTCGACATCCACATCCGAGGGTAGCAGGGGTGAGAGGGGCGGGGTGCCTGGGCCCGTGCCTACCGTGGCAGCGTTCTCGGAGCTTTGGGAAGGCGTGCCTAGGAAATTGAGGCGGAGAATCCAGGAGCGCCGGTACATTGACATTTTTCGGTTGCTTGAGGGTCGTAAGCATTCTGGGAACAGTAGGAGGAAGAGGAAAGCTGACGAGAAGGCGGGACGGGTGCGCCGGGCTGCGCGTAATGTGACGAATTGGATGCGTGCCTTCTTGCGGTTAGCCAGTGTTTGGGGGCGGGTTCATCCGGAGCAGTATGGGATGCTATTGGCTTACGCTGACACCATCCTGGAGGCATCTCAGTTGCACGATGGTTGGGCATGGCTCAACTACGATGAAACATTCCGTGATAAGATGGAGGAGAATCGGTCACTGTCGTGGGGCACTCAGGACATTAATTTATGGCTCACGCAGATGTCGGTCAGAACAGCTAGTGGGCCAGCGAGTGGTGCGAAAGGCGGGCTAGTCACCGCTTCTGGGGCGCCGCAGCCCTTTCGGGCGGGGGATTCGGCGGCAGCGCAGAAAGCGGATGGCGGGGGGCACAGGGGACGTATGTTGGCGTTTCAACAAGTCCTCCTGCCCCTTTACGGACTGCAAATTCCGGCATGCGTGCTCAATCTGTAACGGGGGGCATTCCGCCCTTAAATGTGTTAAGAGAGGTGCGGGCGGTGCCGGCGTCCCCCCCTCGAAGCAGTGAGAGCTGGTGGGGAGTAGCCCCGACTCCTGTCCGGATTGATGTTTTTCGAGAGGGGTTGAGGAGATATCCCAGAAAACAGGATAGGGTTATTTTGGAGGGGGGCTTTCAGGAGGGGTTTCAGATTCCAACGGGTGGGCGGATGGCGGTGAGCGCAGTGCGGAACGCTCCTTCGGTGAGGCACTTTGCTAATGTCGTGCGTGAGAAGTTAGCGGATGAGATCGCATTGGGGAGGGTGGCGGGTCCTTTCGGGCAACCGCCCTTTGCAGATTTTGTGGTGTCCCCTTTGGGGGTCATCCCAAAAAAGGAGCCCGGGAAATTCCGGCTTATTCATAACCTGTCCTACCCCTGCGGGGCTTCGGTTAATGACATGATCCCTAAGGGTCTGTGCGAGGTTCGGTATGCATCTTTTGACTCCGCTGTTGACCTCGTCCGAAACTGTGGGAGGGCCTGCTTGATGGCAAAGGCTGATATAGAATCCGCGTTCCGTTTGTTACCGGTTCACCCTTCGGCTTTTCTGTTGTTAGGGTTTCGTTTTGAGGGCAACTATTACTTTGATCGGTGTATGCCTATGGGGTGTTCGATTTACTGTGCTCACTTCGAGCGATTCAGTACGTTCCTGCATTGGGCTCTGGCGGACCTGGTTGGTCTCGATCAGGTAGTGCATTATCTCGATGATTTCCTTTTGGTCGGAGCAGCCCGGACGACGCAGTGCCAGGCATTGTTAGCCGGTTTTATACAGCTGGCATGCGTGTGGGGAGACCCGTTGGCGGCCGAAAAAACCGAGGGCCCAACGACACGGCTCACCTTTTTAGGAATTGAATTGGATTCCGTGGCAATGGTGGCGCGCTCGCCGGTGGTCAAGTTAATGAAACTCCGGGTATTGGTGGCAAATGTCTTGTGCACCAAGCGGATGACGTTGCGGGAGATGCAGTCATTGATTGGGTCGTTGAACTTTGCCTGCAGAGTGATTCCGATGGGTCGTGTGTTCATGAGACGATTAGCAGCGACTACTGCGGGAGTCCTTAAACCACATCACCGGCTGCGTTTGTCACAGAGCATTCGGGCCGACCTTGCCATTTGGGATGAATTCTTGCGGGATTTCAATGGTGTTACGGTGCTCAGGGACACGGAGATTTCCAATCGGGAATTACAATTGTTTACTGATGCAGCTGGAGGTCGGGGCCTCGGAGTTTACTTTGGGGGATCATGGTGTATGGCGGAGTGGCCCAGTTCCTGGAAGATAGCGGGTCTCACGGCTAACATAACATTTTTAGAGTTATTCCCTATCCTTGTCGTCTTGTGGTTATGGCCAGACAAGGTTCGCAATCGGCGGATTGTTTGGTGGTGCGACGACGAGGCGATGGTATCGGTGATAAATCATTACACGCCGCGCTGCAGGCAGGTGGCCGACTTGATGCGGCAGGTTGTGTTAGCTTGCTTGAGATTGAATACAGTGATCCGAGCTCGGCATATTCCGGGGAGTTCTAACAAAGTCGCCGATGCTCTTTCCCCTTTCAAGTGGGAGCTGTTCCGATCGTTGGCGCCAGAGGCAGAAGAGGAGGGACTGCCTGTCCCAGATCAATTATGGCAAATTGGCCTCCAGAGGTGACCGAGCTTCTGAAGCAGTCAGTTTCGGCGGCTACTTGGACGGCTTACCAACGGGGCTGCGACAGCGTGGTGGGCTTCCTGGAGGAATGTGGATGGCATGGTGGTCTGCCTCCAGATCAGCTTACGGGTTTGTATGTGTCAGCAGCAAAGGCTGCGGGCAGTTCTCGAAGTACGGTGAGTAGAAATCTGGCGGGTTTCGCTTTCTTTGCCAAGGCGGTGGGCTGGGGGGCTGTCGGAGGGGGGTTCTTAACGCGCAGACTTTTACAGGGCTGGGGTCGTGCCTGTCCTTCGCCGAGGGATGGCCAACGGCCCATTACTTACGATTTGCTTCAACGTTTGTGCGCGGCCCTGCCTCTGGTGGTTTCTTCCGTTTTTGAGGGCGTCCTTTTTCGGGCGGTATTTTCCTTGGCCTTTTTTGGTGCTTTCCGAGTGGGGGAGCTGGTTGCGGATTCGCAGAGGGCGGCCGGAGCGGGCGGCCTGCAGGTGCACCAGGTGAAGTGCGAGGAGTGGGGGGTCAGTGTTTTTCTAGCACGTTCCAAGACGGACCAGTTGGGGCAAGGCGCGTGGGTTCGGTTGCGAGCTTTAGGGGGGGGCTGGCCCTTGCCCGGTTGCTCGGCTAAAGGCCTACTTGCAGGCGAGGCCTAGGGGAGGGGGGACCTTGTTCATCCATGAGGATGGCAGGGTGCTTACGCGCTTTCAATTTATGGCGGTGCTGAGACTGGCTTTACGCTGGCTCGGAGAGGATGCGGGGTCGTTTGCGCCGCACTCCTTTCGTATCAGGGCGGCGACGAGCGTGGCGGCCTTGGAGTTACCCAAGGAGGCCATCCGGCGCCTTGGCAGGTGGAAGTCGGGGGCCTGTCACAGATATGTGCGCTTCTAAGGGCGGTGGGGGGCTGGCTAACTGTGACTCTCTTTACCTTGCAGAAGTTTTTCCAGAGTCTTGTCACTGTTGGGTTCTGGGCCACTCGTTTGTTTTCTGGGCCAGCAGACGAGCAGCGGCACACCCGATCGGGCGGAATTTGGGTTTGGATGCCTTCGGGGTGACTGTCTCATGGCTGGGCAAGCGCGGACTGCGATGGATTCAGCTCTAGCCCTTGCTGTGGCACCACGGAAGGAGCAGAGGGACACCAGATGCCTTGTTGATACATTTGGGTGGCAACAACCTGGTGTCCTGGACCTGCCAACAGTTGATTCGGACTGTTATTAAGGACTTGGGTGTAATCCTGGGGATGTTCTCTGGGGTGTTTCTGCTTTGGTCAGATATCATTCCAAGGCCGGCTTGCAAGACTCAGCGGCGGTGGTCGCGCGGGTTGACGAAGATTAATCGCCAAATTGGCAGATGGTTGGGGAAGCGGGGGGGTGTCAAATTTTGCACTCCTGGCCCGAGGTGGAGTGAGCTGGCTTGTATAGGCCGGATGGAGTGCATCTGTCCCCGGTGGGGATGGATTTGCTCCTCAATGATTGGCAAGAGGCCTTGGAAGGTATGCTGAAGACCCGGGGCGCTGGTCGCAGCTTGGCCGGGGGGGGGGGGCTCAGGTCGAGTGGGGCCTGAGCCGGTGGCGGGATCCCGGAGGTTTCCGGGGTCCGGAGCCGGAACCAAGCAGTAGGGCGGGGGTGGGGTACCCCCAACCCGGACAGTCCTTCAGGCTTTTGCTAATAATATGGCGAAGTCGGAAGAGGGAGGCTAGGCAATTTGCCGGGGCCTGGACATGGCGGAAGCGGAAGCGGCATCACTTTGCTACCCACATGGCTGGTGAAAGTACGCTCTGCTGGGGGGGGGTAAAGTTAATGTTTGAATTGTTGATGGTTATTGTAATGTTGTTATCGGGGCAATAAAGCTGCGACCAGTTGAATTCCCAATAAGTGTTGTGTATTATTGGTCATTGAATGTTGTGGGGGGGGGGCTGAAGAGCGGAGGTGGCGGACCGGTCCGCCTTACCCGGTTACGGCATTGAGATTAGGCAAAGTGCTTTTGAATGAGAGAAATTCTGAATAGAAACATCTTAAAGCATTCATTCCCACTTAAGGAACAAGCATTCAATTTGAAGATTTCAATTTGAAGCGTTCCATAAAATCTCACCATCTTCAATCTCGGACCTTCTCACTCACACCCAAAACAATAGATCTAGGAGATCTGTAGCTGAAAATATACTATCGGTTCCAAAAGAACTAGTAAAATGCACCCAGACAACTATCAACAGAGCATTTGCATCCTTCGCCCCCAGATGCTGGAACAAGCTGCCTATCAACATCAGACTGATGAAAGATATATCACAATATAGAAAAGCTCTAAAAACCCACCTCTTCTTACAAAACGTTTCCCACATCAATATGTCCCCCTCTCCTCCCCCCACGACCCAAACCAGTAATTATGGTTAAGCAAGTAGTTCTTTGTAGCATATAGCTCGGACTATGTCAAAATAGAGTCCTTCTTCAATGAAGAAAGATCTTTTCAACCTATGATAAATCATTGTAAATAGTTGCCTCTGTTAAATGTTTAACTGCTATATACTATTCCCCAGTTATTTTTATTTTATTTTATTTATTTGAGCACATTTTTATACCGCTCCTTCCAGTGATCAGCAGCGGTTTACATTTAACAATTAACTCTGCATAGATTAGCAGTTACATAAAACAGTAGGATCATAACATTAGAACATTAAAAGGAGGTATTGTTTAGGATAACTCAATAAATAGAAATAGAAAAAATAAAACTAACATACATGCTATTTGATTAACTATATACATTATTTGTGTAGATAATATAAGTAGATTCATTATTTTGATTCTTCGTGGACTTGAGGGAAACTAAGTGGTAAAAGTGGAAGAGGATCTCCGTTTAATTGTTTTCATCACAGAATTACTCTATGTTATTTCTGACTGATTGAAGTATTCTTGAAATAGATGTGTTTTAAGGCTTTTACGGAATGATGTGAGATCTTTGTTAGCTCTTAAGATGTCAGGGAGTTAATACTTGTTTTTATTCCCTTGTTACCTGTAAACTTGGACAAGTTCTCCAAGTCTGAGTGTAATGTTGTTCAATGTAAACCGCACTGATGACAAATAGCGCGGTATATAAAAGCTGTTAAATAAATAAAATAAAGATAAGTTTTTAATACATTTTTAAATCACATTTTGGGGACGTTTAAAAAATTCATAAATTTGGAAGTGGACAATGATGCTTATGTTCTGATCACATTGGTAGCACATTTGGGGTGTCTTCCTAACAAAAAATGTTTTCTTTAAATGTTTGCACTAGTTTCATAGTGGTTAATTCAAAGACACAGCACACCAGTGAATCAAAGGTAGTAGGAGTGGGCTACTGGAATATAAGAGTATATAAGGATAATTCATGAAATGAAAAGAATGGTTTGGGTTTGAGTTTGAAGTGATTAAGGTCAAATAAATGATATCAATTAGAAGTGATCAAGATCACATAAATGACATTAATTGATATGAAAAATTAAATTATATCAAATATTCATCATAGATGCAATTGAGTATGGCAGCAATATATATAGATAGATAGATATAGATATATAATTTGTATACAACCCAATACAATGGGAAATAGTTCTGTATCTTTGAGCCAATTTATGTGTGTGTGTGTGACTAAAATACCTAGATTTACATATTTTGGTACTGTAAATAAATCTAGGTGGATTTTGATAAAATGACTCCTATAGAGGTTAATTTTATAACACAGTATTTTGGTAAAGTGCATTGAAATGCCCATAAATTAAGCCTATTTTATAAAGACAAGTAGATGCCTAGTTGTCTTTATAAAATACTAGTGTGCCCTTCTCACACTGCTTCGGGGTATTCTTGACACTATTTGGCCACTTTCCCTTCATGCTTTGCTGTAGCGTGTTCATGATGCGTATTGTGCTTCTACGCCCCACTCTCGGGGTCCCTCCGCTTCTACTGCCAATGCCAGCCTGCAGGTTTCATAAAACTTACCCTGAAAACTCTAATGTTAGTGTCAAAAGAAGGAAGATTGATTTGCCCCATTGACTTTAATGGAAAGCAATATAAATGACAGAACGGAATAAAGGAAATAACTTGCCAAAGAAAGAAAATGAAATGACAGAAAGGGCTAACAACATGAAATAATAAAACATTTTTTTTCTGCACATCCCAGTTGTATTACTTTATTTAAATGTGCTTTTTTTATAATTCATTAGATAGTGTACTCCCTGGAGTGTGGACTATATTAATAGGTAATATGGCTGTACAATTTTGAACACTATTACTAAATTAACAAACTTATCTTCTCCTCCAATAAATGCAGTAGGCATTCAGCATTTTACAGTCTGGGATTTGGTAAGCTGATGCCACCTAATTCCTTTGGTGTAAAATGATTTTGGATGTTAAAGAAAAGGCTTCTTTCTTTTCCGTAAAAATGACATAGTGGTAGTTTTGAACAAGTAAGTTTTATCTGGCTAAAACCCAATTTTAGATAGATAAATACTTATGAAAACAGCTCCCAAGATTTAATGCAATGTGCTCCTCATAAAGCAAAGCCCTTCCCTTTACTAGCAAGGACGCTCGTATGCTGTCCGTACACGGTAAGGAAACTGTAACAATTCTGAAATCTGACTACAATGACATAAGAGAATGCCAAAGGAGTTTGCGTGTTATCTTGCGAAATCACATTCTTGTATTTTGCACTACTGGTTTGGATTTGTTCCCAGTTTCTCATATCAGCTTGTAGTACACTACAGAACCATCATCACTGCTGATTGTAGATTCTAGCATAGGAAATAGCAGGCAGGCTTGAGCATTTTGTGTTATAGTATCATCTGATATGGACAATGTTACTGAACACGGGCAATGCAATTTTCAAAGCCATTTACATGTAAATATCATCTGACTGAAAACTGCCCTTTTTCAGTGTGGCTAATCAACCATGCATTGTTCCACATAACATGCAAACTTTGAGTTGCGCTGAAATGAGACAGCTTAGGTAGGGGAAGGAAAATGGATTTTTGCTAGATTTAATTTCTTATCTTTTCCAAATCTGAACTCGAGATGAGTTCCAACCTTTTTTTTTTTTTTTTTTTTTGCAATCTCTTTATTCAGTTTTTATAAAGAAACAAACAGGCATTGTATAGATATAGGAATAGCATTACCACAGAAATACCAAAAACAACACACCAGCATCACTTTAGCATAAGCCAGCATTACATAATGCACAAAAGTCCACTATGATGCCGGGTTCATCCTCAATATAAATAAATACCCGTCCATACAGCAAGAAGACAACAATTAACAGTAGACACGTAAAGGGGCATATTTACTAATGGGTGTCCTTGTAGCACACATTTGTGCTGCCAAATTAGCACAGAGGCCTGTGAAAATTTTGGGGGGCATGTGTGTCCATCCCCTTGCCGATAACATGAGCTAATACACAGCACCGTGCTAATCAGTACACAGGTGTACTTAATACTACCCATTGAAGCTGTGTTAAGTGCACCCATGCTAATGGAAACTTACACAGTTAGCACATGCCCAAAATGCCTTATCTAACAACAGTGCACTGTCAGTACCCCTAACCTGCCCAGTCCCCACCCAATCACACATTAACCAGTTAGTGTGCAATTTTTAGCATGGGTCCCATACTAATGGTTAGCACAGAGCCCTTAGCCTGCATCAAACTCAATACTAGCAATAGCAGACTTTAGTAAACCTACCCCCAAATCTCAGTTCCAGCATATACAAACCCAGTTAAAAAAATATTGGGGGAAATGTTACGGGATCTCTGCTGTAGTCTGTCTAACAAAAACCTATTCAACTAAGCATGGTTAAAAAATATGTAATTCATATTTTGATATTTATCCAACATAATGCCCCCATCTGAAGTACTCCTGATCTTAAAATTAGACATTTCTTCCACTTTACCTGAATACACTTAATAACATATACAAACCTTCTCACTTTAAAACCATAAAAAGGAACTTTACAATGATACAAAGTATTTGAGAAGAAAATCTCGGACTGAGTCCGGCATTAAAATGACAGCAAGCATAGCTAGAAATGGTACATGTTCAGTAGAGCTTTCCATAATCCTAGTAAAATATAAGCAATCAAAATGTTGCTAAGCTGGAGGTAACATATCTCTACTCCCTTCTCTCTTCTTAAAAGGCGGAAGATAATATGAGTTTGAAATCAAAGAAACTACCTTTTCAGGTATCTTAAGATTTCCAGCAAATAACTTTTAAACATGCGAAGTGGTATTTTAGAAGCGGCATCTAGTTAGAATCGAGAACATCCTGAACAGCCCATCAAAAAATCAGGAGGAGTAGCAGCAGTGAAGTGGGGCATGTGTAAGCGCCTTCTAAGATCGCTCTGTCTTCACCCCAAAAATGAAATGTCCCTATAACTGGTTCTGGAGGCGTGCTCCATACAGGTTACAAGGCTGGGTAAGTGCACATGTAAAGGCCATTCCATTTGCATGGACGTCCTCGAGCTGCATGGCCTCAGAAGTGGGTACTTGGATGTGCATGCAACAGTGAGCCTGTAATATGTTTGGAGTTTGTATTTATGCTCAGGTTTTGTTGGGCAAGAAATAATAACTGTGGCAACATAAGCACATTATGCACTTTCCCTTGGAAGACTTAAATCCATGCAATCCATGCAATGAGCAATTTTTTCACCTTATTTGCAGTCAGGAGCAGGAATAGGAATGGACGTCTCACCAACCAGGGCCAGACTTGCTTGTGCTGTTCTGAAATCACACTACAACATGCATCCCCCTTGCTTTATCCAGATCATGCCTCCACCATGCCCCAGTGCTACCAGAACATTCTCGCACTGCAGACATCTCTATACCCGGCTTCTAAAATGGCTCTGGGGATGTCTCCTTGACTTGCACAACGAAGTGCCTTTTTGCAGATGTCCAACTCATGAATAGGGCTTCTCAGATACCCATCATTGTAAAACCCTGGGGGTTAAACACATAAAATTATATGCGTTAAGAACAAGGCGCATAGTGCAGGTATTTTTCTGGAGCAGAGTTTGTGTGGAGCGCAGGCAGATTTGCAAAGTACATGCCTCTCTATTCCACTATAAAGTATGTCTGATTGCACTGATTGCACACATTTACATCAACTCCCATGCTGGTGTAAGTCTCTGCAGCTTCAATCTAGCCATGATTTCTGCTGTTTTGCCCCTGGGATTTTATAAAAACACATAGGCACCTATATGCCTTTATAAAATAGGCTAGAAATTGATGTTTTCTTGCCCTTTCAACCTAGGAGACCTCTTATAAGATTACCCCTATTTTGTGGAGTTTTTAACTTAAGCTTAAGTTTATTAACAGAACATTCACGGGTCAAAACTACCACTGGCATCGTCTCAGTGTGGACAATCTGAAAATACTCACCCTAGTGGTACAGTAATATGGTAAAGATGGAAGCTAAGACCACTAAGCCATCCAGCCTAAGAGCTGAAATTCTTTCTCTAACTTCAACTTTAGATAGATAAATAAATAAATTGGTGTTTGGCCATTGTCTACCTCCATTTTCTTTTGTTTCTTATCTGCTTTGCTTTTTGGAGGTCATCTTCTATTTTCTGGCTGATGCTAGTATTGTAATTGCCACTCTGCCCATTTGCCTGGTGCCTTCCTGGGAGCCTGATGCAGTAACACTCATACTGTATAAAGTTGTAATCAAGCCTGATGAGGGGAAATGGGGAGGGGGATGTGTCGCCCTGGGGCCCATGGGTTTCTGAAGAGGCCCAAACTCAGCCTGTCTTGCGGCACCCATGCGCAGTCTAGGCCAACTGCATCTCACCTCTCCAACAGGAAGAGTTGGAGGGAGGGGGATGTAGCCGACCTAGAGTGAATGCGGCTGCTTCAAAGGCCTGCCACATGCAGTTTTTGTTTTTTTGTTTTTAATTAAGCATTTCACTTTTACAAAATGAAACATAAGAAGAACATGAGAAATCAAAACATGCTCTATAAGAAATCACAAACAATAATAAACTCAAAAAGCCCACATCAAGGGTTTGACTAGAGTACCCGCAATTATACAAAACAACAATCAACAACCCCCCAGAATTGCTACTGCTAAGTTAAAAGCTGCCAAGGAGAGGGGGGGGGGGGGTTCAGTTTCCTGATTTCAAATTGTATCACTTGGCGTTTCAGCTTAAGCAAGGGGCCCACTGGTTGTCAGGGGATGACAGCGAGCTCCCCCCTGTGTGGTTGGAGGTGGAAAAACGGAGGGCGGCTCTGGCCCCCATAAGTTTAGTGGCGGGCATGAGGTTCCCTGATTCCTTCCCGGCGGGCAGGGTGATTAAGGCCATTCAGGACGCCTTTCAGGTCTTGGCACATGTCCTAGGAGAGGACAATCCTCCATCGTTGTCTATGCCTTTGTGACATAACCCCCGTTTACGTATTAATAAGAGAGTAATCTCGTGGAAACGTTGGCAGATCCTGGGTATTTGGACAGTTGGGCAGTTAATCTCAGCTTATTCCTGGAAATTTTTGGTGACTTACAGCGCGAGTTTAAGCTACCGGGTTGCTGCCAGTTTCAATGGATCCAATTGAGGCATTGTCTAGCACGGGCTGGGGTCTCGGTGCAGTCTTTGGTCCCGGAGTGGGGGCTTCAGGGGGCGGTGGATAGCTGTGCCAGCCGGAAGGGAGTAGCATCCAATTTTTACCGGGGGTTGCGGGATCGGGTTCCCTCTAATCTGGTAGGGTTGCAGGCCAAATGGGAAGAGGACTTAGGGGTTGAGATTTCTCCAGCTGCCTGGGATACAGTTTGGTCCAAGGTAAACAGGGTCTCCCGGGCTGCAGCGTTGACTCAATCCCTGTTTTTTTTGACCCATAGGGCCTGTGTCACACCTGTTCGGCTCACTAAGTGGGACCCGTCAGTGGGGAACAAATGTTGGTCCTGTGGTCAGTCACCAGGGTCGTTGAAGCATATGTTTTTTGACTGTCCTCACGTTCAGCATTATTGGGCACAGGTCTGGAGCAAGATCCAATCCATCTTGGAAATGCAGGATATTTTGTCTTGGTCGGCAGTGATTCTCCGGTCCCAAGCTGATTTACTAGGTGTAACCAAGGAGAAGTGTTTTCTGTTTAATTTTTTAATGACTGTGGCCTTAAAAGTGATATTCAGTCATTGGAAAGATCTTTCACACCTGGACAGCCAGCTCTGGTGGAATCTTGTATGTACATTTGCCAAATATGAAAAGATGTACGAGTCTGTCGGACCCCAGCGCTCTAAGTGGCAAGCGCGGACTGGACAAGGGGCGGGTAATTTGTCTTCAGACTCAGTTAAAAGTAAATGGTGGTATCTTGATGCCTATGTTTCCAGGGCTCGGATGTGGTAATTGGGTGGGGGTTTAAGGAGTGTGATGGGGTTTCTCCTAGTATTCCTATTCCTGTTTTGTTATCCTTGTTTGTTTGGGTCGCAGGGATCCACAAGGAGGCGGGGGGGGGGTGTAGGATGGGGGGTGATGGGGGGGGGGGGTTGGAAGGGGGGGTGTGACTGGGGTTGACTAATATTGTCCATACTGTTATTCTTGGTGTGTGTTGTTTGATGAAAATCAATAAACAATATTTCAAAACAACAATCAACACCGAGTGCCCAGCAAATCAAACTTTAAATCCCTAATTAACTAAACAGTCCGGCACTTCATGGGTTCTATGTTACAGGGACATCCTGAACAGCAGCTTGAGAATTCAAAACATCTTCCATTTGGGATACGTTGAAAAAAACATAATTATTCCCTTTCAACAAAACCAGGCACTTACAAGGACACTTAAGAAAAAAGGCACCTAAAGTCAAGACACGAGACGTCAAGGCCAAACATGCCCTGTGTCTCAGTTGAGTGGGCCTGGCAACATCAGGGAATATGCTAATTTTTTTGACCACAAAAAAGATAATTTTTCTTCTGAAAGCAGCGTTTCACTATAACATTTTTATCAAATTCAGAGTTAAAGGAGACCAGTAGTGTTGCTTGAACAGGAATCTCATCATTTGAGGATTCAAGAAACAGAAAAATCCAGGCTTTCCACCAATGACAGTACTTCACCCGCCCCCCCCCCCCCTTAACAACTTTAACCCCTCTCAGCAAGTAATAAATGTTACACAAAGAAAGATTAACAACATCCTGGGTGCGTACGAGGAGGAATGGCTAGCAGAAAAAAGGAGGTGATAGTGCCTCTGTATAAGTCTTTGGTGCGGCCTCATTTGGAGTATAGTGTGCAATTCTGGAGACCGCACCTTCAAAAGGATGTGAACAGGATGGAGTCGGTGCAGAGGGTGGCTACTAAAATGATTAGTGGTCTTCATTATAAAGCATATGAGGACAGACTTAAGGATCTTAATATGTACACCTTAGAGGAAAGGCGGGATAGAGGTGATATGATTGAGATGTTTAAATACCTCCGTGGCATAAATGTTCTTTCAATTGAAAGCAAGTTCTGCTACGAGGGGACATGGGATGAGGGTGAAGGGAGATAGATTCTGGAGTGATATGTGGAAATATTTCTTTACGGAAAGAGTAGTGGATCCGTGGAATAGTCTCCCAGTGGAGGTGGTAGAGATGAAGACAGTAACTGAATTCAAAAAGCATGGGACAAACACAGAGGATCTCTAAAGGTAAAAAGGGGACTGTTGTAGTTGTTGCTATGGAAGGACAGACTAGATAGGCCATGTGGTCTTTTTCTGTCATCATATTTCTATGTTTCTATGTTTCTATCCAAGAACGTCCTTAAAATATTTCTGAAACAGAATTAAGAGAGATATATATTGCATAATAGGAAAGTTTTGACACCTAAGAGGCATTCTCTAATGTTCTATTTGGAGGCGGAGCAGGAGACTGTCTGACTGAGGAGGAAACAACCCCCTAGATCGTGGATCCCTGAGATTCCATTTTTTGAAGGTGAGATTCCAGCAATTGAAACTGAATGTTATGTTAAGCAAATTTTGCTACTGACTTCTTAGTGGGGAAACTGCTAGGTACGTATGACCTAGATTGGCCACTGTTGGAAATAGGATACTGGGCTTGATGGACCTTGGTCTGATCCAGTATGGCATATCTTATGTTCTTAGTGAAATCAGCAAATTGCGAAAAAGTACCCCTAAGGAAAGCATCCATCCAAGAAAGTACCTTCCATATGTTTTTCAAGGTAACTTCAGCTCCCTGCTCCATAGAATCTGATAAACCAACAATACCCTCCAAAGAGCCTCCACCCGCTGCCATCTCCCACAACCAGATCCTGCCGAGCACTGGCAGACACAGCGCTGATATTCTGGGCAGCTCAACAGCAAGTAAGGTTCCAACCTCCACCCACATGCTGTTTCATGGACCCAGCAGGAGGCTGGCAGTAAGAGTGCCCAGAAAGGATCTCTGCCTTGGGGCCAGTGCTGGCTCTCAGTGCCCTTGATTGTAGCCATCACTCAGGGCAGGCGCTACCTAAGTGAGGAAAGTGCAGCAGGGAAGAAGAGATGGGGAAATTATGAAATTTAATGTGGACAAGTGCAAGGTTATGCACCTAGGGAAGAACAACCCAAACTATGGTTACACGATGCAAGGTTCCACATTAGGAACCACCACCCAGGAAAAAGATTTAGGCGTCATTGTGGATAACATGTTAAAACCCTCGGCCCAGTGTGCAGCGGCGGCCAAGAGAGCAAATAGAATGCTAGGTATGATAAGGAAAGGAATGGAAAATAAAACAAAATATATTATAATGCCTCTATATCGTTCCATGGTGAGACCGCACCTTGAATATTGTGTGCAATTCTGGTCGCCGTATCTTAAAAAGGATATAGCGATTTTAGAAAAGGTACAGAGAAGAGCCACCAAAATGGTAAAGGGGATGGAAGGATACTCCTATGAAGAAAGGCTAAAAAGGTTAGGGCTCTTTAACCTGGAAAAGAGACGGCTGAAGGGAGATATGATAGAAGTCTATAAATTAATGAACGGAGTGGAACTGGTAAACGTAGATCGATTGTTTACCTTATCAGAATATAGAAAGACTAGGGGACATGCAATGAAGCTACAGGGTAAACTATTTAAGACTAATAAAAGAAAATATTTTTTCACTCAACGTGTAATCAAACTCTGGAATTTGTTACCGGAGGATGTAGTAAAGGCTATTAGTGTAGCTGGGTTTAAAAAAGGTTTGGACAAGTTCCTGGAGGAAAGGTCCATAAACCATTATTAAGAAGTGACCGAAGATATCAATGCTTGACCCAGTACAAGCATTGTGGAACTTGTGTCTCTTGGGGAAACTGCTAGGTACATATGACCTAGATTGGCCACTGTTGGAAACAGAATACTGGGCTTGATGGACCTTGGACTGACCCAGTATGGCATATCTTATGTTCTTATGTTCTTATTGGGAACCGGAGGACTAGGGTGAGGGTTGAAAAGTGATAGGTAGATGGAGTAAAAAAGCGGGGATTGAGGACTGGATAGTACGAAGTAGTAGTGAAATCTGAGTGGAAAGAGAAAGAGAAAAATAAATGGAAGAAAGCTGAAGTGAAAATATCGTTATCCAAGATGGAAAGAAGTGAAGAAAACAAAGGGGGAGACAAGAAATGGCAGGTGGACTTGAGCCCGTAGAAAGAGAGCTAAGAGAAGACAGAGGAAAACAGAAACCTGAGATTGGGACCAGCATAATCAGAGAATAAAATGATCAGGCAACAAGGGTAGAAAATTTTTTTGACTGTATTTTTAGTTTAGTGATGAGACTTAACGCTATCTTTATATTTTACACAGTACAGGAACATGTATCTCTTTCTATCTCTCTGGTGTTGCACTACATGCAGAACATGGCTTCCTGAGGTTTCAGTTTAAATTTTATGTATTTTAATTTTTAAGTTGCGGTCACTTATTTTGTACTTGGTGAGGGTCTATGTTCTGAGTGTGTGACCGGGTTTCCCATAGGGATATGCACTATAGTAATCTGACTTGTTCAGCTTTTTAAATAGGTGTATGGATGTTCTAGGGCCCACTATAGTATTTACAGTGCTGCTTTTTTCTGGATAGGCTCTTTGTGAGTTTTGGAAGTTGGTGCTGGTATGGTATGGTAGATTTGCTCTCTAGATCCTCAGTAACTTTTGTAGGGTTTTGTATTAGTTCACAATATACCTGATATTTGAGAATGTTTATGTTGTTGTTAGTGAGATGACCAGAATTAGATTTTTTTAAAATATATATATTGAGTTCTATGGGTGAATGTCCTAGTTCTGTTCTGCACCCTCGTCGAGGGAGGGGTTTCTGTGGATGATTTAAGAGATATGAATGACATCAAGGATTTCCGCAAATCACTTAAGACACTCTTATTCACGGAGGTTTATGGTCAAGTTACATAAGAATCCCTGCTCCTTTGACATTTGAGAAAGATTAATGAACTGATTAACTTATGCTATATGTATGTCTTGTCTCCCCTTCCCTTATGTTCCATACAAACCTTCAATTGTATTGTAACCTTTAGTTGTATTGTTGACCACTTTGATTGAAGGATAAAGTGGTATACAAATCTGGTTAAATAAATATATATGTTTAAAAAGAAAAGTAAGAACCATACAGCAATTTATAACTAAATAAAATGAATTATAATTTGGTCTTATAAACTGCACTGTGGTTCTCACTTTTTCTTTTAGTTCCTTGGTGTGTGAGCATTTCCTTTGGTTTTTGCAGAATATATATTTACATTAACACCATGCTGGTCCGGTGTGCAGTTTCAGAGGAGGTATATTGGGGTTGCCAAGCTCCTTTTGTTTGGCATATTTAGTAAGCTCCACATGGGGGCTGTGTAACCAGTGCAGGGCTGTAAGCTAACTGCAGGTGGGGGCAGGTACATCCCACCTGCAATTACCATGCTTGAGGTGGCATTAGTTGCACCCACACTGCTTGCACTGAAACATTATGCTAGTTTCTATCGACACTACAGATGCCTGCGTGTGAGAGTTCTTTCTCTCGCTTCACTCTCGAGGACGTACAATTTTGGGAAAGAAATCCTGAAAACCTGGGAGTAATAGAAAAAGCATGGATCTTACCCCCTGGTCCCACCAGAAAGTGGCATTGTTATTCTCTTTTTTCTCGTTCCAGCTTCACTTCCTCCTGCTAGTATATTGACTGCATGACTGACAGTAGGAAGTGAAGCTAGAGCAAAGAGAAAGCCAGAATAACACAGGCTTGATCAAGAAGCAAAAGCAATCCGTAAAGGGAATGGCCTAGTGGTTGGGGTAAGTTATCTCAGGCCAGAGGGTCAGGGGGTCAAATCCTGCTAGCAGACAGCAACCTTGTGCTGGAAGGACTGGGCTTTATAGTCCCACAGGTGTTCCTTGTGGCCTTGGGCAAGCCATTTAACTGTCCCTTGCCTCGGATACAAAAAGAATAGATTATGAGCCCTTAGGGGGACAAGGGAAAAATATATATGTTGTATATACAGTACCTGAATGTGCCACTTTGACTGGTAGAAAAGCAGTATATAAGCCTAGTTAAATAAATAAATCCTATGATCCAGAAATTAGAAAACATGGATTTATTGGGGAGGCTGTTAGTGTAGCTGGGTTTAAAAAAGGTTTGGACAAGTTCCTGGAGGAAAGGTCCATAAACCATTATTAAGAAGTGACCAAAGATATCAATGCTTGACCCAATACAAGCATTGTGGAACTTGTGTCTCTTGGGGAAACTGCTAGGTACATATGATCTAGATTGGCCACTGTTGGAAACAGAATACTGGGCTTGATGGACCTTGGTCTGACCCAGTATGGCATATCTTATGTTCTTATGTTCTTATGTCACTCCCCCGCCCCCCCCCCCCCCTTCATTGGAGCTCTGTGAGCTGTTTAAAAGATGCTGGATCAAGATGGACCTAAATGATCACCTTTTGCAATACGATTGGTTGTTTAAGAAGGTGACACTAATGTTTGGGCTTCCTGGTCCAATTTATTAAACAGTGAATTGCCTGTGCAAAACAAAGCATTCTGAAATGCTGGCATATGAATAATATATTCAGAGTACATTTTCTTATTTTACAGCAGTCTAATAAAATGCTTATCCACTGTTGGCCTATTTTACTAATTAATCATCACAGTGCTATGACTTGTAACCTACTGATTTGTCGTTGAAACCTGCTTAACACATGTGGTTTAAATTAGCAGTATATTAATGTTGTCACTGTCTTCCTACAGTGACAGACTATGTTGCGACTATTCTTTGCATCAACATTATACCAATTTCACTTATAGTTTCTAGATGTGCATTGGCTGCATGGCAATCATGTTGTTGATTTCTATATTCTGTACAAAATCTTTCTCCTGCATGTTTTATCAAATGGTAAAATATTTCAGAGATGTCTGTACCCCTCAGTGCTTTTCTTTTGATTTATATCTAAAATTTAGCATGCTCTTGGACCATCACAGACTGTTCATATGATGCTAAGTATTTACTGCTCAGTGTTGTTGTTAAGTGCCGTCGAGTTGGAGTCAACTCATGGCGACCCTCTAGATAGCTATCCTAAGTTGTGTTCGGTCTTCAGTCAGGCAGCTCATTGTTGACAGACTGGTACCCATAGCTGCTGTTAATGTATCAATCCATCTCATTGCTGGCCTTTCTCTTTTGCGCTGACTTTTTATCTTGCCAAGCATGATGTCTTTCTCTAATGATCTCTCTCTTTGCATGATGTGTCCAAAGTATGAAAGTCGAAGTCTTGTCATCTGAGCTTCTAAAGAAAGCTTAGGTTTGATCTCCTCTAGTACCGACTGGTTTGTTCTTCGGGCAGTCCATGGTATACACAGTATTCGCCGCCAGCACCATAATTCAAAGGCATCAATTTTCTTCCTGTCTGTCTTTTTCACTGTCCAGCTTTCACATCCATATGATGTTATTGAAAATACCATGGCTTGAACAAGTCGAATCTTTGTATGGAGAGAGACATCTCTACTCTTGAGAATCTTATCTAGGTCTTTCATAGCCATTCTGCCAAGAGCAATGCGTCGTTTGATTTCTTGATTGCTTGTTGCTTCTTTATTGATAGTTGATCCAAGTAGGTTAAAGTTGTTCACAATTTCAATTTCTTCTCCTTCAACGATGAACCTGTTGATTATGCCAGTTGTCATGATCTTTGTCTTCTTTACATTAAGGTGCAGGCCCATTTTGAGACTATGTTCTTTGACTGTGAGAAGCAAATGTTTCAGATCATCTTCACTTTCAGCCAGTAATGTAGTATCATCAGCATAGCGAAGGTTGTTGATGGGTGTTCCACCAATCTTCACACCTCTGTTGTCTTCATACAATCCTGCTTCTCTGATGATTTGTTCTGCATATAAATTAACAGGTAGGGGGAAAGTATGCAGCCTTGTCTTACACCTTTGCTTATTTTAAACCATTCTGTTTCTCCTTGTTCCGTTCGAACTGTTGCTTCTTGATCAATGTACCTATTGCGCAAGAGAACGATCAGGTGTTCTGGTATACCCATGCTTCTTAATGTGGCCCAGAGTTTCTCATGGTTTACTGCTCAGTAGATATTTTTATTCTAGCTATGCATTTGCCCTTCGCTGCTATTTCGTACAACACTCGATTTGAAGGAGAAATACTAGCATCATGTGAAAAGACTTCACAAAGGAGTTTGGGGGGAAAGAGGGGTATAGTGCAGCCAGTATTAATAATAATGAGGGAGGGGGTGCCGATCTATAGGTTGTAGGGGGGCATCAGAAACCCTAGCATCAGCCCTGCCATCTCTCCAAGCAGCTTATTCTTATGTTTTCTATCATCTTGGGTAGATGAGCATATAACTTCTATACGCGATCCAACATTTAGGTCCTACCCTCTACTCTCCCCCTCCTCATGTCATACCAACAAGCTTTGTAAAAATGTATACAGCTACCAAAATTAGTAAACCTGTTTCCAAAATATTCAGCCTCCTCGATCCCCATAGACTTGAACAACCACAGCCACCTACTCGCTGGCACCAACCATACTGGCTTCAGGGAGTTCTAAGCTGCTGTGACCTACCTAATTCCCCCTGGCTCTTGTTATAAATTTTATTGTATGATTTTGTATTGTACTATGTAATCTGCTTTTCACTTTCTTTGGATTGAAAAGACAGAATATAAAGTACTAAATTAAATTATATTGGTCTTCTCTTCTTTACCTCCATCTCACCTTCTAGTCTCGAAGGAGCAAAGGATAGATAGTTTGCAATACCGCAACCTTTCAACTTTGTTAAGACCCAAGGCCAGGCCAACCATTAGACAAACCAGACGGCTGTCTAGAGCGGCAGCTTCTTGGGGAGGGAGGTGGCAAAGAACAGGGTATTCAAAGCTAAAGAATAGATTCTGACAACTGGGGGGACATAAGGCATAAGGCTTGCCTAGGATACCAACACCTTGAACCAACTCTGGGACTGGCCCTGGTAAGACCTATTAAGTCCATCCAGTATGCTCAATTTCATCCAAAGTGTGATATCAGCGATCATCTATGAACTTTATTTGAAGTTCTTTTTATGGTGCATGTTTAATTACTGCAGTTTCAAGTGTAACAGCCATATGTGAGTGGAAAGCAGGATATCAAGTTTTAGTAAATACATAAAACTCTGGCGCACGCCTCCGCTCTTTCCCTCTAGGCATCCTCTGTGCTCACATGAGTATTCTATCAGTACCTCCAGCAATAGCAGCATTTTAGTGGGAGCGATAAGACATGTCAGTGCAGTAATACTACACCAAGATAGATTTCATTGAGGCATAATACATTATGCAATTTTATCTTAATGGCACAAAGTGGGATAAAACCACTTGCACTGAAATATTATCACTGATGATATTAGAATTCTATAGTATCACATCATTCACCGAGTAATGCTAAGCAGCACAGTTCTGGAAACGTCAGTGTACTGGCTTAGTGATCACTGGTGCAAGCCAAGAATTTCAAATGAAATTTGAAAATGAAATTTGATTACTTTATTCTTTGTAAGCCAGTGTCCCTGAAAATGGATACTTTTCTTAATACTTGAAGGCTGAGGTGGTAAGGGGATTTTTCAATACCTGTTCGTCTGTGACGGAAGCCAGAGCTAAAGGATTACAGGGAATTCTGATGACAAGCTTAACGTGGCCATCCATGCTAAAGCAAAGGGCAAGCAAAATAGAGCCTAAAAAGATTTGACGACTGAATGTCAGGAAACTGCTCTACTGTATCACTAGATTAACGGGGGATTAAGTGGGGGAGGGATTTGATTTAGGCATATTTGCCTTTTCCCGGGAGGGATTAATGGAAGCTGAACAGGGTGACGAATACTTCAGTGAGAGGCCCGGTGTAAATTCATGACACACATAAAGTAGAGCGAGCACTATTAAATGTAATTTGCAATAAAGAAGCAAGGGAGAGAAGGCGCAAGCTGCTAATCCTGGGACTATAGAACAAAAATAAAATTCAAAACAAGCAAACTAAGTATGCAATAAGAGATAACAGGGCAAAGCCAAGTACCTTATCCTAAGAAATGAAATAGGTGACACACCCAGGAGTGGTTTATTGCAGTTACGAAATGGACTTCAATTAAAGCTGCAGTAAAACGTAGCTAGAATTGCTTCTAGGTCTCTTTTTAAGATCAATTTGTAAGGTGTGAGGTGAGAACAGGCCCTTTTGCCTTTTGGCTGAGATTATAATCCTCTGCAAACTTCTAACTCTATAGTGCAGAAAGTTTGTGAACCCTGTAAATTGGTCTGTACTTTAGCACAATTTATACCCGAAACATGATTGGATCCTAATCTAAACCCTCATAAGAGACTAACTCAAGCAAAGCAGGATATATTTTGATTATTTGTTCAGCTACAAGATTCTACAATACCTATCCTTATGCAAAAAGCATGTGGACCTTCATTCAGTAACCGGTGCTACCTTCTTGAGTAGCGGTAAATAAACATTTCCTGTAACTCTTGATCAGTTTCTCATATTGCCTTTGGTCTGTTTTGGTCCATTCTTACCTACAGAACTGTTGTGGGGTATGTTTGCTAATTTGCCGCAATTATTGTTGGGCTAATGCATGGTTGGTGGTGATTATACTGCGACGGGGCACAGCAGCCGTGGTACATTCAGGGGGTGCAGCCTCTATGGTGCTAGCCACATCAGCAGCACGGTTGGTGTAAACATGCAATCAGCGGGCATGCACAGTGACTCTATGCACTAAGTGCACCCTGTACTTGCATGCTAAGAAGGTGATGTTATGGGCGGACATAGGCACAGGCAACTGAATCCCTGCAGAGAAAGCTGACCCCACTAACAGGGCATGTAGTAAGTGGGCAATGAAGGAAAGAGAGGGTTGACCCAGGAATAGGCATGCCCTGCTGCACCGCTCAGAGCTATGGGCCAAAGTACAAGGAGGTGAAGGCATGCAAATCAGGAAAAGCGAACACATGCATAGTGACCATGTTGCATCCCTGTTTGTGGGATATAGGGTGCATCTTCAACAACTGAAGGAACAGAGGGTCCTGTATGGATGCAGGCAGGGTATCAGTAGTGGTTGCCCTGTGGAATGGCTGTATGAACTCCTATCACCCTGAATCACGCAAGGTGGCTTTTTACTTAGGTTGCAGTAGACAAGTTACCAAAACTCTGTCACTTCCCATATACATCTGACACAGTGCTGTAGCTATTGAGGAGTGCTATAATCATGTGAGAGACGCAGCGTGCTAGAGTCTACATATCTGAATGCTTAAAACAGCGACCACACAGATATGGGGGGACCTGCCCACCCATCCTCCCTCTACCAAATGGGGCTCACATTGTCCCTTGACCCACCACATAGGATACCCACCCTATGGACTAACCTCTGCCAGGGGGTGGGAGGCAGTCCATAAAGAGCATCCATGCTCCCATCATGGAGAGGGCCATGGTATCCTTATGCACCCTCATGGAGATGGGTAATCCTGATCAGCTCCCAACCAGAACACACCAGCTTTCAGGGAACTGAAGGCTCCCAGTTCCCAAAATCTATGAAACACCTCATCCTCTGGGGAAAGTTGTCAGGAGAGGGAACAATGATCAGTGAGCTCCAACCAAGCTAGCCCATGTTCAGTAGTGGAAATGGAGGTAGCTGCAAAGAACCAGTAGGCCAAATACATACCCTCATATGGTCAGGGTAAAGAGCAATTGCCCACAGAACAAGGCCCATGGCACCTGCATGGACCTGCAGATATACGTATGTGCTGATATATGGCCACTCATGTAGGGGGAGTAATGGTCTGACAACATAGCTTGGTGGCAAATCTTCCTTCTGCTACTGGTTGGACCACCACATTTGCATGCCCTGGCCCCAACTGAACTCTACTGTCTCCATCCCTGGCTATTTGTCCTGGCTGTTTCACGGAGCACAGGCCCTATCTCCCAATTTGTCTGCAGCTGATCACATCAGCAGCTCTTCCACATCTACCAATATGCAGACATGACCTGTATACTGTCAAGACAGCCAGTTGGTACAATCATGTGCTGCAGGCCCTGATTTTGTGGTTGTCAGGCTATGGTGTTACACTGCCATGGCAGCCACACTATGCTGCCCCTCTGCCAATGCCCTAAGCAGGCATCTGGTTCACATGTGAACTTTGCTATCCTGAGTTATGGTGCCTAGTATATGTGTGGGATAGTTATGGCCTTTAAACCATGTGGGATTCACAGCCGGAATGCAGTTTGTGACACACTAGCAAGGTGGATGCAACTACTTCCTGGTTGGTGGCTGGTTGTAGGTGCACCTGCACTAGTGGATTCTTTGTGCTTCCAGTATGCAGCTAGCATGGCCGCATCAACCGGGCACAGCTGCTATCACCTACTCTCCGCGCCAACTCCATCCTAACCCCACATATTCATGCACTGCTGAGATAGTGTGGCATTTTTAGCATGTTCCTGGACACTCGTTCCTCGCTACTGCAATCCAAAAGCACACATTAGCCCTGCGCTAAACCCTATGTTCCCGGCTCCCATTCTTTAGTAAACATGTTTATGTTTATTAAAAACTGATATTTCTTTTATTTATTTATGTGAAAGGCTTATATACCGCATTTCCGATGAACAAGGCGGTTTACAAGTAACGTAACAAAACATTACAGAGAACAAGATATCATTAGAAAGAACCAGTTAACAATGGAACATTCATAGTGAAACAAATGTGTAACTTAGGGAGGGGAAGGGGGAGGCTAACATTACAAAGGACCAGCTAACAATGAGAATGTTAGTGACTCTGTGGTCATGTAATGATGATTGGGGCTGTGAGAGAACATGCCATGCGTAAAGGCTGTGTCTGTATTTAGGTGACTCCCTCAATGTGTTCTTTGAACAGGAGTGTTTTTAGGGGCTTTCTAAAGCCCATATTGTCTGCAGTAGCTCTGATCTGTAAGGGAAGGGTGTTTCATAATACCGTTCATCATGGTTATGACAAAGCAGCTTACAATAAAAGGAAGGGAGTGGAAAGGAAATCCATAAAATACTACAGAAAGATGTTCGCAGTCATACCAGGAAAGGCTGAAGGAGATAGATCAGGAGAAAAAGCATTGATACTATATGTGGTGTCAAAGGCCTTATGGATTAGAAGTGTGTTAAGCTGGGTTTTGAATATGGTATTTGATGGTTCTAAACAGAGGTTGGGAGAGGGGTACGTTGTTCCAGAGACTAGGTTCCAAGAAGTAGAAAGCCGAGCCTGGTCTGTGTGGCAGAGGGGAGATGGAGACAGACGGGGTGGAGTTAGCGGAGTATACAATGAGGAGTGTGAAGAACAATGACAGAAGAGAAATAAGATGGCGTACCTATGTGTAAGACCTTGCGAGCATGCCCCTGTTCAACTCTATGACATTTTACATTTGAAGGCCTCCTTGAAAGCTTATGATTTTTTTCTATTTATATTATAATAAAGGTCAATATCCAAAAGCTTACACATCAGTAATGCACACCTACCAGCCCAAAATAAGTCACCAAGGAGAAGAAAAACTGCTCTGTGGTATTCCCCCGAGCTACGAACATCATTCCTCCACCTCAGGAAGCTGGAAAGATGACGGCATCGATCACGCTCCACAGATGACCAGGGAGCATACACCTCTCACCTAAAAAGACACCATGAAGCAGTCACAAAGAGAATGAAGCAACATCACGCAGATCTCCTGCGGCGCTCCCTAAACAAACCACATGACCTATTCAACCTAGTGAAGACCCTAACAAAAGAACCTTCCCCCACCCAACCAAGCATGCTACAACCACAGGAATTTGCAGAGTACCTGCAGTCTAAAACAAGCCAGACCAACATGACCACGATCCCCACACCTCGACATGAAGCACACCATCCACTGACCTCCTTCTCAGCCCCATCACAGAAAGGCATAGAGGACATCATCACTTCCATCAACACCACCACAGCCCCAAACGACCCCTGCCCAGCATTCTGAATAAAATCACTGCGTATGGAATTCAGCCCATTCCTGTCCAAACTCATGGACCAATCCTTCTCAACAGGGGCATTCCCACAAAGTCTGAAGGAAACATCCATCAGGCCACTCCTAAAAAACAACAAGCTTGACCCCCAGAAGGTGGAATCATACAGACCAATCTCAAGCATCCCACTACTGGCCAAAATAATCAAAAAGGTCGTCCAACGCCAAATCCAAAACCATATCTAGACCATCGCTCCACTCGACCCATGCCAGCATGGATTAAGGGAATCACATGGCGTTGAGACTCTCCTAACCACCCTACTCAGCACCATAATCATGGGAATTGACAACATCAGACAAGGATTTGCCCTAATCTTCATGGATATTGCCACGGCATTCGATTCCGTCAACCACAAACTGCTCCTCGCATGCCTCAAGGAGAAGGGAATCCGCGATGCAGCTCTACGTTGGTGCAGGTCATACCTGACAGACAGATGGCAACAGGTACGAACTGGCCCCATGACCTCCGCACCTTTCCAACAAAAGCAAGGTGTGCCACAGGGATCATCACTCTCGGCCCTCCTCTTCAATATATACATGCAGCCCATATGTTCACTCATCCACTCCTTCAACGTTGCCTGCCTGATCTACGCCGATGATGTACTGCTCTACATGCCGTTCTCAACTGACCAGCTGGACTTTTCAACATTAATGAGCTGCTTTGACGCTGTCACTGACTGGCTCCAAACCCCAAACCTCAGAATAAACTTCACCAAAACTGCTGCCCTATTCATCACCAGGCATCAATCATTTACCCCTCCCACCTCATTAAAAGTAAGAGACGCCGAACTTCCTAGCAGGCTCACTGTCCACTAGCTAGGGGTCACAATAGACCAACAATTAGACATGAAAGCCCATATAAACAACACCGTCAAGTCAGTCTATCACAAGATACAGACAATCTGACATCTACGACCTTTACTGGAGCCAGACAACTTCCGGACGATTTATCAAGCACTTGTAACTCCCTACTTCGATTACGCCAACTCAATTCTAGAGGGACTCCCAAAGAACACGCTGAACCCACTCCAGCTTGCAATGAATGCTGCTGCCAGAATCCTACATGGAGCCTCCAGAAGAGATCACGTAACCCCAATCTTGAAACACCTCTACTGGCTGCCGATCCACTGCAGACTCTCTTTCAAAGTACTATTGCTGACCTTCAAGGCAATCAACAATTGCTCATCCACCTCCCTCAAGGACCTCATTCACCATACTCCCCCCAACATATCCAGAAGGTCATTCGCTGCCAACATGCTGGTAATCCCCAATGCAATAATGAAATGCTCTCAAGCAACAAGGAACAGAGCCTTTGTGTTCTATGCACCCACATGCTGGAACGCCCTCCCAACCACCATCCGGTCCGTTACCAACCTCGCCCAATTTAGGAAGGCCCTAAAGCACCATCTCTTTCTCCTGCAATACTCCCACACTAGTGATAAATCACAATCAGTCACACTCAACCACCAGGACAACACCCCCACCACACCCATGTCACATTGATGCAGCTTCACCCTTTAACCTACCTGCCCAACCTGTAAATAGTAACGTGTAGATAGCCATTCTAATCTTGTAAATAGTTGCCAAGCAACTCCGGTCAACATCATACATAGGTGACCTGATTGCTGAGCCTGTATATAGTTACCCTCGTTAATCCCAAGTTACAACACCTGTTTATTGTAAGTACAGTACATACCCCACCTGCACTGTACAAGCTATTGTTACCTGTAAACCTCACTGATTCTAAAGAGCGCGGTATAGAAAAGAGTTTAAATAAATAAATAAACTTGCCAGTGCTTATGCTGCTTCCTGTTTTCTTCATTTGAATCCTTTTTCTATGTTTTTGTCTATAACAGCCTCTCTCTCCTCACCTATAAACCATGCTGGCAGTCGTTTGGCCTTCCTTCCATGTTTTTTAAATCATGGAAGACATCTGGTCTGGGCTTCCAAGAAGGTATATTTAAACAATGTCCAGGCTTGTTGTAAACTCTTAACCTTTGCAACTGCTACTTTTAGTTTTTTCTTAGCCATTTTCCACATTTTATTATAGCCTCCATTATAAAAGTTAAATGCTACTACACTAGATTTCCTTGTTGTTCTCCTTTCAATCAAACTTTATTATGTTATGATCACTATTGCTAAGTGGTCCCAAAACTATCACCACTCATACCAAATCTTGTGTTCCAGTAAAGATTAAGTCCAAAACAGCTCCTCCTCATGTCAGTTCCTGAACTAACTGCTCCATAAGCAGTCATTTATTTCATCTAAAAACTTTATCTAGCATGTTCTGATGTGACATTCACTCAAACGAAACCAGGGTAATTGAAATCATCCGTTATTACTGAGTTTCTAATTTTATAAGCTTCCCTAATTTCTGATATCATTTTACTATCTGTCTGTTCATTCTGGCCAGGCAGAAGGTAGTGCAGCCCCATTGCTATTCCCATCCCCTTCTCACTTGGAATTTCTACTCATAATGATTCTAGAACATTTTTTTTTTTTTGCTGCAAATCTTTTATCCTGTTCAACTCTATGCCCTCTTTGACATGTAGTGCCATCCCTTTATCAATTTGATCTATTTATTTATCTAGGCTTATATACTGTTTTTCTACAAGTCAAAGCAGTATACATTCTGGTACTACAGGGTGGCCCAAAAAAAGTGAGAACATCTCGTAGCATATAAGTTATTTAAAAATTCAAAAAGACAGATGTAAACGATTGACACATTAAAAAAAAGATGGTGACTGGAAATTGTTGAAATAAAGACATTATATAGCTAAAAAAGGTAAATAAGTAAACTATTTAATCTTTTAATTTACGAAATGTTCTCATTTTTTTTGGGCCACCCTGTATATGTATATTTCCCTTGTCCCCAAAGGGTTCAAAATCTATGTTTTTGTATCTGAGGCAATGGAGGGTTAAGTGGCTTGTCCAATTAAAACCTGTAGGACTATAAACCCCAGTCCTTCCAGCCAAAGGTTGCTGTCCTCTACTGGAATTCAAACCCGTGATCCTCCAGCCTGAGGTAACTGCCACAACCACTAGGCCACTCCTCCCTTGATCTACCCTTGCATTCAATATGATTCGTACCCTGGTATCACAATGTCTCATTGGTTATCCTCTTTCCACCAGATCTTTGAGATACAAATTATATCTGCTAGATGGTAGACCTTTTTCACATTAATAATGCAATTAAGTTTTCAAAACTTTAATTATTCCTAACACAATTTATTTTTTAAACTTTACCACTTTATTTAACACTCTCTCCCCCCCCCCATGAGTCCTGTATCTCGCCCTCTTCTTCTCCTAAGTGTTTTTGTTTACTTGCCTTACCAAAAGCAGCAGAAAATCATGAATGTTCCCTCTCACTAGCCATGAAGCTTTTTCTCTGCCATGCCACGCCCCCTCAGAGGTAACTTCCTGTTACTGGTGAGGGCCTGGTGTGAGGCAGAAGGAAGGCTTTGGAGCCAGTGAGAGGGAGTGTTAGGGATTTGCTGCAAGGATGCTTCATTTATGCAAGTGAACCAAAGCTGGATCCCTGAGGAAAGAGAGAGGAAAGGAAGAGATGTTGGACCTATGGGAAGAGGGGGAAGGGGTGGGAAGAGATACTGGACCCAATGGGGAAAGTAGGGGGAGAGGAAGAGATGCTGGATTGATGGGGGGAAGAGAGAGGATCAGATGCTGGACTATAGGAGAGATGAGTTAAGAATGGGGTGAGCCCTTTCAACCCATTCGGGGTGTTATTCAAAAGGGTTAATAAGGTTGGCAGACCAGACAGCATCGGGGCAAGCCAGAGGCGTTCCAGAGCCACCCATCAATAGCTGGGCAGCGGTGATATTGAGTTTCTGCCCGGTTATCAACATGTGGTGAAAGTCAAACACAGTAAAGACTGGCCTAACTTTCTCCACGGAAGCTAAGCAGACTCTAGCTGAAACCTGCCGCTGCTCAGTTTGCTTCCTGGCAATCAAGGCAACTAGAAATTCAGTGCTTGGGCTGGATATGGCCCCGCCATTGAATATCCAAGTTTAAAGTTTGCCGCCGGCGGTCAGCCGTGTTAGAATGGTTAGACACTGCCACTGAATATCCCCCCTCCCCCCATTATGATAAATCACAATTAAATCACTGGCATCCTGTTGCTAATCTTCCATTTCTCTCTAAAATTCTTGAAAAGCTCGTTTTCTCTCAGCTCTCCGCCCATCTCAATTCTACCCTCTCTCTTCACCCCCGCCAATCTGGCTTTCACGCCAGCCACAGTACCGAGACTATTCTTCTGGCACTTCTCTCCGAAATTCACCGCTCTCACAACCGAGGTGATCTTTCCCTGGTTGTATCTCTTGACCTTTCTGCTGCTTTCGATGTCGTTGATCACCGCACCCTTCTTTCAAGCCTGTCCTGTCTGGGTATCTCTGGTGTCGTTCTACAGTGGTTTTAGTCTTTTCGTTTCTCACGCTCCTTCGCTGTTCATAGGGGCTCTGACGTCTCACCTTCCTTTCCACTACAATGCGGTGTTCCTCAGGGTTCCATCCTTGCTCCCCTTCTCTTCAATGTTTTTCTCGCCCCCCTCGCCTTGCTCATCCAACAAACCGGAATCTCTGCCTACATCTACGCTGACGACATCCTTCTGGTCTACCACACCTCCGCTTCTGCGCTTAATCTCTCTCCACTTAACGATTGCCTTGGCCTCATTGCCTCCTGGTTCTCGCAAAATTTTCTTCACGTTAATCCATCTAAGTCCTCCGCTATCTGATTCCCCTTTCGTAACTCCTCTCCCGATCTATCCCCCACCATGTCTGCTCACCCCATCCCTCTTGTCTCTACCCTCTGCTATTTGGGAGTCACTCTGGATTCCTCTCTCTCTTTCCATCAACACATTTCCTCTGTGGTGTGTTCCTGCTTCTTCCATCTCCGTAGAATTAGATCCATCTGGCCTTTTCTTTCTCCCTCTGCTGTTACTACCCTTGTCATGTCTCTTGTGATCACTCATCTGGATTATTGTAACTCTATCTTTGCTGGTCTCCCCTGCCACCAACTATGTCGTCTCCAGCTAGTCCAGAATGCCGCCGCCCGCCTGATCACATCTTCCCCCGTCACCACCCATATTACTCTCTCTCTTTTCTCTCTACACTGGCTTCGGATCAAAGTCCGCTTAAGGTCTTACACACTAGTACCCCACAATACCTGGCCGATACTATCTACCTCCAACCTGTCCCATGTCTTCTCCGCTCTGCACACGATAACCATCTCTTTCTTCCTTCTCCTTCCCAGGCCCATCTTGAGCTCACCCGACACTCCGCATTTTTCTTTCTTAGCCCTGCTCTATGGAACTCACTTCCTCACTCCCTCCATATTGAATCATCCTTTCCACACTTTAAAACACTTCTCAATACACACCTCTTCTGTCACCTTCCCCCGCCCGCTGATGGCCTCTGGCCTTCCCCTGTCCAACCCTCCCCCGCAGAGCGCTCCGTCGTCATTAATCCGGAAATGCCCCTTCCTTTCAGTTAGCAATTATTTCCCCCTGGCTCGTTACCCAGGCCCCCTACCTGTCCCCCCTCTATCCCATTCTATGACACCTCCTTTTTCTTTTTTTCTTTCCTGTCTGCTATTGGTGTTCTTTTTCCTTTTCTGATGCTTTTCTGCAGCCACCATTTTGTTTTATTGTACACCGCCCTGACACTTCGGCAAGGGCGGTATATCAAGTCTTGCGAATAAAGAATAAAGATAAAATTTTTAATCACATGGTCAACTTCGATTAAAAATTTTAATCAGTGTCCACCCCTAATATCTACCTCTCCATTCACTACTATATATTCTAACTCTCCCATTTTATCTTTTAGACTCCTAGCATGTGGATACAGGCATTTCAGAGTATGATTTTATTCATATTAACAACCTGCTTATCAGTTGACAGGGCTAATTTGGAACTCTGTCTGCTGTTTACTTAGGGGCATCAGGATTACTTTTAACTTTATTGCAATCTCTCTGTCACTGGGGTTCCCAAAACTGCCTCCCAGCCAGTCGGGTTTTCAGGAGATGCATAATGAATATGCTTGAGAGAGATTTGCATGCACTGCCTCCAATGTATGCAAATCTCTCTCATGCATATTCATTGTGGATGTCCAGAAAACCCAACTGGCTGAGGAGGCCACAGGACAGGTTTGGGAACTCCTGTTCTATCGGGATGCTCTAGCCTCTGTGTTTGGATAGTATCCTTCAAAGATACATTATTTCAAACTATGCAGTCCTGGGCGACTCAGCTTCCCCCTCAATATCTAGGCAGTTCTTACATTCGTGTTTGTGTCTGTAGCATTGGTGGTAGGGTTTGTGTATTCTGATGGTCTAGGTATACTTGTGGTAGGGTCTGGGTGTTCTAGTGGTGGGTACAGAATTAGTGCCTTTATTAACTGGTACCTCTAGGAATTTGTGCTTAGAAGGCAGGGGTCACAAAGGAGACACAGTAGGAGGCATCTTTACCATAGGATTTACAGACCCAGAACCCATTTTCTGAACCTACTGGAAGCCATTTTCATCAGGAGGTTCCATTTCAACAAGAACACCATTTTCTATCTCAGCCAGCAGCTCAAGCTTCAGCTGCAGTTGGCTACATGGCAGGGACAAGCCATGTGAGTGCACCTGAAGATCAACACAGCTGCAGACAACTTCCAGTCCACTCTGGTGGCTACAGCAGGGATCAGCCAGTCAAACACCTAACTGTATATCACTGTTTCTGAGGAGTTGCTGGGTTGCCCGGAGACAGCACTCTACTTTTTCTTCTGGTCCTCAGCATCTATGTTGTGGTAGAAGGCACTGACCTTGTGGCAATATTGCAAACCATATCTTTTGCTTTATGTAGGTACCAACTTTAATAGCTCCACTCCCCCAAAAAGTGTTTTTTCATGCCTCATCATCTTACTTACCATCAATTCCACCTTTCAAGGAGGAAACTTAGCCTTTCTAAACCAAACGGTCTTTTTCATAGTCATTTATTTTATTTTTTTTGTTATTTAGTCCCTCCTACCACAAGCTCAGAGTGGATTACATTCTAGGTGTTAAGTGCTGGCAAGAGTGTATATGTAAATGAAATTGCCACTTACACAAGGAAACGTTGTTATATATACGTAAAAGCGCTATTTCGAATACCAGGATTCATAAAATCCCCCTAATGGGAAATGCAGAAGACTGCATTGATTTTGATTGATGTGCCACACCGCCTTGATTTAACGATAAGGCGGTATACTAAATCCTTCTAAATAAATAAATAAATGTTTACCTGATATTCCCAATGCCCCAACAGGTTGGTCTGGAAAATAAGAGGAGCTTTCAAAAAGTCTCTGCTGATGGATATACATAGCCTGAAAGTGTTTGTGGAAATTTTGGTTTGGCTGTTCCATATTTTGGGTGGTAGAAAGGAGGAAGTGTTACCAGATTTTTCATTGTATTTACAGATGTCTCTGGACAGATAAGGCCCGATTTTCGAAAGGCATTTACATGGTTTACAGCCCAGTAAACCATGTAAATGCCTTAAATGGGGGTATTAAATGACACATTCATGGTTAGTGCAGTGGAATATTCCCTTCTAACTCCCCTATGCACCCCAATGCTATCTGGTTAGTATTGGGGCATGTTGGAGGCATTCTGGGATGGAGCGGAGGCGGAGATTGTCGCTAACTGAGCAACTGTGATATTGCTGCTGCCCAGTTAGCTACTGCAGCTTCCGGCATGTATGGCAATCCCCGGATATTCAATGCTGAGGCCGCATATGACCCATTGAATATCCGGGGTTAAGGGTCGGCGGGCAAGGCTAAGCGCCATAGGGGCACATAGCCTGCCCAACTCAATATTGGTCCCACAATGACTATATTTATATAGGGCCCGATTCTGTCCTGAACTTAGATCCCCTCTGTGCTTCCAGTCTGAACCGGATGCACAGAGGCAATCGTGATTCTGATCCCACGGTGCACGTCTAGCCTCGCGGGATCAGAATCGCAAACAGTCGTGCATGTGCAGGCTGGGATCAGAATCACAAACAGTCCTGCACGTGCAGGCTGGGACAGCAATGCTGTCCGGCCTGTACATGCAGGACTGCACCCAGCTAACTCAGTCAGGGCTTTTAAATGGAGCTGCGGCGCCATGGCGTCCTGTTGCCATGACACCGCGGCTCCATTTCAAAGCCGCGATACTGGCCGCCAAGAACAAGCATTTATTTCCCACAGCCCAACACCTGATCTGGCCTCCAAAGACCAGGGTCGGGCTGAGGGGAATAAACCCTGGTCCCCCCTGCCCCATCCGTACCCCATGCTTTCCAAAATGAAATGTCCATGGAAGTTATTCCACCTCGGAGGTAGAATAACTTCCCCGGACATTTTGCCTGCCCCGGACATAAAGGGCCAATATTAGAATCAACTCTGTTCATCTAGGGTTGGCAACTGCCCACTGACCGCCCACTCTCCGCCCCCGTGCCACCCATTCCCAGCCTCTGTCTAACATCCCTGCACAACCGGTGGGGACGTTATTCGGGGGCAGATGAAGCCATGAATAGCGGGGATGGACATCCTGTCGGGCCATTCATCCCTGCTATTTGTGGCTCAGAATAACCCACATATGTGTTTATAAATAACTGTATTGAGATGTAAAAAAATAGCTTTGCCATGTCTATAGGCAAGTGCACTGACTTTAAGTTTTGTAATTCATATTTTACTTCCTGCACAGTCTTTCCTTCCCACATCTTACCTCTTCAAATACTCATGCAACTCCAAACACTTCTGCAACTTCTAGGATACAAATAGGACAATGTAGTAATCCCACCAGGAACAATGTGCTTGCATCATGCCTTTGAGGTACTAACTGGAATGAGGTCATTAAGCAAATCTACTGCACTAGCATTTAACTTTCAAATGGGAGACTATGAAAAAATGTGGAAAATGTTTAAAAAATAAATAAATAAAAGGAGCAGCTGCAAAGGGTAAGGAGGTTATTTTAGAAACTTTATTCACAATTTACACGTGTAAAAACAACCACTTCTAAATCACATCCATGTGTATAAAGTCATTTTAGAAAGGTCCCTTTTTATAGTGGATGTCCATATCACATCTATGTTGCTTGGGGGCATGTCGGGAGAGTGACCAGGGTGGCATCAAAGTCTATACATGTATCCGAAATTTCATATAGGGGATACACATTAGTTGAAAATTGTCCATGTCCGGATTTGCACCTGCTCCTCAAAACAAACAGGAGAAGAAAAGGTGCTCCTTTTGCCAGTCCCTTTAAAGGAGGGATTAAGGGCAATATCCTCCAATGTTTGTTGCCTTCTCTAAACTGCTATAAGAGAAAGATAGTGGACTCTGTAGTTAATTAGCAGCATCTACACATCTAGATTTGCAAAATGTCCAAAAGGCATATGTAAGTGCCAACATTTATATGTGCCAATAGTAAACTGCAGCACTTACACATGTAAATTGTCAGATTTCTACCATAACCTTTTCCCACATGTATTTTTGTAAAACGACTCCTCTCCATGTATGCCTATCCCTATGCATTCCTGTGCCTCCTTCATTGATTTGAAACACACGTTCACGGTGAGGGGAGGAGCTATGTCAATTTTACATTGGACTTACATGTGCCTACCCTCTTCTTTAAAACTGCCATAAATTCACAGATGGTTTCACTTGGATGTTGCTGCAACCCCACAAATGACCTTTCTAAAATATGCCTTCATGAGTTTACCTCAGGCATGGAGGTAGTATGCGGATCTATCTCATGCATATTCATTAGGGATGTGCTGAAAGCCTGGCCTGTTTACAGCCCTTGAGGCCTGAATTTGTGCAGCCCTGATGCATGTGGATTTTCAGATGAGATATTCCTGAGAAAATTAGAAAAACAATGGAATAGGAGGCAAGGTCCTACTATGGTTAAAAGAAAATCCAGAGTAGGGATAAATGACCAATTTTCTCAGTGGAAGAAGGGTGACTGATGCTTTTTAACATATTTATAAATGATCTGGAAATAGGACTGAGTGAGGTGATCAAATCTGCAGATGGCACCATATTATTCAAAGTTGTTAAAATCTCATGCAGATTGTGAGAAATGACAGGATGTCCATGCCAGACTGGGAGACTGGGCATCCAAATGGCAGATGAAATTTAATGTGAACAAGTGCAAAGTGCTGCACATAGGCAAGCGTAACCCAAATTATATTTGCATGTTGCTAGGTTCCAAATTAGGAGTCACCACCCAGGAAAGGGATCTAGACATCATCCTGGATAATATGTTGAAGTCTTTTGCTCAGTGTATGGTGGTGGCCAAAAAATCAAACTGAATTTTAAGAATTATTAGGAAAGGAATAGAGAATAAGACAGATTATCATTGTTCCATGATGAGACTACACCTTGGTTATCGCATATCAAAAAAGATATAGCATAATTAGAAAAGGTACAGAGAAAGGAAACCAAAACCAAAAGTCTGGGGGGGGGGGGGGAGCGGAGGCAATTCTGAACCAAGGACGTCCGGGCCATCCGGACGTCCAAAATCTGGATGGCCCGGAGCTGGCCCCAATTCTGCACCCACGAGAGCTAGCTGTTTCCGTGGGAGCAGAATCAGGGCATTTGGATGGCCCAGACGTGCTCCAATTCAGGCCCACTGCACATCCAGACAATCCCCTGTCTAGGCCACCCTATGCTCCCTCACAGAGCCTTGGTGCCATGGCATCCCATTGCCCTGGCACCGGGATGCCATGCAGGAGCTCTAATCCACTGCACAAGCCAAATACTACCTTTCCCTGCCGCCCGACCTCCGGAAGAGTCTGCTGAGGCCAAGATCGGGCAGCTGTGAAACCCATGCCACCTTTCACCTGTCTTGGGGGGGGGGTCCTCCGTGGCTGGGCCGCAATGTCAGGGGGACTGATTCCACCTCTAAGGTGGAATAAGTTCCCCATGTAACCTTCAGCCCCCGGATGTACAGGTCCACGACCGGAATCGGCCCTGTACGTCCGGGGTCGGGCTCTGCCCCCTCTCACGCTCCTCCTCTGGCCTGCCCCCTCCCGCCCTCATCCAGAGCTCCTCACACATCTCCTCTGTATGTGCGGAGAGCTTTGGGTTGGTAATCGGCCCCGGGCATTTAGCGGGGATGTACGTCCAAACTGGAGTACATCCCCGCTAAACGCTGCACAGAATGACCCCCGGGATGAAAAGACCCTCCTATGGGGAAAGGCTAAAGAGATTAGGCTTGGAGAAGAGGTGATTAAGGGGAGATATGATAAAGGTTTCATCTTTCAAAAAGTGCAAGGACTAGAAGGCACCTTTTACTAATGCATGCTAGGGTGTTGCACGTAACTTACTAATACACCAAAACCATCGCGCATTAGGTGCAACACCAACACATTAACTGTCAAGGACATGGAAAGCATTTCCCCGGCATTAGCACTGGTGCACCTAACATCACCTACTGAGGTAGTGCTAGCTGAACCCATGTCAATTGCTCTGAGCTCACCAAGCCAACCCTCTGTCCCTAACCTGCCCACTTGCGACCCTAACGTGGGTGGCACACTTAGTGCTGGAATCATCTTGGGCTTAGTGCTGGAATCATCTTGGGCTAAGTGTGCTAGCTGGTGACGCCCTTCCCAGTGTGCAATCAGCGCATGCTAGAACGTGCTGTCAGCTAGTACCCACTGGTAAAGGTCCCTCTAAGAAGTGCAAATAGGAAAAATAATGTTTTACTTATTGCATAATTATTCTCTGGAATTTGTTGCCAGATGATATGGCAAAAACTGTTTGCTCAGCTAAGTTTAAAAAAGATTTGGACAAGTTCTAAGTCCATAAATTGTTGTTAAAGGAAATCGGGGGAAAGCTATTGCTTCTCCCTGGAGGTAGGCAGCATGGAATCTAGTTAACTTTTGGGATTCTGCCAGGTACCTGTGACCTGGATTTGCTACTGTTGAAAGCAGGATACTGCGCTTGATAGACATATGGTCTTATCCAGTATGGCAATGTTTATGTTCTTATGGTTTATAGTTTTTAATCAGGCTTAAAATACCACTTTAATATATAAAAAGCAAGCCGTTTACAATATTTAAAATCACCTTGAAAGGAAAGGAAAGCTGTTTCCATATAGGACACATGCAGAAACAAGATAGGGAAGGTAAAGCAGAGCGGGATTAGACGCTCAACTTGCTAGCAGAACTGTCAACCCACTGCTGGTTACCGAAGGCTGCAAGAAATAGGTGTGTCTTGAGGACAGCTCTAACTTTCTTACAGGACATTATGGTAGGAAGGGTTAAGGGGAAGTTGCTCCACAGAAAAGTGGCTGAAAAGAAAAATGCCGAGGATCTAGTGGATTCCAGATGGGCGTGAGAAACTAGCAAGTAAGTACGTTTTTATTATTGTGAAGAGATTTTAGGTCCACCAAGGAACATGAGGGATAGCTAAAAAGGCAAAATATTCTTATGTTCTTTAGATACTTGGAAGGAGAGGGTGCAAAGATAATGTAGCTCACCTGGTCTGCACGAAGCTCATCAGGGGACTAGCTAGAAGGCATGCAGATGCATATATATTGAGTGGAGGAGTGGCCTAGTGGTTGGGGCAAGTTACTGAAGGTCAGGGGTTCAAATCCCACTAGAGGACAGCAACCTTGGGCCGGAAGGACTGGGGTTTCTAGTCCCACAGGTGCTCCTTGTGGTCTTGGGCAAGCCACTTAACCCTCCATAGCCCATGTTCCCTATAAAATAGTTATCTCCAAGTTATAATGCCCTGTTCAATGTAATTTCAGTTTGTTCAATGTAAACTGCACTGATGCAGAATAGCGCGGTATATAAGAGAATGTAAATAAATAAAATATATCTATGTAGTAAGGGACAGTATAGCACACTTCAGGTTTAACCTATTTGCCTGCAAGTTCTGGCATCTGTGGATGTCCCCTAAAGAAAAGAAAACTGACCTGGGTTTGTCTCCAAAGAGAAGACAGGTTTTGATCTAAAGCTGGAGGTGAGCTGCAGCTTCCGGCAGGCGGCTGATTAAAGCAAGCACCATCGGGCGCGAAGAGGACCACCCGCATCAGACCAAGCTCCCCCGAATGCAATCGGGGTGGAGCTGGAGGTGAGCTGCAGCTTCTGGCCAGCGGCCGATTAAAGCAAGCGCCATCGGGCATGAAGAGGACCACCCGCCTCAGACCAAGCTTCCCCGAACGCAATCGGGGTGGAGCTGGAGGTGAGCTGCAGCTTCTGGCTGGCGGCCGATTAAAGCAAGCGCCATCAGGCGCAAAGAGGACCACCCGCCTCAGACCAAGCTCCCCCGAAAGCGATCAGGGTGGAGCTGGAGGTGAGTTGCAGCTTCCAGCCGGCAGCCGATTAAAGCAAGCACCATCGGGCGCGCCCACGCCTGAGGGCCTCGCTAGAGGGCCCTTTGGCGTGGCCCTTAGGCATGGACCAAGTAGTGGACAAAGATACGCGTCCTGGGCCCTCCTCCATGCACATCGTATCCTTCTGCCCAAGTGTGAATACTGCTCCCTTACCTGGACAATCTATTACTTGTAAGTTAATCCTCCTACTGTGCCTGGACAATTCATTGCTTGCAGATTAATGCTGCTACATTGTCTGAACAGTCCACTGCTTGCAGATTAATGCTGCTACTTTGCCTGGACAATCCATTGCTTGTAGATTAATGCTGCTACTTTGCCTGGACAATCCACTGCTTGTAGATTAATGCTGCTACTTTGTCTGGACAATCCACTGCTTGTAGATTAATGATGCTACATTGTCTGGACAGTCCACTGCTTGTAGATTAATGCTGCTACTTTGCCTGGACAATCCATTGCTTGTAGATTAATTGCATAGATCATACTACCCATTGTTTGCACTGTTTGCATTGTAAAACAACATACGCGGCATAGCCCATTGACTCTAGTAATCCCACTACTACCTCATAGCTAGACTACTAACCAACCACAAGTAACACAACACATGGAGTATAGACACCAATAGCAATGCAGAACCACTACTACCTCGTAGCTAGACTACTAACCAACCACAAGTAACACAACACACGAAGTATAGACACCAATACCAATGCAGAACCACACATAGAGGACCCACAGAATTACATCTATATGACCCAACTCAAGTTGAGCACAGGTCAATAAACCACAAGCCCAATCCCAGGTCAGTAAAATACAAATCACAAAATGCACGCCACTACCCACTACCTCATGGTCTACCTCACACTCCTACATATGTTCACACCCTGCACACACAGCATCAGACTCAGCGAGCAAATCCCCTTGTTTAATCCACATACCACCCAACCCAGATGCACACCAACATCACACCTATCCAAAGAACGCCAACAACCAAAGCATACAGCCCACAAACCATGCAATGCCACACGTAATACACCCACACATCACACAAATAACGAACATACAAACCCAATCATAACAACAAACATCAGGTGTGCTCTTCTAAACGCTAGATCTATCAGGAACAAACCAAATACTATCCTTGACCTAATCCACGACAAGAAGCTTGATATAATATGCATCACTGACACCTGGCTAGAGGACTCGGACCAGGTCATATTAAACCAAGTAACACCAACAGGATACTCGGCATTTAACTGCATTAGAGCACAAAGGAGAGGAGGAGGAGTATTAATACTTACCAAAAAAGAGTACAGATTCAAAACAATCACCACCACTAACACAATTGAATCTAACACACTCACTATATCCAACAAGTACCTAAGCATCTCCCTCACATACAGACCACCTGGAACCACAACTGAACACGTATCCACAGTAGAAACAATATGCACACATAACAGACGACACAAACCTCTCATTGCACTAGGAGACTACAACCTAACCTCCGCACCCACCAGAGAAACCGAACAGTTCTTAAAAGCCATGGAGTCATTAAATTACTGCCAGACAATTAACGCCCCAACGCATCAGCATGGTACAACGCCGGACATGGTCTTCATGCCAATGCAATTAGTGGAACAGAACAAGACCACAAAACCAATAATCACCCCAGCCCCTGGTCAGACTACCATGTGATTGAATTCACTATGACCCTGAATAACCCCGCCCAACACAAAGAAGATAAAAGAATAACTAGACGGTTCAAAACATTTAACAGAGACTCATTCATAAACTAAATCACTCCACAACTTCAACAGGAACACGACACCCTGGACCTAAACATAGAAGAATGGAACACAATAATATCCAATGCATCATCTTCCCCAGCTACTAAAGAACCACAAACACGCAAGAGATCCAACGCCCAATGGTACTCACATGAAATCAGAGTTGCAAAACGCACACTCAGAAGACTGGAAAGAAAATGGAGACAGAACAAATCACCCAACCTCCTAACCCAATACAGAGACAAACAATGAGAATATAACAATCTAATAAATGAGCGAAGACAGCAACACCACACCAACCTAATCATGAAAGCTACTAATAGACCAAGAGAACTCTTTAGCATTGTCCAAAAGCTCACCAAGGATGACACGCAACAAAGCACCCACCATCTTGACCCACAAAAATATGCAGACTACATGAAGTCAAAAAACACTAACCAAACAAGCTCCACTACACCACAAACAAATGATCACACGATAAAAAAACAACATCAAACATGGAAGAGCTTCAACATACCAACAAAGCAACAAGTAGAAGACATTATATCCGGACTAAACACAACAACATCACCGTCAGACCCATGCCCAGTGACGTGGCTCAAAGCTACAAAAAGCCAACTCTCTCATCACATTCAAAAAATTGTTAAAGATTCACTCCAACAAGGATATATGCCGCTACCCCTAAAGCACGCAATGATATGACCAATACTTAAAAGTAGCAATCTGAGCCCCTCTGAACGAAAATCATACCGTCCCATCTCCAGCCTTCCATTCCTTGCGAAAATCATGGAAAAAGCAGTGCAAAGGCAGTGCAAAGAACCATATTGATATAAATGCCCCACTGGACATACATCAGCATGGATTTAAGCCCCAACACGGCATGGAAACACTACTAACCTCCCTCTTTGACAACCTCCTAAGAGGCATGGTTCTGCTAGTCCATGAACACTAGCATGGTTCTGCTGGTGTTCTGCTAGAGGCATGCGTTCTGCTAGTGTTCTGCTAGTGGCATGTTTTCTGCTATGTGTTCTGCTAGTGGCATGGTTCTGCTAGTGTTCTGCTAGAGCCATGTGTTCTGCTAGTGTTCTGCTAGAGACATGGTTCTGCTAGTCCATGAACACTAGCATGGTCCTGCTAGTGTTCATGGACATCTCAGCGTCCTTCGGCACTGTGTCCCACACCAAGCTATTGCAATGCTTACAACAGATAGGACTATGCAAGAATACTCTGAAGTGGTCTACATCATACTTGGAAGGGCGAATGCAACAAGTCAAATGCGACCTAAAGAAATCACTACAATTCCCTGTCACACAGGGAATACCTCAAGGCTCAGCCCTATCATCAATGCTCTTTAACATCTACATACAACCCATATGCAACATCATCAAGCACCACAAACTTCACTATCACATCTATGCTGACGATATTATGGTGTACGCTCCAATCAACCTACTAGTACTAGACACCACAACAATAACAAAATGCCTCGAAGACATGAATGACTGGCTTACAGCCAACAACTTAACGGTCAACTACGATAAAACTGAGGCAATGTTCCTCACCAGGAACCCCACCTTCATACCTCCACAAACTATCAGCATCCTAGACAAACACATAGTAGTCAAAGAAGAAGTTAAATATCTGGGCATCACACTAGACAGAGCTCTAAACCTGAAATCCCACATCACCAAAACTGCAAACAAGGCCTATCAATGATTGAAAACAACTAGACAAATCAAACCAATGCTCCGTCAGGACCACTTCCGCACAGTGTGCCAAGCACTCATTACACCACTGCTTGATTATGGAAACTCACTATATCAAGGCCTACCTCAGTAGACACTCCACCACTACAGATGGTACAAAACACCACAGCACGCATCATTACAGACACACCAAGGACCGAGCACATCACTCCCATCCTACAACAACTACACTGGCTCCCAATGGTGACAAGAGCTAAATACAAAACAATCATGATCATCTTCAAAGTCACCCACCATCTCTCAGCGGACACACTCCAAAACGTTATAACAAGGGATATTAGCAATAGACCAAGAAGAACCAATAACGACACCATGATCGGTACACCTGCAGGCTATCACAAAACCAAACAACTTCATATTTATTCACTAAACACTATAATACAATGGAAACCCTAGAACCCATATTAGACAAAGGCTAAATAGCCACCTGTTCACATCAAGTACAAACCTAACTCTATCCGGATAACACTTATAGCTTAAACGAAATGACGATCCAAGCTCTTATGCCCAAATACCTCCACATGTATATAGTTGCATATGTTATGTTCTTTTTTAAGCTGTTCGACACTACAATACGTTAGTTAACTTGATACTTACGGTTCTAGCTTAAATATACTGTTTGTTTATAAAACTGTGTTTGTTTAATTTATGATGTTCTATGTAAAAGTTATGACGTTCTATGTAAAACAAACTGCGCTTTGTTAATTGTTGTTAATTGTACACCGCAACTGAACTTTGGAAGATGCGGTATATAAATGTTAAATAAATAAATAAATAAATAAAAAGAGCACCATCACTACTGGCATCCACACAAGCCTGAGAGCATTAGATGACCTCACAGAATTCCACAAAGACCTCAAAACATTTCTATTTATAGAAACATATGAGCATCCAGGCAACACCCCTACCTAAATTGAAATACTACTTATGCTGCCAGCTAAGTATGCACCATCCTATCCACATATACAAGTTTATCATACCACGTTATTAAATATCCTAATATTAAATGTATTTATTTACATTCTCTTATATAGCATGCTATTCTGCATCAGTGCAGTTTACATTGAACAAACTGAAATTACATTGAACAGGGCATTATAACTTGGAGATAACTATTTTACAGGGAACATGGACTATGGAGGGATAAAGTGGCTTGCCCAAGACCACAAGGAGCACTTGTGGGACTAGAAACCCCCAGTCCTTCCTGCCCAAGGTTGCTGTCCTCTAGTGGGATTTGAACCCCCAACCTTCTGGCCTGAAATACCTTGCCCCAACCACTAGGCCACTCCTCCACTCCATGTAACCTTTAAATGCACTGTCTAAATGCTGTTATGTAACTGTACTGTCTAAATGTTTACGAGTATCCTAATGTTAAATGTAACCCTCCAATTGTAATGTGACGTGACCACCTTGATTGAAGAATAAGGTGGCATAGAAATCTGTCTAAATAAATAAATAAAGCAAAATCTAGAGCCGTGTAAAAAGAATATGCAACTTTTGTGCACATGTCATTTTGAGAGGAGAAGGAGATTTGTGTCAACTATTCTACCAGATATAAGGTGTCATCTAGGCACTAAAACACACAAGAGAGAATGGAACAAGTTTCTATTTCAAACCAGCATGAGAGTCATGGATTTCAAGTACTGAGGGGTGCTCAAAGACAAACTAAAGGACCACCCAGAAAAGTTTGAGTGTATTCATAGATCAGTGGTTCTTAACCACAGTCAGGACATAGTGGTGCCCCGCCAAGAGATGGGATGCGTGTCACCAAATATATTTCACAGACAGCAAGCCCATGCTTTCTCTAGCAACAATGTGCCTGCAGGCTGGAGAAAGGAACCAGGTCTTTGAAATCCCTAAAACTGCTCCCAAATTTTGCTTCCCCTCTCTGATGATCACTGCTACTGCCAGCGGAAACATTATTAATAACTGCAATAAAATGATATTTGGGCTCTGTTTTTGTTCAGCTACAGATTGCAGCATTCAATGTCTTGCATACTTGAATGCGGAGTGTCAAGTTTGTCACATAAGGAAAAAGGTTGAGAACCATTGTCATAGATTCAGCTGCCTAAAAGTGTGTGTTATATCAGATTGCCAATAAATAAGAAGCTTTGCATCAGTAAACTTTTTCTGTTGAAACAACAAGTGTCTTTCTTATGTTGCTTTCAGTCGTGTACCTTAAGGGCCCTGAAATAGCACTTCCCCTATTTAAATCAAACCACCAGGTTTTATCAACTGGTATATCATCTCGGCAACATTTTGGAATGACCTCCCCTTCCCTCACCAGTGAGTATGTGGATTATTCATTTATTGATGTGTTTGATTTATTAATTGCTACCATTAAACTCAAAGGGATTTACATCATCATAACAAGACAGCGAACCAAAAAATAACAACATGCTCATCTCCTAGTAAATTGAAGCCACACTTCCCCCACTGATGGGATTTTCAGCAACGCCTCCTATCCTAATCAAAGGCCCCAGCCAGGGGTAAACGTATCCAATCATTCTTCTAAATAGGAAGTGTACTACACTGATATTGTGGTAGTTTATATCTAAATATTTCCTTAGGATGGGCTCATGCTACGAGGTGTGATCAAAAAGTATCAAGTCTTGTTGTGTAGCTATATAACAATATGTCGCACCACGATGCTATTAAGCATGCAGGGACCTAATTATGTGCTCTGCATATGCAGATTGTAGTGTGGCTGCAACACATCTCTATTTTTTTTAATCACGTGATGTTTGGCATTGTGTAAAAGCAGTTTGTCAGATTTTCGATGAGTGAAAAAAAATTAACAGCAAATTTGCATTCAATTCTGCCAGAAACTTGGAGATTTGTGCAAAGAGACTTATGACAAGTTACAGCAAGTGTATGCCGATGAATGCATGAGCCATACTTGAGTTTAGGACTGGTACAAACGTTTCCAAGAGGGCCACCAAACTGTTGACAGTGATGAATGTTCTGGAATGCCATCCATCAGCAGTAATGAAGACAAAGTTGAAGCAGTGCTGCCGCAATATGCTCAAATCATTGACTGACTATCAGAGGGCTTGCTGAGAACATAGACATCATTTTTGGGTTGATATAAGTCCATTCTTACTGTCAATTTGGGAATGAGAGGTGTGTCTGCAAAATTTGTGATGAAACTCCTGTCCTCTGACCAAAAACAAGATCGACTGTCTGCAACAAGGGAATTGTTGGAATGCGTTGAAAATGACTCAGATTTCTTCAAAAAGATTATTATTGATGATGAATCATGAGTTTATGGCTATGACCCGGAAACTAAGGCTCAATCCTCACAATGGAAGACTCCAAACTCTCCCAGACCCAAGAAAAACTGTCAGATGAGGAGCAATGTCAAGGTCATGTTCACAGTTTTCTTTGATTACCAGGGTATTGTTCATCATGTGTATGTTCCAAAAGGTCAAACCATCAATAAGGAGTACTATGTCCAAATTCTGACTCATTTGAGAGATGCAGTACGTTGTAAGAGGCCAGAGTTGCGCAAGAATGGTGAATGGTTGCTTCATCACGATAACGCTCCAACTCACGCATCACATCTTGTCCAACAGTTCTTGACCAAACACCAAATCAAGCAAGTCTGTCAGCCTCCGTACTCACCTGATCTCACACCCTGTAACTTTTTCTTGTTTCCAGAACTAAAATTGCCACTGAAAGGAAGGAGATTCAATGGAGACCATTAAGCAAACTTCAACACAACAGCTTCACAGAATAACGAAAGAGGCATTTCAAAACTGTTTCCAGCAGTGGCAGGAAAGCTGGAGGAAGTGTGTTTTATTTATTTATTTATGTTTTATTTACATCTTTTCTGTACCATGCTATTTTTCATCAGTGCGGTTTACAAGTAACATTTTGCATACAGTGTGGACTGAACATACATTGAAGCTTTACAATGAACTGGTATTACAACTTGGGTTTCAACAGGGGTAACTATATACAAACTGAGTGACTAAAGTCGCGGAACTGTTTGTGTCAACATGACACGTTCTTGCAACTATTTACAGGTTTAGCTGTTGTATTGTTGGGTATGGTAAGTCGACATGACATGTGTGAGGTGGTGGTATCATCATGATGGGTGCGGGGGTATGCTGGGTTGTGTTATGTCACCGGTATGGGAGTAGTGTTGGAGGAAAAGATGGTGCTTTAGTACCTTTCTAAATTGCGCAAAGTCAGTAATTGCTCTGATAGTGGTTGGGAGGGCATTCCAGAGCGTAGGTGCGTAGAAAGCAAATGCTCTGTTCTTAGTTGCAAGGGAGCATTTTGTTATTGTATTGGGGATTGTGAGTGTGTTAGCAGCGAATGACCTTCTGGATCTGTTCAGAGGAGTGGGATGGACAAGGTCCATGAGGGAGGTGGAGGACAGTTTGTTAATGGCTTTGAATGTCAACAGTAGTACTTTGAAGGCGAGCCTGCAGTGGATCGGAAGCCAATGGAGGTGTTGCAGGATTGGCGTTATGTGGTCTCTTCTGGAGGCTACATGAAGGATGCGGGCTGCAATGTTCATTGCTAGCTATAGTGGGTTCAGTGTGCTCTTCTGGAGACCCTTCAGGATGACATTGGCGTAGTTGAAGTTGGGGGTTACGAGTGCTTGGAAGATCGCCCAGAAATCGTCGGGTTCCAGGAGGGGTCGTAGGTGCCGAATTGTACGTATCTTGTGATAGATTGCTTTGACGGTATTGCTTATATGTGCTTTCATGTTGAGCTGCTGGTCTAGGGTGATACCCAAGTAGAGGATGGTGGGCCTGCTCGGGAGCTCTGCGTCTCTGACCTTTATCGATACAGGAGGGATAAAGGACTGATTTCTGGAGATGAATTGGACATCTGTCTTGTTGAAATTGACTTTGCATGTGGAGCCAGTCAGTGACAGCGTCGAAGCATTTAGTTAGAGGTGAGAAGTCAGGCTGGTCAATCGAGAAAGGTGTGAAGAGTAGTACATCGTCGGCATATACCAGGCAGGCAATGTTGAAGGAGCGGATGATTGAGCAGATGGGTTGCATGTATATGTTGAAAAGGAGGGCTGAGAGTAAGGAGCCTTGGGGGACACCTTGCTTTTGTTGAAATGGCTCAGAGGTCATAGAGTCGGACTGTACCTGTTGCCATCTGTCCGATAAGTAAAACTTGCACCAGCTCAAGGCTGAATCATGCAGAATGAGTACAATAACTATCAGTTTTATACTTCTCGTGTTATTGTACAAGTCTCGATATGTTTTGATCGCACCTCGTATGTGTCTATTGAATTGTTACATATTTTATCTGATAAGGATACAGCAAATGGGATCAGGTATGCTGCTGTAAAATAGGAATGATTAAATATTGCCACCTAATGAAACTAAAAGTAAAGTAGATCAGTATGAACAGGGTAAGCGGGGTATTAGAAGGGCTATTCTTTGGTTTTGAGGCAATTTTTAAAGGGAGAGGGGTTCTACAGTTAAACCTACATTTGTTAAGTGCCGTAGAGTCAATATAGACTCATGGCAACCTCCTGGATAGTTGTCCTAAACTGTATTTGGTCTTCAGTCAGGCAGCTACTAATTATTGATAGAGTGGTATCCATAACTTCTGTTATTGTATTGATCCATTGCATTGCTGACCTTCCTCCTTTGCACTGACCTTCAATCTTGATAAGCATGATGCCTCTCTTTAATGATCTTTCTCTTTGCTTGGTGTGTCCAAAATATGAAAGTTGAAGTCTTGTCATTTGAGTTTCTAAGGAAAGCTTATGTTTGATCTCCTCTAGTACCAACTGATTTGTTTTTTTGGGAGTCCATGATATACACAATATTCTTCACCAGCATCACAAATCGAAGGGGATTTCTTCCTGTCTTTCTTAAGCAGTGGCTTTCTCGCAAGTTTACCTTCATAATGATTTATGGACTTTTCTTCCAGGAATATGTTTAAACTTTTAAATTAAAGTTCACTAACTGCTTTTACCTCATCCACTAGCAATGAATTCCAGAGCCTAACAATGCAATGAGCGAAAACAATATTTAAGCTTATTTGCTTTAAATTTAGTACTTCGTATCTTCATGACATATCTTCAAGTCTTTATACTTTCTAAAAGAATATTTATTTATTTATTTTATTTGAATAGTCTTTCTATACCGCCCCTTCCAGTGATCAGGGGCGGTTTACATAGAACTATAAAACACACACAGTTACATGGAACATATTTAACTATTACAAAATGAACAGGGAACTATGATGAAACAAGAAACTATATACATACCATTATACACTTATACAAAGGCACAATGATAGTGGTTCTCTTTGCTATTTACATGTCTACGATTGTGGGAATAAGAGAGAAAGTTAGGTAGCTTGGGGGGAAGGGTGGTTAGGAGCATGGGATGTGTTATTGATGGGGGAGGCCTTATAGTATTCAGAGAATAGGTGAGTTTTTAATTCCTTGCGGAATATTAGGAGGTCCTTGATTGCTCTGATTGGGTCAGGTAGAATGCTCCAGAGAGTGGGGACTGTGAATCTGAACTCCCTGGTTACTTGTAATTTGTCTAGTTTTGCGCATTGCAGGTGGACTTGCTAGGAGATTTTAAGTACTTTTTTGTCTTTTTCTGGTGTCGGTTTTTGAGTGTATTATGGTGGATAGGTAGAAGGGCGAGATGTCATTGTGCAATTTGAAAGCAGTGACGTATTTTATTCTAGAAGCTATTGGGAGCCAGTGGAGGTTGAATAGAATTGGGGTGATGTGGTTGGTTAGATTGACTTTAGTTATTATCCTGACTGTCACGTTTTGGGCCAGTTGAAGTGTGTGAATGGTCTTCTTTGGGAGACCTTTAAGAAGACCTTTGCAGTAGTCCAAGTGTTATTAGTGCTTGGACTACCGTTCTGAAGTCATGTGGGTCTAGTATTGATTTGAGGTGCTGTATGGTTTTTAATTTTTATCATCCTAGCAGTATGTTTGATCCGTGATGTCATGTTAAGGGCTCTATCAATGATAACCCCTAAGTATTTTACTTCTTGCTTGACTGGCAAATTGATATTGTGTAGACTGAAAGTAGGGGGTGGTGTGAAGCTTTGGTTTCTTGTAGTAAATAGGATTTCCATTTTTTTGTAGTTGGTTTGTAGGTTGTTTTCATTAAGCCATGATTCAGCTTCATATATGCAGTCAATGATGTTGTTAAATTGTGGGTTCTTTATATCGATGGGAACATAAACCATTATCATCTGCATTTATGTGATAATTGATTTTGTATTTATTAACTATAGCACATATCGGTTGCAGATATAAATTGAACAGGAGGGCAGAGAGGGCTGAACCTTGGGGTATTCCTTGTTCTTGGGGGAATGTGGTGGATGACTCCTGGTTAATTTTCACATATTGGAAATGGTTGAATATGTAGAACTGAAACCATTTTAGTGTGATTCCAGCAATGCCTATGTGAGCTAATCTAGACAGAAGGATAGAGTGGTCAACATTATCAAATGTGGATGAGATGTCCAGAAATAACATAATGAAGGCTTGGTTTGGGTTGTCTAATTCACAGATAAAAAGTGTCAAATAATGCTAGAAGTAGGGTTTCCACTCCATGAAAAGGACGGAAAACATACTGGTGGGTGTCTAATGGTGCATTAGTGTCAATGTAATCTTGTAACTGTAATTAGGCTACTTTTTCAATTATCTTCTCTAAGAAAGGAGGAGGGATCATTTTCATTGAGGGCCTTGTTTTTTAGTATTAGTCGAATGACAGAGTTTGAGTGTGGCAGGCATAATGCCGTGCTGGAGGGATTGATTTCCTATGTTAAGTATAACAGGTGTTAGTTCTACTTTAACTGCCTTTATCCAGGAGACTGGACAGAGATCTAGGTTCAAGGTTGAGGTGTTGATTTTGGTGGTAGTTTCTAGAAGTTACTTCTCCTTGAATGGGCAGAAGGTGAGCCAGTTGTTTGGTGGTTGCTGAGAATTGTTGCTGGTGGGGAATGTTAATGTGTTTTTGTGAGCAAATATCTGTGCTATTCGTTAGTGTGAGATTTAGTTAACGATTTTACTATATCAAAGAGCTCCCTGGGGTGATTGATTGCTTTGTTTAGTAAAGTAGTATGCTGGTCTTTCTTTGCATTGAGGATTGCTTCTTTATAGGTGTTTAAGGTTGTGATGTAATGTTCTCTGTTCTGAGGAGTTTTATTAGCTCTTCATTTTTTTCCAGCTTCTGGAGAATTTTCTTGAGGTTTTGAAGTTCTTGGGTAAACCACTTTTCCGCTTGTTTTTTGCTGATTCTCTTATTGAATGAGGTGGGCTTTGCTGCCTTATTTATTGTTGTGGTCCAGTTTTCTATTGTGTCATTAAGGTCTAGAATTTGAGTATGTAGGAGTGGGGAAACCTCAGACAGGAAAGCATCTTTGTCAAAACATTTGAATAGTGACTTTTGATGGGGGGTAATGTTATTTGTCTGGGCCGTTAGCGGAATTTGGGTGGTCCGACCAGGGTACCCGATTGACTGCTGGATAGGTGAAGTATGGGTGTGTTATTAGAGACCTGTGGAAGAATATGAGGTCAAGTGTGTTACCTCTTATATGTGCGGGATATTTCGTTATTTGTATGAAATCTAAGTCTTCCATAAATTCAAGGAAGTCTGTGGATTGTTGAGAGGGCAGGGATGTTAAGTTGAAGTCCCCTAAAATGATATGGGTTTTTTTATTTGGAGATATACAGGCTGATTCAAGTATGGTAGAGAGGTTAAGGTGTCTGTTGTTAGGTGGCCTATAAAGGAGACAAATTGCTACATTTCTGTTTTCAGTTTTAATTGTCTATGCTATCACTAATTGTGCATATGGTGGCAACCTCCACCACCTCTCTTGATGTCTCTGGGGCAGTTGAATAATGAGAAGTCATTGGTGTTTAACTGATTTATCAGGACAGAGTCACAGGTTTCTGTGACACACAGAAAGTCCGGAGATTCATCAATGAGGAGGTCTCGGGTTACTGGGATTATATTTCATATGGACTGAGAGTTTATCGGGATACTATTGAGATTGATGAAGTCATTTGGTGTTGAGTGTGGAGCATTGGTGGTGGTTGTGCTAATATGGATTAGTCTACGGTGTGCTTGTAACTTTGGGGATTTGGGTGATATCCCTGTTTGTTCCTAGGAAGAATTAGGTTGTAGAGTATAGGGGGTTGGGTATGTAAAATCAGGTGATTTAGTATGGGAACCTGGTGTATCAGTAGCGAGTTGGAGCATGCTAAGAGGGATGCTATGATAAAGAAGGAGCATATTACTTTTGTGGTGTAAATCGTTTTCATCAAGTACAGATAAGTAAGTGGGAGGGAGGGTTATTCTGAGTGTGTTGTTAATGCCAGTTTGATATTGATGGATAAATTGCTATGGAACAATTGGAGTACAGGTAGGGGGGGATGAAGTAGCTGTGTCAATTGGGAGTTTGGGAGACCCGGAGTACAGTTTAAAAAGACTTAGGAGGGAATAGGGGCTGATAGATAGGCCTGGAGTGGGTGCAATGAGTTGAGAGCTTTTCTGACCAGGGAGTTTTCTGAATGGGTTTAGGGAGCAGGGAACAGTTTAAATGCTAGAAGAGTAGATAGATATTATGTAGATATCTGTGAATGGTTAAGAAGTAAATATTTTATGTATGGAGATAAAATAGCTATGGACTTGGGAGTTGTACAATGAACTGGTTGGTTTCAAATGCAATGGTAGCTTACAGAGATAGATTAGATCAGCGGACAGTTAGACATTTGCTCACTAGATTCCTAGCGATTACAGAGCATTTCAGCATGAATAGGGTTAACAAGTGATTTAGTGATATATAAAACAATAGTAACTAATAGAATCTACAGAGAGTAGGTCAGCAGGTAGTGCAGCATTTGTTTACTAGAACCCTAGCAGTTACCAAGAGGTTCGGTATAAGTAAGGTAAACAATAGATGGTAATGTGAAACAGTATAATTACCACTGTTCTTCTAATCGGTACAATGTTGTAGCCTTGGTTAATGCCAGGAGTTCTTGGGGGCTCTGGGTCCAAGCCTCTGGCCCATTCCAAAGGGCCATGCCCAAAGGCCCTCTGGCGAGGCCCACCAAGTGCAGGCATGCCTGAGCTGCTCTGGTTTTTAAAGGGAGCTGTGCCAGTCAGCGATGATGCTCGGTAGGCGGAGCTGATCACTGCGTGCTGGGGAGTGCTTGGGGACATTGCAGGATCGAGCAGGGCTGAAGCTGGAACAATGCAGGCTCACCTCCTTCTGGCTCTCGATCTGTTGGTGGATGTTCTTGCTCATGCTGAGGAGCTGGTGATAGGCTGAGAGGAGAGTGGTACTTCCCTTGGTGGGTCAGCAGTCACGTTATTCCATACCACTGAGGATTTTATAAACCTCCATCATACATATCACCCCTCAGCCATCTCTAAGCTAACCTAACCTCTTTGCTTTTCATTACAAGGGAGTTGTTTCATTCCCATTATTATTTTGGTCACCCTTATCTGTACCTTTTCTAATTCCGCTATTTCATTGGGTTAAGAACATAAGATCTGCCATTCTGAGTCAGACCGAGGGTCCATCAAACCCAGTATCCGGTTTCCAACAGTGGCCAATCCAGGTCACAAGTACTTGTCAGGTTCCCAAAAATGTGTACGACGCACCAGAATGCAACAACTTTCAAGGTGTAGATCCATCATGGAGTGATAGAGGCAATATGATAGTCTTTGTTTCATTCTCTTTTTCTTTCCCAATAATTCCTAACATGCTTGTTATTTTGGTTGCTGCGGAAACACAGTGATGCTGAAATTCTTTTCCTGGATGGTAACTCCTTATGTGGAACCCAGCATTGTGTAGCTAAAATTTGAGCTATTCTTCCTTATGTGCATTACTTAGTAGTTATCTACATGAGATCTCATCTGCCATTTGGCTGCCCAGTCTTACAGTCTCACAAGGTCCTCCTGCATCTGTATGTCATTTAACAACTGTGAATAATATGGAAATCTGATCACACTACTCACTGGTCCCACTTTCAGATCATTTATAAAATATGTCAAAAAGCACCAGTCCCAGTACAGATCACTGGTACATTCCACTATTCACTCTTCTTCATAGGAAAATTGATCGTTTAACCCAACTCTGTTTTCTATCTTTAAACCATTTCCCAGTCCACAGTAGGGTGTTGCCTCCTATTTCATGGCTCTTCAATTTCCTCAAGAGTATCTCATTTGGGACTTTGTCAAATACTTTCTAAAAACCTAGATATAAATGGAGGGTAATTTCATAAAACACTAACGTGTGTTCTTATGTGCTCCTGTTTTATAAAGTCAAGTACTCTCATACTTAACTTTATAAAACACTAGTGTAAATGGACAAAAAATGTGCATCCCTAAATTTGTTTGAAAGGTGCATAGAGTACAGGTTTTTATCATTTTCCTATCTAATGCTGTGCTCCGCCCATGCTCTGCCCAAACTATGCCCCTGAGCATGCCCACAGTGAAAGCATACATGGTTGGATGGTGGTGCATTGTTATAGAATAGAGACTGTATCATTTGAATGTATGAGTGCCTGCTTACATGCATTTATGACCCAAAGCACCTAGATTTACATGTGGTGTTCGTGCACTAATCTAGGTGGCTCCTTATAAAATTACCCCCATGGGGAAATAGGGAGGTGCTGGATGTTGAGGAGTGTAAATTGGAGTAATTAATGTTGGGAGGTAACCATGGAAGTATTGGATGCCGGGTTGGATGCTAGGGGGTGCCAGGGGGATCAGATTCCAAGGAATATCAGGGAGATTGGATACCGGGGGAGATGTTAGATGGGGAATCAGGGTCGAGGGGGATTGATCGGGGGGGTTGGGGGAGACTTGTGCTGCTTGCTGGAAGGCTATAGGGTGTGCATGAATATCAGGAGAATTTTTAAAAAGCTGCTCCCACATACATTGCAGTAAGCTACACGTTTTCCCCCCACATGCAGCTTTTAAGAATCACTATTCCCGCTAGACACAAAGAGACATTGATGTGCAGTCCTGCATCCTTACGTGTATATTAAGGAGACCCTACATTTCAAAAGCCTTTGCCAAATTTTGTGAGAACTTTCCACATTTCAAACTGAATGTCTTAATTTCCCTCTCTCCATCCTATCTAAAATTAGCATTTACTTTGACTGCTAGTATACACTTTTAATCACATTAAGAACATAAGAAATGCCATACTGGGTCAGACCAAGGTCCATCAAGCCCAGTATCCTGTTTCCAACAGTGGCCAATCTAGGTCATATGTACCTAGCAGTATCCACAAGAGACACAGGTTCCACACTGCTTGTATTGGGTCAAGCATTGATATCCTAGGTCCCTTTTTAATAAAGGTTTATGGACCTTCAATTTATTCTCACTTTCAAAAACAGAACCATAGAAACAGAAACAAGACAGCAGAAAATGACCACATGGTCTATCTAGTTTGCCCTTCCATATCAACTACAATTGTCCTCTTTTTATCTTTAGAGATCCTCTGTATCTGCCCCATGCTTTTTTGAATTCGGATACTGTCCTTGTGTCCACCACATCCACTGGGAGACTATTCCACACATCTACCCCACTTTCCGTAAAGAAATATTGGGAAGCCAGTGGAGGTGTTTGAGGATAGGAGTGATGTGGGTTTGCCTTGAGGCTTGCAAGATGGTTCGAGCAACAGTATTCTGGGCGAGTTGTAGTGGGAGGAGTGCGTACTTAGGTAGACCTTGGTAAATGGAATTACAGTAGTTGAATAGAGGTATGATGGTGGCTTGGCAGACTGAGCATAATGTATCTGTGGATAGGAGGGGCCATTGGTTTCGGAGAGTATACTGCCTTGGTGATGCTTTGGATTTGGGCCTTGAAGGTCAGTTGCTGGTCAAGTATGATTCTGAGGTATTTTATCTGGGAGTTGACTCGGATATCATTGCTGATTCTGATAGAAGCAGGGTGGATGAAGCTGGGGTCCTTTTGTGACATGGAGGGGCTCTGTTTTATTAAGGTTGATGGATAAATTGTGGAGGTGGAGTAATCAAGAGCAGAAGTGGAGAATGATGCAAAGATCATTATGTCATTGGTGTTTATCGTGTACTCTGCTTGAAACTGTTGGAAGATGGCACACAATGGTTGAATGTATATGTTGAACAGTAGAGAGGGATGATCCTTGTAGCACTTCCTGGTTTAGGGTGAAAGTGTTGGTTTGTGTTTAAATCTTTATTCGTTGGTTTCTGTTGGAGAGATAGGAATGGAACCATTTGAGGGAGATGCTGTGGGCTCCAATGTGGTGGAGTTGGTTGAGAGGAGTTGATGGGATACAGTGTCAAAGGCAGCAGTGATGTCCAGAAAGAGCAGGATGAAGTCGTGGGTGATTGATGCAATGCATGTTATGAGTAAGTTTAGGAGGGAGGTCATAATGGTTTCTGTGCCGTGGTTAGGTCAAAATCCATGTTGATGTGTGTCTAGAGGTACATAGAGATCTATGTGATCTTGGATTTGGGTTTGTATAGCTTTTTCAATGATTTTGGAGATAAATGGTATACTGGTTATGGGTTTGTAGGAGGATGGTGAATGTGGATCAAGGTTTGGTTTCTTCAGGAGTGGTCTGATTGATGCTTGTTTGAGGGCGGAAGGAAGAAGTCCTTGAGAAAGGGAGGAGTGGACAATGTCAGATATAATTGGTAGAAATTGGTCTTTTGTGATTTTAAGCCAAGAAACTGAACATAGGTCAAGTGAAGAAGTTGTGGTGTTGATGTTGCTGACTATGTTTTTGAGCTCATCAGGAGATAAAGTATTGAAGGTAGTCCAGTAGTAGTTATGTATGTTCTCTTCATTTGAAATTGGAATGATAGAGCTGCTGGAAGGGATGGATTTGTGCTTGGCCAGCAGGTATGATGCCATGTCCTGTGGATTAAGAGTGTGGCTCCAGTTTGTTTGTGATGGGTCTTTGGTGAGTGGTTTAACAATGTCAAAGAGTTCTCTGGGTTTGTTGATGGATCTTGAGAGGAGATTGTTGTAGTATTCTTTTTTGGTGTGGATGGTTAAGTCGTAGTGTAACTTCAGTTCATCTAAGTAATGAGATTTGAGTTGATGGCTTTGAGACTTTCTCCACTGTCATTCAAGATGTTGCAAGTTGTGTTTCTGTGCTTTTAAGGGTGTAGAATACCAGGGAGCATGTGGTCGTTGTTTTATTTGGGGTAGTTTCTCTAAATGGGTTCGTTTTGTGCTTACTATGGCAGTAGTGAACCTCACTTCTCAGCCAGGGTATGTGGAGTATGATCTTAGTCTCTCAAATTTACTGCTAATGCTCGGCATGATACTTGCATCGTTCCAAAGAGAGCCTCCTGTTGGAGTTCATATGATGTAACATGTATGGGTAGTTTGTTAAGATGTGCAAGAGCAGCAGCTGAGATGGTTGAGACGGTTCTTAGACCTATTCATGCTCTGTAACAAGAATAGACATGGACGTTACTGCTGGTGGGTTTAAATGTGCTTGCCATTTCTGAAATCGAGCATAGCTATATCTTTTCTGGAATGCCCCCATGCAAAATGGACATATTCGTCATGGAGATATTAACAGAAGCAGCTTTGTAAAATGGTTCCAAGGGCATTTTTGGAATTTGCATATCCATGTGCCCATTTTTTAGACATCCAACTCAGAAATAGGGCTTCTAAAATGACCACCATAGGTTATACTGTAGACAAAAACCCCAATATTTGGTGCTTATGCATATAAATATACATACATGTGGAGGCCAATTCCAAACCGTGTGTCCCTGGGCTGTCCAGATGTCAAGACATCCAGACGGCCCAGGGTTGCACCCGATTCTGCTCCCTCGGGGGCTAGATGGCTCCGCGGGTGCAGAATCACGGCATGGTGGCTGGACATCCAAGATGTGCCCCTATTCAGGCACCCTGGATGTCCAGCCACACCCCCAGCTAGCTCAGCCTGACTCCTGCATGGAGCTGCAGTGTCTTCACATCATATTCCCAGAGGCAACAGCAGACTCTTCGTCCCCCACAGCCTGACCCCCAATTGGGCCTTTCAAGGCCAGGGTCGGGCAACGAGGCACCCTCTGCACTCCCTCACCTGTTTTCTGCGCCCCTTCTCTGGCATCCCCCGATGTCCAGGAGGATATATTACATATCAGAGGTGGAATAAGTCCCCCGTTAAATGGCTGACCCCAGACATACAGGGCTGACCACGGAATTAGCCCTGTACGTCCAGGGTCATGGTGCAACCCACTGCCTGCCCTTGCTCCACCTCCAGCCCACCCCTCTCTCCCACAAACAGAGCTCCCCGCACAACCCTGTTCTACGTGCAGGGAGCCCTGTTTCCTGCATAGCGATCCAGGTGTTTAGCGGGTCTGGTCGTCTGGATCAGACATCCAGTCCCATTAAACATGGGTCGGAATCTACCCCATAGGTATAATTTATACTAGCATATTAAGCAGCACTAACTCTCACGTATGGTGCTGCTGAATATAGGAATAATTTGAAACACCTAAATTAGATATTTCCAATTATTCTCAAAGGGGTGCATATTCAATGCCATATCTGGCCACCGGCACTGAATATAGTAATGGCACCCACAGCTCCAGGTTGCATACTTATTATTCATTGAGTAAAATACTCCAGGACACTGTTCCCTCTAAGCTGTGCACGTGTGCGCGCGCACACACCTCGCTGAGCGAGCGCACATACTTTACAACAGAGCGCACAAAAATTACGGTTCTGATTCTGATAGAAAACAGCACAGACGTCTTAAAATGTAAAAGTTGTTGTGCATTTACAGTTTGCACAAGTTCTACAATATTTTCTAGTGCAATCAATGTGGTGTACATACTGTATTCTGCCGTGTAGTCAAATTTTAAAGTATATAACTCCGAGTGTCGTTATGTGGCGCACAAAAATTTAACCTTCCTTCAAAAGCTGCACAGCTGATATTTTATGCGCACTCAGCCTACAGAAAATTAGAGGGAACATTGCTCCAGGACCTAAGAACATAAGATATGCCATACTGGGTCAGACCAAGGTCCATCAAGCCCAGTATCCTGTTTCCAACAGTGGCCAATCTAGGTCACAGGTACTAGCAGTTTCCCCAAAGAACACAGGTTCCACAATGCTTATATTGTGACAAGCAGTGGATTTCCTGGGTCCCCTTTAATAATGGTTTATAGACCTTTCTTACAGGAACTTGTCCAAACCTTTTTTAAACCCAGCTACACTAACAGGTTTTACTACATCCTCCGGTAACGAATTCCAGAGTTTGATTACGTGTTGAGTGAAAAAATATTTTCTCTTATTAGTCTTAAATAGGTTATCCTGTAGCTTCATTGCATGTCCCCATGTCTTTCTATATATAGATATAGATATAGATTTATATCATTCTTAATTTCTTTATTTATATTTTCAAACAAATTACAACAAAAGTAAAAATTACAATTAAAATGATAATCGTCTTTAAACATAAAAGCAAAAACAAGGCTATAACAGCCTACCCCAACCTTTTCCCTCCCTTCCCCATGCGATCATCAAAAAGAAGAACTTATGAAATTAGCACAAAAAAGGGGGGGGGGGGGGGCCAACAAGGGCTATGACTCCACACCAACTCCTCACCATGTAGGAACATGATAGTGTGACTATTTACCCCTTAATATACACCATATCGTGTTTTAGAGATGTAAGTGTTTAGGGGTTTCCACTTGAGGAGGGTGGAAGGCATGAGAGTTGCACCATAATGTGGCATTTGTTCATATTTGCAGCATAAGCACAAACGGTTCCACCATTCCTGCCAGCTAAGCTCTGCAGTATGTTTCCAGTTTACAATAATGAGATGCAGAGCCACTCCCATCATGAAGTCAAATAAAAAATGACAATCCCTCTGTAACGACGAGATGCCAATTGTTGACCGAAATATGATCACAGACCAGGAGAGAGTGGCCTCAATCCCAAGACCTCTTGGACTCGGTTCCAAATTGAAATCCATTAGGACTGAATATTAGGGCAGACATATACCACATGTCTTAAAGTGCCAACATCACTCTGACAAGACCAACATTCATTTCCAATCATTTTATCCCACTTAGCAACCTTTATCGGGGTAAAATTGGCTCTGTGTGCAAAAAAAAATTAAAGCTTGTGAAATAGAGGCAGACTGAGATACTCTATTTGTCTTGCTCCAAAATTTCACCCATGATTCCAGAGAAGGAGTCTCCCCTGTGTCATGTTCCCATATCCGCTGAACACCAATGGACTGTGTGGTGTGGTTCTGAACGACCAATTTATAATAGTAAGAAGCCACCCCAGAAGCCATTTGGGCTGAACCTATAATGTTCAACAACCCCATTCTTCAGGTAAAGATTTAATATCAATAGGGGATTTCTCTATACAATGTCTCAGCTGAATCCACTGGAAGTAAAAGGATTTAGGCAAGTCCAACTCCTGCTGTAGATAAGCAAAAGGCTTTCACTTGCCATCTAATACCAGTTAGCCAATAGCTCAAATACCCCTACTGAACCATCAAATGGTTCATGCAAATGGACTTTGATGAATTTTTTAAAAAGGACTGTGCCAGATGGGGATTAGCTTCGATAAACATTAGCTTCGATAAGCATTCCTCTTTAGGAATTGCCTTCACTAGCTGCTGTAAGGCCCTTTGAGTGTCTGCTATTACCCTATGAGACTTCAACCTCTCAGAAGATACCATGCCAGGGAGGAGATTTAAGGGGAATGGAGCACTTAATCTCTCCTCCAGGTCTAGCCATATTGGGCGGTTTCGCCCAGCCCCCTCCACCCATTTTGAACCTTGTTTTAGTAGAAAAGCACAATGGTAGGCCTGAAAATTAGGGAAGTTCACACCCCCTTCCTCTTTTTTAGACTTAAGCTTCCTAAGAGCAATTCTTGGCGATTGTTTACATTATAAGAATATAGGAACATGCAATGAAGCTACAGGGTAAGCTATTTAAGACTAAGAACAGAAAATATTTTTTTCACTCAACGTGTAATCAAACTCTGGAATTTGTTGCCGGAGGATGTAGTAAAAGCTGTTAGTGCAGCTGGGTTTAAAAGAGGTTTGGACAAGTTCCTGGAGGAAAGGTCCATAAACCATTATTAAAAAGGGACCCAGGATATTACTGCTTGACCCAATACAAGCATTGTTGAAACTATGTCTTTTGGGGAAACTGCTAGGTACTGTCGCGCCCTCGCCCCGCCTAGGCGGTTGCCTGACAAGGAAAGGGGGCGAATGTTCCTTTCAATTGTACTCCAGGGCAAAGGCCTCTGGGAGTTGTAGTTAAATTGTAGTTGTAATGAAAGTGCTGAGCCGAGGGTTGAAAGCAAACACAGGAATTTTATTCACCTCCCGTAATAAACAGGAACTTCTTAATGAAGCTTGGCTTTTCACGTGTACAGACTTTTTACAGGAAAATAAAAGATATCACTTGCTCTTGCTTACTTCAACAAGGTACATGTGGTTTCTTCACAAGTAAAGCTTCCATTCACATTGCTTAACTGAAACTTAAATGTCCATTGAACACTTCAAGGCTACAAAACTCAAACAATAAACTTTTCTTCTTAGCTTATTTCTTCAGGGGTTTTAATTAGCTTCCTAGAGACTTCAGGCAGTCCTCCTTAATAAGTCTCTTTCAAGCAGCAACCATGCTAATTAAAACTTCCTGGCTTCTTAGCATACCATGCACAGCAAACACATGGATATTTCTTCAAGGTTAGAATTTCCAAACATTCTTACTTTACTGCTATGGACAAATCACACTCCATTTCTATCTCAGGCTGACTCAAGACAGTATCATTCTCTCCCAGTTCCATTGATTCACATTCTGAACACGATGGATCTGTGACGTCGTTGTAAAACAGCTGTTCCCCTCGAGACCTCTCTCGGTACACAGAGCTGTTATTATCACAAGCTACTTCCTGGTCCTTTAACAGACCTTTTAAAAGCTTTAAAACATTCAGCCCTTGTTTGTTAAGAGGTTTTCTTACCAGCCCTTCCTGGGTTCTTGAACCACCTGCAGGCTTCCTGTAACCCTGGGTCTGGTTTGAATGCTGGAGCTGCCTTTGGGGATATCCTTCCCACAAACTGCCGTCTGGGAACCTTTCCTGAGAGCTTTGGCTATAATCCTTTTGAGCAATACCTTTGGAGATTCTTTTCAGCAGTGCTTCACTGCCACTCCCCTGGCCATGCTGGTTCCTGGATAAGTTAGCCTTCACGTCTCTCTCCCTCCTGCAAGAGTGAAACTCTTGCTCAGACTGAGGTTCCTGCTCAGACTCCGCCTCTGAATCAGACTCAGCTCTCCTCCTCTCGTGCCTTCCTGTTACTCTTTCTGCTGTCTTGTTCCTGTTTCCTGCTGCTCTTGCGGTTCTCGCTGTTAATCTTGCTGCTCTATCTTTCCCTGTTCTCTGGGGCTTATATGAGTGGGTCTGACCTGTATCTTTCCACCCCGCCCCCAGCTGTCCTGCATTACCACCCTCAGTTACCATGGAGCTGGGGCGTGGCTTTTGGACAACAACTTTTGACAGGTTTCTTTCAACGTTAGCTGCACTTTTAAAGTGACCATTTCTTGCATTTTCCTTCTGACTATGGGAAACTGCTTGCGCTTTCTCTATCTCCATAGGGACCTGGCTGTCTTCGCCACCACAGTACATATGACCTAGATTGGTCACTGTTGGAAACAGGATACTGGGCTCGATGGACCTTGGTCTGACCCAATACGGCATATCTTATGTTCTTATTTATTCTTCCATAAGAATTGGACAAGAATCCTTTCAACTTGACGATAAGTGTTACTTGTAAGAAAAATTGGTAACATTTCTAACACATAGTTCACTTTAGGAGTGATAGTCATTTTCATTGCTTTAAGACGACCCCACCGAGAAAGATAGACCAGTGACCACGTCACAGTTATATTACGAACCGTAGAAAGGAGCTCCCCTTCATTGAACAGTAAAGTTTCACTAAGTGGATAGCAATAATGGACTCTCAAGTACTTCACCATTTTAGACTCCCACACAAAGGGAAAATCTTCTAGATCCGCCCTGCAAACCCTTGAGTTTAAAGGGAATGCTACAGACTTTGACCAATTGATTTTATTTATTATTTATTTATTTATTACAATCTCTTATATACCGCACTATTCGATATCAGCGCGGTTTACATGAAACAAAAAGACCAGAACAACAGGCTGTTCGGTTTTACAGAGAACAGGTGTATAAACTTGGATAACATTGGGGAACTATTTACATGAAATATCTACAAACAGGCATTATGAGAAAGCTGTGGTAAGTATCGTGTAGTTACTTTCTTTGGAGGGGTTAGCTAGCGTCATTGCTGACTGGGTAGTACTTGAGGAACAGGTGATATTTGAGTGTCTTCCTGAACTGGGCTAGGTCAACGATAGCACGAATGTTCGATGGAAGAGCATTCCAGCATCTTAGTGCGCAAAATTTGAATGCCCTTTTTGCCGTTGTCAGGGTGCATTTTGTTAAGGCCTTCGGAATTATTAGAGAGTTTATTGCTGTTGGTCTTCTGGATCTGTTAGGTGGGACGGCGTGAATGAGCTCTGTAAGTGAGTAGGATGCAAGACCATTGACGGCCTTGAGGGTCAGTAGTAAGGTCTTGAAAACAAGCCTTCCATTTATGGGGAGCCAGTGAAGCTGCTTCATGATAGGCGTCACATGGCCGTTCCTAGAGGCCCCATGAAGGACCCTTGCTGCGGCATTCATGGCGAGTTGTAGCGGGTTCAAAGTAGATTGTGGGAGGCCTTGTAGGATGGCATTAGCATAGTCGAAGTGAGGTAAGATTAGTGCTTGGTATATAGTCCGGAAGTCATCTGGATCTAATAAGGCACGCAGATGCCTGAGTGTTCTGATCTTGAAGTGGATAGCTCTTACTATGTTACTTATGTGTACCTTCATATCAAGACATTGGTCCAAAGTGACCCCAAGGTTTATAATCTGATAATCCTGAATACTGATCTATCAATTATAGAATAGCCGGTATAGAGCAGGGCATAGTAATAGCAGTAAATCATCAGCGTACGCAGAAAGTTTAATTTCCAAGTCAGCTATGGACACTCCTTTAACCGCAAGGCTTTGTCTTAGCAATAGGGCTAAAGATTCCAAGGCCAGATTGAAAAGGATGGGAGAAAGGGGGCAACCCTGATGGGTGCCACGCCCTAAAAGAAAATCTTTAGATATTGGCACTTGGTCACGCATGCATTAGTTTGATCAATTTACAGAAAACCTCACCAAACCCAAACTACTTCAGAAAGAAAACAAGAAAGGCCAATCTAAACGATCACTTTTTCTGCATCTAGCGATAATCCCACAAGTGGGCCCTCTATTCTTTCTGCACCTTCCAAAATGTGACACAACACTCTAGCATTGTCAGCTGTGAAACGTCCCTCAGTGAAGCCACATTGGTCCGGATATATCAAAGAAGGGATCAATTTGGAGAGACAACCAGCTAAAATGGCTGCAAAAATTTTATAATCTGCATTTAGTAATGAAATTGGGCGGTAGTTACTAGCCAACTGAGGGTCCCTCCCAGGTTTTTCAAGAACCATAATATTTGCAGAGGCAAATGCTCCAGTCTGGGCCTCCGCTTCCAAAAGAAGTCTGTAATACTATTGTAGGTATGGGCTTAAGATTTTGGAAAAGGTTTTGTAAAACTCAACTGGAAGACTATCTGGGCCAATGGCCTTGCCCACTTGCATAGAGTTAATAGACTGAATGATTTCCATGACCGTAAATTGTTTGTCTAGTTCTGCCACTATATCTTGAACTAACACCGGCCTCTGTATATTGGCCAGTAATCTGTCAAAATCCTCCTCAGAGAAATCTATCTCTGAGGAGTATAACTGAGCATAAAATTGGCGAAAGGCCTCTGCGATATCAGAGTCCTTGACAATCAGTCGTTGCACCTGAGGATCTCTCAAAGCAGTAATGCGAGAAGCTTCCTTATGGCCTTTTAACGAGTTAGCTAGTAACTGTCCGGCCCTGTTACCTTCTAAGTAATACTTCCCTTTCTGCACTTGAATATTCTGTGAAGCCTCAGTAGTTAAAATTGAGTTATATCTAAATTGAAGATGTTGTAACCGTATCAGAATATTAAGATCAGTTTTCTGCCCTAAGATGCGTTCTCCCAATTTAATCTGCTTGTCTAAAACTTCAAGCTCTGCTTTACGCTGCTTGGCCTGTCGTATAGCAAAACTGGTAATGGTGGCCCACATATTAGCTTTAAATCCCTCCCATCACGCGCAACCCGAGGTATCCTGAGGTAAATTAAACTGAAAATATTCCTCTATAGCCAACAGGATAGTTTCCCGGAACTCTTGGCTACCAAGAAGAGTTCTATCAAAATGCCAGCATGAATGAGATCGGCCACTCGTTGAGTCAAATAGGGTGAATGAGATTGCGGAATGATCAGAGATATGAGCCACATGTATATTGGACTCACTAATTCTAGAGCATAGCCCTTTGGAGACTAGGAAATAGTCTATGTGTGATACCGAGTTATGAGGGGGAGAGAAGAAAGTGTATTTTTTGCCAATAGGGTGTTGCAACCGCCATATGTCTATCAGCCCCAATTCTTGCATTAGAGACAAAAGAACAGGGTGAGCTTTGGGAACCTTATTAGTTTTCACTGGACTCCTGTCTAATAAGGGATCTAGTACGAAGTTGAAGTCTCCCCCCACAATAGCTAAAGAAGACAGGGCAATCTATATTAGGAGCATATACATTAATTAAGGCCAGTTCTGTGGATCCTATTTTAAGGACAACCATTGCCCACCGCCCATCTGTATCAGATCTAGTTTGTATTACAGTGGGGGGATAAAGATTTCCTTCCTAGGATGGCTACCCCGTTTTTTTTTGATTGGCAGCAGAAAAAGCCACTAGTGAAAAGGGTTTTATATCTCATTTTAACGACTCCTTCACTTTCAAATGTGTCTCTTGTAACATTTAGATGTCAGCACTTTCCTTACGTTCATATAAAAATATTTTTTTCCTCTTTATAGGATTATTAATGCCCTTAACATTCAGTGAGAGTATCTTAAAGGGAGACATATTGACAATAAAGTACAAAATGACAGTCTACTGTTGCAGAAACATACCAAGTTGTAGCATATGTCTTAACATTATTGAACCACACCTTCAAAGCCCTTACAATGATAGCTGCACTTATAGCCCAAGATAAAAAACACAGAGAAAAAAGCCACTGCTTAGCCATTGCCCTTGTGGAAGATCGCTCAAAATAAAAACACATAGTTCTAAATAACAAAGCCACCAAAACCATGGGGGGCTATAACAGCTCAAAACTTAGCAGGTGAGCCCAAAGGGACAAGACAGGCACGGAGGGAAAATTAACTAGTTTACTTCAACTCCGCTGCCGCTTAAATCAACTTAAACCACACACTGCCAATTCCAGAAATAAGAAACAGTGTCCCCAAACCTGGAGTGCCAAGAGTTATAGCAAAACTGCCCCCACCAAAACAATTTATGTTCCCAAAAAGCATGTATGTAGGCAAGGGCTGTCTCGCTCCTCCAAGTCCCGCTGCCCTTCCAACCACAACAGACATCACAAACAACACAAAACATAAAAGGAGAGAGAAAGAAGCAAAGAATAAGACATTATTGACCAGGGCAATACCCTGGAGTTCCTCCAAGAGAGTAACATTGAATGGCACATCGAATGTCAACTCTGCATGATTGAAAGTCAACTCTGAATGAATGAGTCGCTACTTCATGACCTCAGACCAGTCAAAACACCCAAATAAAAAAGCGTTGAAGAGCTTTTACAAGCCACTGATTGCAAAGAAAGCATTTCACCACATCAATACCAACTCCTTGTCCTCTAAGAATGCGTGCAACTCCCCTGGATCATCAAAAGTCCTTGTCTGGTTGTACAGCATGACTCTCATGTGAGCAGGGTAGAGTAAACTAATACGGGCCTGCATCTGCAATAAGCGTGGATGTAGCACCAAAAAATTCTTTCTCCAATCTACCGTCACCTTCACGAAGTCAGGGAAGAATAAGAGTTTGTGCCCCTGATACTCCAAGGGAGAGTGTGCTCTGGCTGCTGCCATTATTTGTGTTACTTGTTGAAAGCTGTGGTGAGGAGAGCTCCCAGGAAGAGATGGAAGTGGAAGAAAACCCTGTTTTTCCCTTTAAAACAAGCGACAGTTGTGCACAGTGCTTGCAAGGCAGGCAAGGAAAAAACTCAGCTCTCTGCTAAGGCCAGGCCACGCCCTAGTTCAGACGGGGAGCCAAGCTTGCTCAGTGATTGGTCACACCTGTGCAAAGGCAAGGGAGTGCTCGGCAGCAAACGGTTTTTAAAAACACACTCAGAGCAGAGAGGGGAGACACAGACAGGGAAGACACAGACCCAGGAGACACAAGAGACACACACACAAGAGACGCAGCAGAGAGAGCAGAGCCAGCACGTCCAGGGGAAGCTGGAAAGGAATAGATCTGCAGCCAGAGCAGACAGAGCAGCAGAGGCACAAGAAGGAGAAACTCTGAGAGATCCTGGAAAGGGAGAAAGGTTCCAAGGAAACTTTCAAGAGAGTGACTATCTGGGAAGGAGTGGGAAAAGGCACCAGAAGGCTGAGTTCCATAGCCTGAAAGATATCAGGAGGAAAGGAATCAGTAGTTGACTGAGAGACCCGCCCAGAGGCGTAGCGTGGGGGGTGCAGGGGGGGCCGGCCGCACCGGGCGCAACATGGGGGGGGGGCGCTCGCACTCGCAGCTCTCTGTTGCCGATGAGGGGAAAAGGCAGGTCCCTATGATACATGTTGGCGCGTACGCCATCTGGTGGTGGCACTGCAAAGAGGTTTGCGCTATAGCCCTCGAGCCCGCAGTCCTGGGAGTCGCATTGTTCTTGGCAAACCCTCGGCAACAAAGCGCAGGCGATGCGATTGACCCCCTCTAGGTAGCTATTTCACACAAGCTGCCGGAGCGGGGTGGGAGGGGGACTGTTTATCGCGTCGTCGCCCCTCGATCTCAATGTAAAGCTGGGGTTGGGGTCGGATCACCCTGTGCGCTCGAGAAGGCGGAGCTGCAGGGCGGCATCGCGAGTTTCTGGTTCCGGATCTCCTCCTCTTCCCTGCTGTTGGGCGTTTAACCATGCTTGTCGGGCTCTTGCTGCTGTGCTGTTCGTTTCCCTGGACTCCGGCTCAGCGAGGTCAGTGCTGACGATCGCTCCCTCCCGGGGTAGGATCACGGTCGGCTCCCCCGCGCAAAGAAGCTCCCCGGCGGCTAAAATCCACGGGTTAGGAGGCGCAAATTACTTGCCTTGCCCCGGCTGCTGACAACTCACGCTACGCCACTGGACCCGCCCCAAGGTAAAGCCAGTACGTGTAAACCTGAACAGCTTGCAGAGAAACAGTTTGCTTCAGCTAGTGTCCCGGACCCAGGCCTAACGTTTGCTAAGAGGTGGGTGGATAGTTGTATGTATGAAGAGAACCGAAACCCAGATAAGAGCAGAGAAACTGAGCTTTTAACACTAGAAGCATTAGGAAAACTGTTTGCAGAGAGGAAGCTTTACCCTCCCAATACAAGTGTGCCTTCTCAGGGTGATTTGCTGTTGAAGCAGTTCCAAGAGTTTTTAGAAGACAGGAAGTCTGGGCAAGTTTATAAAACTGGTGGAAGTAAGAAGTACCTGGTGTCCATAGAAGAGATGCAGGTGGATTTTTGTATGCCAGAATCTGAGTCAGACTTGTCACCAATGGATTGCTCTTTTTGTCTAAAGGAGAACTAAGCATTGTTGAGCAGGCTTGAAAGACTGTGAAACAATATAGCGACTAATTTTTATGACTGCAAAGAGTTGGAAAAAAAACAAGAATGTGTTCTACTAAGTATGTGAGCTTCTGAAGCCAAGAAGCTGTCTGTAGTAAAAGTTTGGTTCGGGAAAAGAAAACAGCAGCTGTTAAAAGTTTACCTGTTATGTTGAATGATCACCAGAAGCTGTGCTTTGTGAAAGTTTATTGGGAAGAAAGCTGCTGCCCAGTGATAGAAGGCTTTTTGTTACATTTTTCTCTGTTAACCTGATTTACTCTTATGTTGGAGAAGCATCCTCTTGCTTTTGCATTTTGAGCTTTAATGCCTTGGAATCCCACAAAAAAATAAATTTTCTTGCTGCCTTAAACCACCAGTCTCACAACTACTTTTGTTCTTATATAAGTAAGCCAACTACAAGTCCCAGAATCCCTCTGGTGACAAACAAGGGAAGCTTTATTTAAAAGGACACTATAAGGCTGCTCTATGCTTGTAAGCCTTCGGGCCCAAGCGAGGGCATCGCAAAGCGCAAAATCTTCAGGATGATTGGGCGTGGGTGCTTGCCTGCAACCGTAGACTGAGTAGGAACTCGATGGGCGCGGTCAATCTCAAAAGGCATGGTGAACTTCACCTTCAACACACCCGGGATCATTGATTGCAAAAAAGCTATCATGTCAGGACCTTCGTCTCCCTCTGGAACCCCCAAGATTCTTATGTTGTTCCTTCGAGCGCGATTGTTGCCATCTTCCAACTCTCTTTGCAATAACCGTATCAACTACTCTTGCTTCTCAATGGCCCTGAACCGCTCCCCATGCATTGCCACCATGCTCTCCACCATCTCCAATCTGACCGTAATTGACTCCAAAGCATTTTTTAAGATGCTGATATCTTCCTGTATTCTGCACAACAAGTCTCCATTAGCTTTGACCAAGTCTTTAACAGCGCGAATCTCAGCCAAAGGTTCTTGTAAGGCCTCCGGACAATCTCTGATGACCGCCATCTTGTGAGGTGAGAGAGGCTCCATTTTGGTTCTCTTTGCATTGTCATTTTGAGGTATTTGGTAATCCAGATGCGTCGGCTTGGGGCCAGACATATCCAGGATCAAATGATATCAGAGTAGGTAGGAACTATTTAGTTAAAGACTGCAGAAGTCAGGATTCTTGACCATTGCCCTCCGGAGCACAGCTCTTGCCCGATGCTAGGCTCCACCCCCGTCTTTCTATATTTTGATGGCGTAAACAATCGATCTACGTTTACCAGTTCCTTCTATTCATTAATTTATAGACCTCTATCATATCTCAGCCGTCTCTTTTCCAGGTTGAAGAGCCCTAACCTTTTTAGCCTCTCCTCATAGGGGTATCCTTCCATCCTCTACCATTTTGGTGGCTCTTCTCTGTACCTTTTCTAAAAACGCTATAACCTTTTTAAGACACGGCAACCAGAATTGCACACAATCTTCAAAGTGCGGTCACACCATGGAACAATACAGAGTCATTATAATATCCTTTGTTTTATTCTCCTAGCATGATTCCTAGCGTTCTATTTGCCTTCTTGGCCGCCGCTGCACACTGGTTAGAGGGTTTCAACGTGCTATCCATGATGATGCCTAAATCTTTTTCCTGGGTGGTAGTTCCTAATATGGACCTTTGCATCGTGTAGCCATAGTTTACACTTTGCACTTCTGCAAATTAAATTTAGTCTGCCATTTGAACATCCAGTCTTCCAATTTATCAAGGTCTTTTTCAAAATCCTCTTGGGTTTTAACAACTTTGAATAATTTTGTGTCATCTGCAGATCTGATTACCTCACTCATTATTCTCATTTCCAGGTCATTTAGGAATATGTTAAAAAGCAGTGGACCCAGCACAGATCACCTTTCTCCATTAGCAAAATTGGCCATTTAGCCCTACCTTCTGCTTTCTATCTTTTAACCAGTTCCTGATCTACAATAGTACATTAACTGCTATCCCATGACTTTTTCATTTCGCCAAGAGTCTCTCATGAGCGACCTTGTCAAAGGCTTTCTGAAAATCCAGATACACTATATCAACTGACTCACCTTTATCTACCTGTTTATTCACACCTTCAAAAAACATAACAAATTAATAAGACAAGACCTTCCCTGGCCAAAGTCATTTTGGCTGTCTCCCATTAAACCATGACTATCTACAAGTTCAGAAATTTTGTTCTACCATTTTGCTTGGTACTGATGTCAGGCTCACTGGTCTGTAGTTTCCCGGATCACCCCTGGAACCCTTATTAAAAATTGTCATTACATTGGCCATTCTCCAGTCTTCAGGTATTGCAGATGATTTTAATAAGTTTACAGATTACTAATAGTAGGTCTGCAATCTCATATTTCAGTTCTTTCAACACCCTTGGATGTATACCATCCGGTCCAGGTGATCAGTTTATCAAATAGTTGTAATACATCTTCCCGGGTATTGCTATTTCTTTCAATTCTTCTGCGGCATCACCTTTAAATACCATTGCAGTCATAGGTAACATCCCTACATCTTCCTCAGTAAAGGAACTGGATGTACAGAGGGGATCGCAATTCTGATCTCTTGGGGATCAGAATCACAAACAGGCATGTACGTGCAGGCCGGAATTGCAGTTCAGTCCAGCTTGCATGTTCATGTACAGCCCGGCTAACTCAGTCAGGGCTTTTAAATAGAGCCATGGTGCCATGGCGTCCTGTTGCCATGTCACAATGGCTCCATTTAAAAGTTGCGATGTCGGCCACCTGCAACAAATGCTAATTCCCCACAGCCTGACCCTCCTAAGACCAGGGTTAGGCTGCAGGGAATGTCCCCTGTCCCATCCCTGTCCCACCCATGTCTCAGCAGCCGCAAAATGAAGCGTCCAGGGAAATTATTCTACCTCGGAGATGGAATAACTTCCCCGAACATGTCGCCAGCCCTGGATGTACAGGGCCGACATTAGAATTGGCCCTATAGATCCAGGGCCGGCAACCATCCCCGGGCTGCCCATTCCCCACCCCCGTCTACCTTCCCCGCACAACTGGTGGCGAAGTTATTCGGAGACAAGAGAAGCAATGAATAGAGGGGATGGACGTCCCATTAGGATGTCCTTCCCCGCTATTCCTGGCTCAGAATAACTCCCTCATTGCCTGCAAGACCACATAGATGCTCACGCAGCTCTTAACTCACAGCAACATGGATTCAGACCATACCACAGTTTTGAGACCCTAATTACCTCTCTCTTAGATAACCTGATAAAAGGGACTGAACAATTAACACAAGGATTTGTACTCAGATTTCTAGATATTTCTGCAGCATTTGGCTCAATAAACCACCATAACCTGTTATCAAGGCTCCACTCAATCAGCCTACAGCACAAAACTCTAGAGTGGTTCCAATCTTACTTGGCGACCATCACCAACAAGTAAAAATAGGACCACGAAACTCCTATCCCTACAAACAAACCCAAGGATCAGCTCTGTCATCATTGCTCTTCAATATCTTTATACAACCACTATGCACAATAATCCAGAAATACAAGATCCTCTACAATTTATATGCTGATGATATCCTAATTTAAACAACATTTTCTACAAACAATCCAGAATACACAACAATAGGAAAATACTTTAAGGAAATATCTCATTGGCTCTCTGAACATAACCTCACCATCAACTAAAGCAAAACAGAATTCTTCCACATCACAAAGAACCTAACATTTTCCCCACCAGCTCCCCTAATTCTATCGAATGCAGTTCTCAAAGTCAAAAAGGGGTTAAATACCTAGGGGTAATCTTCGACCAAACTAACCTTCCATACTAACATCAAAAATGTCATAAAAGCAACATACCACAAATTGAAACTTATACACAATCTCCGCCCTCAACTCGATCACAGTGTCTTCAGAGATGTATGCCAACCACTCATAACCCCAATACTGGACTACTGCAACATAATCTATCAAGGGCTCCCAAAAGCTATACTACACCCCTTGCAAATTGCGCAAAAACCAGAAGCATATCAGGAGTACCAAGAAGAAACCACATCACTCCCAGCTTACAACATCTGCACTGGCTCTCAAATCACAGGAGAATCAAATACAAAGTAATACTGAGCATATTCAAAATACTCTACAACATATCAGCACAGAACTTTCAAGCACTAATTCATAAAGCCCCCGACACTAGGTCAAGAAGGAGAACCTCGCAAAATATGCTAAGTGTTCCAAACCTCATAGCTAAACGCAACCACTCAACATCCGTGCGAGCATTTTCCCTGTACGCACCCTCCATCTGGAATATCTCCCTTTGGAATTACAACTATCAAGTACCACCATTGATTTCTGCTGCAAACTTAAAATACATCTCTTCACAGAATACTTTGGATCGGACACCTAGCAGCAGACATGCACCTTACAACCTTGCCGCATCACAGCCTCTAGTTACCCTCCATACCAACCTCCTTTGGCTCCACTTATGCTTCAACATACCACCACGCTCTGTTCTTCAAATAATGATACCTCATCTTGTTCACATGCACTAGTAAAGTAAACATTAAACCATATTTGCACTAGTTATACTGTTGATATGTTACCAACCTAACTTAATTCAAGTTATATGTACTGTATATGTCTTCTTTAGTTCAAGTTATATGTATATGTTTTCCAATTTAAGTTAAATGTATACTGCTTCGACTTGTAGATAAAGTGGTATAGAAAAGTTGTTAAATAAATAAATAAATAAATATCCAGGTAGCCGGAAAGCATTGAACTAACCAGGCAGCGATGATATTCAGATGCTGCCCAGTTAGCTAAACGAGCTAAAATTAGAATAGCAACCGGCTAATTGCTGTTGAATATCCCATTCAATGCATTAATTGCTTTGAATATGCCCCCAAGATGATTTACTGAGGACTTGATATATATGTATATACATTATATATGTAATTAGATAAATAGGAAGAGAGAGAGAGAGAGATTTATATATCTATATCCATGTTTTCCTTGTCAATAGTATAACCTGCTCAGAGCCATTACAAGTGTTATAAATACATTAATGTTGATGAGATATTGATGATGTCAGTTGTTAATTACTAACCAGATGGAGTAATGGGAAGAATTAAAATGTTATAGTATACAGCAATAGATCATTAAATATAAGAGAAAACACATTTATATTCTTCAAATAACAACAACTGTAGTAATTTGTGTATATCAACAAGAGATGTAAATGACTAAGGTACTCTGATTTTACAAACAGTAGGAGTCAGAGCTAGTATACTTACAGCTGTGGTCAACATTATTGGTGCCCTTGCAATTCAACCCTTAATGTCCAATATCTCCTTTAAAAAAGTGGCCAGTGAAATGGCTTTGGACTATATATGCACACATATTTGACATATAAAAGACCAATTTAAAAAGGAAATAGTATAAAAATGGGACATTGCCAGGAAATGATCATTATGATCCCAATTCTAAAGAGATATATGAACTAAACCTAGATTTTTGTCGGAACTAATGCTTTGAAGATAGACAATCTTCTCGTAGCATGAAATGATTATTGCCACCCTTATAAACAACTCAAATCAGTTTGAATAGAAGAACCATATCCCCATTGCAGTAAAATTAGACACACCTGTGATCAATTGTCAGTACTCACATGATTTGAATCACCAATGAATGATGGCTCTAAAGCTTAAAATGGCCACATTAACTTCCTGTCAGAAAAGCCATTATCACCAAATATCAAACTTCAAAGGGGAACAAGGGCATCTCCAAAGACCTTGGGTTTCCTGGGCAATTTTATTAAGAAGTTTTCTGCTCATAGAACTGTCAAGAACCTCCCAGGATGTGGTGGGAAGAAGAAAATTAATCCAAGACATCTTTGAAGGTTAGGGTGAACTATTGGAAAAATACCACAGACAATATCCAAAGAGCTTAAGGCTGACGGAGCAATCTGGAATGGTGTTTCAACCTGCATCATACACTGCACACTAAAAAAGGACTTCATGGGCAAAGGCCAAGGAGGACCCCACTGTTCAAAGGCATAAGGAAAAAAAACACCCTTCCTAAAGTCAAATATGGTGGAGGTTCCATAATGTTGTGGGACTGTTTTTCTGCCTCAGGAACTGGAGGCCTGTAGCATATTAAAGGAATCATGAAATCAGAGGACTACCAAGGTATTTTGGGGCAAAATGTGCTACCTAGTGTCAGAAAGCTAGGTTTGGGTCAAAGATCATGGGTCCTCCAGCAGAACAATGACCCAAAACATAAATCCAAAAATACAGAATAATGGTTAAAAAGGAACAAATGGACTGTTTTAAATTGGCCAGCAATGAGTCCTGATTTCAATCCAATCACGAACCTTTTGAAAGAGCTGAAATCTGCCATTGGTAAAAGGAATTCTGGAAACATTCATGAGCTGGAACAAATCACAATTGAAGAGTGGGAGAAACTAGCAGCAGACAAATGTATGAAATTTATAGATGGCGACAAGAAACGTTTGGAGGCTGTCATTACTGCCAAGGGTGTGCAACCAAATATTAGTAATGGGTGCCATTATTCCTGTCCTGGTCATATTTTTGTCTTTTTTCTCAGAAATTGCTACATCTAAGTTGCATAGACATCTTTTTTTTGTTGTATACCTTTGAATATACTATTAAAATATTATGATGACATACAACTGGAGTATTTCCAATTATTTCTCAAGATATTGTACACAACATACCTAAAATGCAAGGGTATCAATAATGTTGACCACAGCTATATCATACACTATAGGTCTCGCTCTGAAAGGTGATTGGTGAGAACTTCAGCCCCCCAAAACTGTTGGTTTTCATCATTTCTTTTGGGAGTTCTTGAGTGTGACAGGATCTAATTCTATTTATCTAGCTTACAATAGACATGGTTATAATGGAAATTATCATCTTCTATCATTCTGCGAATTAATCCTCATTTATTGTCTGCCACTTTTCTCTTGATCCAGAATGGTTTAGAGTATAATGCAGTTAGGAAAGATCAGAAAGATCAGAAGGATAAGTTTGGTTATTTTACCTTCTCTCTGAAAGACTGATTCATCAAATCTCAAGATTCAGAAAAATTTATGAATGAAAAATAATTGACCACTTCAGTGAATAAATGTAATTCTGTGCTATGTAAAATCTAAGGGTCCAAAATTCAAAAAAACAGCTGAGGTCCTAAATTTAAACTCCTAAATCAGGGTGGTAAATGTGTTCCTAAATTAGGATCCTAAGTTTTCAGTCAAAAATTCATCTTAATTTAAAAACTAATTTTATGCTTAGAAACTTAGATCTCAAACAAACCAAATATATAATTAAGAGCCCACACCAGTCTCTAGCCCAATCAACAAATAGGCTCAGTAAAAAAGTTTTCTATTTTGTAATCTGCTTGAATTTCATCATTGGTCTATTCATCATTGTACTTTTTAACTTTCATTTTCAACATTATACATCGGTCTTCAAAGATGAGCTAAATCATATAGAGCGTGATTCCACAACATGTACGTCTAGCCCACGGGCATATACAAATAGAAGATGGGGCCAATTTAGACCAAATTCTGCAACCGTGGATCTAAATTGGCCCCACGACTGCAGAATCGGGATAATAGATGGACACGCGCTCACCAAATTCTGCAAAGGTAGATGTAGCCGGTCTTTCCCATCACTGCGCGGCTACGCCTCCACTGTGACAACATGCACTCCCAGCCCGCTGCACTCATTGACAGCATTGTGCACATGGCAAACACACATTACGGCTGATGGACTAGTAGTGCACTTACAATACAGACCAGTTATATCTGTATGTTTCATGGCCCATGCAACACTCAAACCATATACACACACACGCTCTCACTTGCACAGACAGAAAATATAACCTAGAAATATGATGCCCTGTACCTATATACAACAGCAGGTATAACAACATGGCATGACTTCCCAGGAGTATGAGTCCGATCTGCATTTCTCCTATAGTCACCTACATTCTATCCATACATCCATAGGCCCAATATGCAGCACAGAGGACCTATCATCATAGCCCAAAGAAACACTATTGCTCAGCTACATATGTCAGTAGTGATGTTCAGTCATGTTTCATTCCCATCCCTCACCTCTGCACTCTGTTCTGTATGACTGTTTCTTGTGAGCCTCCAGACTGCAAACACACCACCTCGATACATACTTGTCACAGCCAGTCAGAACTATGGGACACATTGATGGGAAGAGCAAAAAATAATCAGTCCTGCCCTTATTCCACATCTCTACAGGACTAACCTATACATCTGGGGATACCACGGAGAACATACACAGGCCGTTCGTGAATAAGCTGTGTACGTCCCAACAGCTGACTATGCCCCATCTCCGTCCACATCCTGCCCCTTTCTGCCCATGGTCAGAGATCCCCACACAACCGCCGTATATATGTAGGGCCACGATGGTTGCAGAATATTTTTATTTTGTTTATTTATTTGTAGTTTAATCTGTTTATTGAATTTTGTTTACACAACAAGAATAATAATACATCCTGTCATTAGAAAGGAAGCATATAGGTGAAATAAATCAATAAATCACAAACATAACATTAGTAAATATCCCATAACTCCACTGTAGACCCCATGTTTGAGAGGGGGGGGGGAGAGAAAAAATTAAAACCAGAGCAGGAGCCCTCTGGTAAACAATAGAGGAAACAGTCAACATAGTGATATTTAATAAAGATATCAGATGACTGCATAAGTCCCTGGGAATAAACATAATAAGAGGAAGGTCAAATCTAATCATTCTGGAATGGTCAAAGCAGACAGTCTAGCATTAATAAAAGTACCCAAATCCTTGGGATCAGAAAAAACATAACGAATAGAATTAATAATAACTAGACATCTGCAGGGAAAGCGTAAAAAGAAAGCTCCTCCAATTCGTAGGACTCCAGATTTGTAAAGAAGAAATTGTTTACGCCGTTTTTGAGTATCCTTTGCAAGATCAGGGAACATCGATATAGTGCGACCAAAAAAGGTTTCTCTGCGTTTCTTGAAGAATAACCTCAATAGCCAGTCTTTGTCGGAAGCCAGCGCACAATGTACTAATAAAGTGGAGAAAGTACAAACTCCCTCACCAGAATCTACAAGCAAATCTGTAACATTCAGAACATCAAAGTTCACATCGGATACTGCCAACAGAACATCAGCATTCTTCTTAGCTCGAGGAAGATAGTAAACCTTATTCAAGGCGGCAACAACTCAGAAGGCACCTTTAAGATCTCTAAAAGATATTTTTTAAACATATCCAATGCAGTAATACCCGGCTTCTTTGGAAAATTCAGTACACGAAGGTTGGTAGCCCTGGAGGCATTTTCCAATGCCTCCAGCTTATACTTAATGGCGCCATTATCTGCACACAGAGAAGAAGATAATTCAGAAACAGTTCTTATCTGAGTTCCCATATCATCCAGTCGAACACCCATCTGATCACACACAGAGACAGTCTGGTCAATTCTTTCCGCGTTGTTCTGAATATTTAGCTAATTCTCTTGTACACGCATGGACAAAGCTGTAGTCTGCAAATGAATAGATGAAGAAAGTGCAGCTATAGCTTCCCAGATAGCTTCCAAGGTAAAAGTTTTAGGTCGAACCAAAACAGGTGAAGAAAGGGAAAGTGGAGTCGAAGCAAACTGGGTGGGCAAAGTCTTACTTAAAGCTGCATTTCCAGATGGAACCGTCAATACTATTTCGTCCGAAACCTCCCTGATTACCTCAGGGGTTGACGGAACATATTCACCTGTGCGCTCCCCTTCAATGACGCCAATAATCTCCCGTTCAGGGGGATGAGGTGGCACAGCACCAGGATGAAGCTCCGGCACAACTGGGTGAGTCGACGGGATCCTCTGTACAGGAGAGAGAGAGATTTCCCTGCCCGACGAGAGCATTGAAGGCTCCTCCGACGGTGTTCTCAAGCCGGCTCGAATCTCCTCACGTTAACCCTGGGAAAGCTGGACAAAACAGTCCATAGGACCTGAAACAGGTATCGAGGGCTCAGAGGGGAGGGCCCTCAATTTCCCCTTATGCTTAGGCATGAAGGCAGAAGAAACGCTCCGCAGCCATCTTGATTTGTCTCCACCCCGTTTATTTATTTGTAAAGCTTTTCTATACTGCCTTTTCCCATGATCAAAGGCGGTTTACAATTAATGAAACATTTTACATAGCACATTTTGGTCAATCAAAGGTATAGTTACATCCAACAGGTGAAGAACAGTAATAAAGCTGAATAAACTATTAACATGGAAACTATTTACAAGTGGTACATAGTTAATATATTACGGATTATAAGAGCAAAAGCTGTGGTTACTGAATAGTGATGTCCATGTATCATGGGAGATTTGTCTAGTGGGTTGAGGATTGAATGTTTCTGATAGGGTGTCCTTATGTTGGGTAGCAATCATGCATATTTTCATTACTGTTGTAATGCTCAATAAATAGGAATGTTTTGATCTGTTTCCTGAATGTCTGGAAGTCTTTGATCGATCTCAATGTGTCTGGGAGAGTATTCCATAGAAGAGGGGCAACATAGGAGAATGCTCTATTGCTTGGGCTTGTTTAGTTTTGTGGACATCTAATGGAATTTTAATAGTGTTCTGGGAACATCTTCTTTTGGTTCTTGTGTCTTCTGAGGGGAGAATTAGGGATGATAGGAATGATGGTGCTATGTTATGAAGTAACTTAAAGATGGTCATCAATGTTTTGAATTTTATTCTGCTGGCGATTGGGAGCCAGTGGAGCATGTGTAAGATGGGAGTAATATGATTGGACAAGGGAGCTTTGCAGATGATCCTGGCTATAACATTTTGTGCTATCTGTAGTTGCCTAATAGTATTCTTGGGTAATCCATATAGTAGACTACTACAAAAGTTGAAGTGTGGGGTGACTAGGGCTTGTACCACTGATCTGAAATCGCTACTGTCAAGTAAAGGTCTGAGATGGTGCAGAAACCGTAGTTTGAAAAGTATGGTTCTCGTGAGTAGTTTTATGAGGTGTCATGCTGAGGAATTGGTCCAGGGTAACTCCTAGATATTTTACTTCCTTTTTGACTGTTAGTTCCGCAAAATAAGTGGGAAGAGTCAAGGGGAAGGGAGTAAAATTCTGGTTTCATGTGGTGTAGAGTACTTCAGTTTTCTTAAAGTTGATCAGCAGATTCTGTGATTTTAGCCATAACTCTGCTTCTTTGATGCAAGATGAAATTTTGTATTTGTATCTATGGGAATGTACAGCATGATATTATCCACATAGATATGATATCCTACTTTATGTTTCTTGAATATGTTGCATATGGGTTGAAGACAGAAGTTGAATAAAAGTGCCGAAAGGGCTGATCCCTGTGGGATACCTTTCTCTTGGTTTTAGATTGATGATATTTCTTGGCATACTAGGACTTCTTGTGTTTGGTTGGATATGTAAGATCTGAACCATTGAAATGTGGTTCCTGTTATTCCAATTTGCTCGAATCGTTTCAGTAGTGTATTATGATTGACATTGTCAAACGCGGATGTGATGTCTAGAAAGACGGACGAATGCTTGTTTGGCCCTGTCCATGCCGCATATGAGTTTGTCAAGGAGGGCTAGTAATAGTGTCTCCACACCATGGTAAGGGCAAAACCCATATTGATGATTATCTAGAGGTGCATTTAAGTCCTTTTTCGATTATCTTGGAGACAAATGGAATACTTGCTATGGGTCTGTATGAACTGGGGACATCTTTGTCGAGGGATTTGTTTTTTAGTATTGGGCGGATCATAGTGTGCTTGAGTTCTTGAGGCATATATCCCTGGGTGAGGGATGGGTTTACTATAGGTAGGAGGTAGGGAGTGAGGTCCATTTTCGCTGCCTTCACCCAATATACTGGGCAGGGGTCAAGAGGAGAGATGATGGTGTTAATTTTAGTGATTGTATTCAATAGCTATTTTTGATCAATTTGATGAAAGGAGTTCCAAGTGTTAGTATTTGTGGAAATCTTAAGGGTTGTGTTGGTATCATTAATAGTTCTTCTTTTTAGGTTTTTTGCATAGTGGTCAGCAAACGTTTGGGGTTTTATTGTGGTATTGTTTGCTTCATTATGTTGGGTATTTGTTAGTGATTTAACTATTTCAAAGAGCTCTCTTGGGCGATTTAGAGATTCAAGTCTCTCTTTTTATTATTGATTGCTTCTCTGTATCTCTGAAGGGATGTCATATAGATTAGTTTGTCCTTGTCCATTTGTGTTCAAGTTTCCTCAGTTCTCTCTTTAGTGTTGAAAGCTCTTTGGTGTACCATTTTTCTGATGGTCTACGTATATGATTTGTTTGGGGTTTTAGGGGTGCTGCGGCATTTGATATTGTGGTGTTCCACTTGTTTACAATGTCATTAAGATCAGTTGATGGGCTATTTAGGTGAGGAAATATGGTTTTGAGAAAGTTATCTTTATCAAAGTGTCTGAACCTTCTTTTTGTGGGTTGATGCAATGTGGTGTTGGAGGCCGAAGGGTGACATTGGTATTGTAAACTTTATTATGAAGTGATCTGAACAAGGGACTTGTATTGTTTGGGAAGGAGAGTACAGGTTGTGTTTTGCTGTTAGTTTTGGGAGGAATACTAGGTCGAGGGTATTGCCTTTAGCATGGTGGGCATGTATACTATTTGTTGAAATCCCATGTCATCCATTGAGTTAAGAAATAGAGTGGATTGAGTGTTGTGGAGGGAGGGTAAATTGAAATTGCCTACGAGAATGTGGGGTTTCTTTAACAACTTGGAACATGCTGATTTTAGGATAGTTGTTAGGTTATCATGGTTTGAATTGGGTGGTCTGTACAGAAGGCAGGTAGATTTTTGTTTTCAATTTTAATTATGTCCATGCCATCTATATTGTTACAAGTAGATGAAGAGGCTTTTAGGTCTTGTTTGGTTATTATAAGAACACCACCTCCTCTTTTTGAGTCTCTGGGACAGTTAAAGAGGTTATACCCTGTTATGTTTAACTGGTTTAACAGAACACTATAAGTGTTGGATAGCCAAGTTTCTGTGATGCATAGTACATCCAGGGTTTCGTCCTTGACAAGACCGAGTATAACTGGTAACTTATTCCTGATTGATCTAGCATTGATAAGGATGCATTTTATTGGGATAGAGGGGGAAGAGGATCCATGTGACAAGTAGGAGTTTTGTGTGTTGATATGGATTAGTCTTTGTTGATTTTTATTGTGACCAAAGTTGTATGTTTTGGAATACATGTCTCCATAGTAGTGAATGTAGGGGTTGTGTCTACGGCGAATTATGGGGGATGTAGAATTGTTGGGTTGCTTCTGTTTGTAGTGGGAGGGAGAGGGTTGTTATAGTGACTATCATAAGAAGATAGTGCTTCTAAATACTTTGCTGAGCTCCATGGTTGGGGGTACTATACTGGGGCTGCAGGATGCTGTGTGGGTTAATGAGTATGTTGATAAGGAATTTGCTGAAGAGCCTGTAAATTCTGGGTGGAGAATAAAAGGGCCAAAAATGCAGTTACCCTAGTGAGGTGGCTATGTTAGGAGGGCCCACACGATGGAGTGGGGCAAATTTAGTAGTTGGAGGGATGGACTGGCTGGGGTGGTGTATAATAATAGGGGTGGTGGACAGTTGAGAATTATTGCATATAGAGCTGTGAGTTCGGTCTTCAGCATACTAGGTAACTATTAAACAGTTTTCTTTTGAGATGCAAGGTATGTATGGAAAAATGGTAGATTAAAAATCTTTTAACAACCAGTTAAAATCAGTAACATTCAGTGTTAATGTTCAATGATATACAATATGGTGAAAAGGCAAATATCAGACAATATGAGTTTGTTTGATTTTTGATATCTTTCGATATCTTTATCTAAACAGAATGTCTCTCCCGAGGGGAGGGATGTCAAAATGGGCTGAGTTTGAGAAGGTATGTTCCCAGATTCTGTGTAGTGTGGCATAAAGGGCTTTTCTTGATAAAGTCTGGTTCAATACTGGCTTCCTTCAGATGAGCCAGGTTACAATATAAGGCTGAATCTTGGCGGCAAGAGCAGAGAGACCTTTGGTGATTATTACAGAGGTCCGCTCCAAAGGCACGGGCCTGCCAGGCATGGGCGTGTCTAAAGCGCAGGTCTTTTATGTGCCCTGGTGCAGGAGGGAGGAACCAAGGGGGCAGAGAGAGCAGCCACGTGGAGCTGGCTTACCTCTCTCCTTTGCTTTCTGGCTTTGCTTTCTGTGCGTTCAGCCCTATTGCTGTTCCTGGTGCTGGGGATGTTGTCGGCGTGAGGAGAAGGGCTCCCTGATCCCCAATGAAGAAGCGCCGAAAGGTCGTAGACATTATTGCTAGGAGGGTTGGAGGTGGAGGCACCTTGAGGAGAAAGTTGTGAAGAGACAGCAAGGGTCAGAGGCAAGAGAGATAGTCAGATGGACATAATAGTTTTGTTTGGCAAGTACTATGGCTAACTGGAAAGAGACGCATGAATTTGAAGTGTAGAAAGTCTGCAAGGGTGTGGGATTTGAGCCAAGCGCATTCAGCTGAATGGGCATAGGAATATAAATAGCAAGTAGGGGAAGACAACCAGAGCTGGGGTAAAATGTGTCTTATAGGACATTGCATGGGCAGAGCAAGAACATCCAGAGTGGAGGAGAGTGCAGTGTTATAGGAAGCTACTGCCTCATCAAGAGACTCAGATGACATAGTGGAGGAAAGAGGTGATGAGACAGTGGAGGACAGAAACATTATGATATGCTGACCCCTGATGCAGGCTCATAGCCAAAACTTGGCCAAGTTGGGTCTCTTAAATAGAATTATTTAATTAAAATTTGTTTTTGGCAGTGTCAGTTGGTGTGGCCATACTGTCCTCCGCTCTTTGTGGACTTGCTTGTACGATTGTGGAGTTCTTCCTCTTCTCTTCTTTTTTCTAATCCTCTCTATGCTCCTATTTCTTCCTTGAAAAGAGTGATTACTGCCCTTCCTGCTAAAAAGTAACCTAGTCCTGATGATTACAAATGACTGGTTCTTGGAGCTTATGGAAAGTTCAGGGGCTTTTTTGTACTATTGATAGTTTCCAACCTTAATTTTCAAAGAGAAATTCAGCAAGGTGTTCTTTTCCCTTCAAAAATGATCTTGCAGGTTGGCTCTGTAACTTCCTCAGGCAGTTAGGAATTGCTCTTTAAGAGATTGCCACAAGGTGAATCACCTGAGCTGAGGACATTAAATATATTGAGGAGGTATGGAGACAGAACAGACAGCAGCTTTTGACAAATTCCATTTTATTGCATTTAGAAACTATTGTGGTAATTTTATGAGTTGCCGCTGAGATTTAGGCAGCAAGAACACTCCTAAATCTTGGTATTTAGTCATTTCTGCACTTATGTGGCCCAGGGGATTTATGGTGTGGGGGCATCTTCAAGGGGGTGGAGGGTTTTGTTGGGAGTCAGGGTTGGAGGGGGACTTCTTTGGGAGAGAAAGAGTTCATGAAGTGACTACAAGGGAGGATTTTACTGGTGTCTGGAACAGTAGGGGGTCTTGACTGGGAGGGGGGAGCAGTCCATACACCTTTTTTAGTAAGTGCCTGCCCTTTAAGAGGGCCACCTGAGAGCATCAGGCTGTTTGTCATTGGCTCGATGCTGCTGGGGAACAGAATAGTGCAGTTATATCAGGATATCAATGTTTGACCCAGTACAAGCATTGCGGAACCTGTGTCTTTTGGGGAAACTGCTAGGTACGTATGACCTAGATTGGCCACTGTTGGAAACAGGATACTGGGCTTGATGGACCTTGGTCTGACCCAGTATGGCATATCTTGTGTTCTTGTGTTGTGTTCTTGTGAGGTTGATCACAAGTTACGTTATTCATTTACCATGAGAGTCATTAACCTGCATACAGTTATCACATACTAGTGACTCCTGTGGTAAATTAAGCCCCTGTAAAATTACAAATTTTACCTCAACTTAGCAACTTTACAGCTTAAGAAAAAAATATATATATATACACTACAGAAGAAAAAAATCAAAGGGGATGTGACTGAGACATTCAAATACATAGAGAGCATAATTAATGCACTAGAAGTAAATATTTTTGCAGTAGGAAAAGTTCTAAAATACAAGGCCATGATAGGATCCCCCAAGGAGGGAGACTCCAAAATAACATTAGAATATCTTCTTCGGTTTCCAAGATGGCGGTGGCAGCAGTCCTTCTCGTGTGAGCACATCTCAATGGGGAAGAAGCATAAGGGGAAACCTGGGCTATTGCCCTCACAGCCCTCTAGTACCTCTACGCTGGTTTCTAACTTGGTGGTGGGTCCTTTGGATCCGTTCTTGGTTCGTGCAGCCCGAGCATCGGAAGGAGCTGGTGGAGTGAACCGGTTGGCAGATTCGCCAGAGTCAGTGTGCTCGTCGTCTGCTTCGGCGTCATCCTTCTCCCCAGCATTGAGCCCGGCGCCGAAACTGCTCCGTAGCCAACCTCTGCTGGAAGGTTTTCTGGAGTTGGCCTCCCCTCCGTTGATCGGTGGAGTAAGTCTCTCAAGAGGGCCAGGACAGGCTGTGCTAGTGGAGGCAGATAGTGCTATCCATGGAGAGCCCCGCTCGATATCAACTTCGGCGTCGTGTCGAGAGGTGCGTGCTGGAAAAGAAATCCCAGCTACGCGTGGAGAGGGGCCGTCAGCAATTATGGAGGCAGCATCATCTGTAGCTGAACCAGAAGTGGTATTTTCTTTACAGCGACCTGTGAACTTTACTTTGGAGGCCATTTGGAATGCTATAGTCTCGTTGGGAGAAGTTCTTTTGCCGCAGGTATCTTCTTTGGCTACAAAAGTGAATTCTTCTATGGACACGGTGTGTGAATTGGAAAGAAAAGTTTCTGGTATACAAATGGAGTTTGAAGTAACACTTAATAAGGTTGTGTGTTTGGAGGAACATTCTGACATTTATAAAAAGAACATTTTTGTCACTTCAAGTTAAATCAGAACGCTTGGATGATTTATCTAGAGCTAATAATTTGAGAATTATTAATTTTCCAAGGTTGTCTTCAGTCTCGGCAAGAGATATGTTTAAATGCTATTTAGTGGAGGTATTTGGAGTTTCTCCTGAACTAATCCCACCCCTGGTTAAAATGTATTACTTGCCTAAGGCGAAGCTTGCTCTGGCTTTGGGAGAGTCAGGGGGCGATCAGCAACAGGAGAATATCTTGAATGTTACAGATTTGTTAGAAAACTCAGGGTATGAGTCTCGGGTTCCTTCTACAATGTTAATAACATTTGCTTTGTTATCTGATAAAGAATGGTTGTTAAAATTATTCTTCCAGAAACGGAAACTTTTATTTTGTGGTCTATCTGTACGTATATATCCTGATTTAGCAAGAGATGCCCAGAAGCGACATAGAGAGTTTCTTCTGCTCCGCTCTGGGGTTATACAATTGGGAGGGCTCTTTTTTCTTAAACATCCATGCAAGTGCTTGGTGAAGTATCAGTCTGTTTCTTATATATTTTATGAGCCCTCCCAGTTGTTAGCCTTCATTAATGCCAGACTGCTAGAGTCCTCTATTGATCCCCCCTAGGCTAATGTTAGATATAGTTCCGAATGATGACTGTTTTGTTTTCTTAACATATATCGTTTATAGTTTGAAATAGGAATCCTCCCCTCTTTTGTGGGCTAGAGAGGGCAGACATTTAGTATTTTCCATTCGGTAATGCTTTATGATTATTACTTTGATGTTGTATTCTGGTTTTTGAATACTTTTCAGTTTGTCTGTTCTATTACTGCAAGAATGGTTTATGTAAACTTTCTTGATTTATTTGTAAAATTTCATTAATAAAAAATTAAAAAAAAAAGAATATCTTCTTCATGGAAACAGCCTCTCAGTTAAGGTGATTAAGGCAAACATAGCAACAGAATTCAACACATAAATGTTTATTTTCCTTGTTTGGTATAGAAATTTGCACATAGATATGACCCTATCACTTCATTTTCGGCACCAAGTGTACAGTCTGTGGTAAGAGAAAACTCTGCTGCAAAGTTTCTAAAATTCTTCAGAAGGTCTGTGGTAGATTTGCATGAATTTGATTCATTTGCATATCCAATAATGTAAATTAATTTTGCATAATAGAAATAAACCACACAGCCAAAGCAAATTTGGAAGTTCATTTTATTTGTTCTATTGGAAGTTTTAATGGTAGAGGATTTGGGGGATTTTTATGTATTTATTTAAATATAATAATTTATTACCTGGAACTACAAAACTATTGTTCAGAGCAGTTCTCAATTTCACATTCACAAGAAAAGTTAACAAAAACCTATACTATAAACGATACTATAATGTACACAATACATAAAAGTGATGTCTTATAAATGATATCAGGGATGTCCAAGCCAGGACATCTGAAAAAAAGCAGGCACGTCCAAGTTCAGGCACAGTTTCACAAACGTGGACGTGCACAATATGGATGGCTTCGGGGGGCATCTACATAGACAACTTTGAAATAGTATTCCAGGACATGGATGTCTTGAAATAGCCTAGACTAGAATAGAATAGTGGGCTAGGAGGAGAGAAGCCAGGGTTCAAATCCCACCACTGCTTTCATTAAAATCATGAAGTAAAAGAAAGTGAGGATCAAGAGGAAGGAGTAGAAGGGGGGATAGGGAAGGGGGAACAAAGATGGAGCATAGCAACATGTATATGACAATAGATAAAGCCTCTTCAGTCTGCTCTGCTACATTTCCTTCTCAGGTTTTCTACCACTAAAGAGCTTTCCCCCCATATCTTTTACCTCACTCCAGAACTTTCCTCCCATCACCATCCTTGACCTCTGTCCCAAACATGTAGAAAACCAGTCACAGTGCTGGCCTCCATCACCTCTGTTAGTAGACCTTCTCAGGCTCTGTCATCTTCCAACTTGATTCTTACAAGACCAATGCAGAATTCTATAGCCGGGTCCCTTTTCATAGAGAATATGACAGCAAAATGGCAACATGTCCCCATTTAGTCTGCCCAGTTCCACCCTAAGTGCAGTACTATAAACACCATCCTGTCTTTGACTCTCACTCGAGATCTTCTATGCCTATCCAATGCTTTTTTAGATTTCATTAGCATTTTGGCCTGCATCACCTCCACTGGAAGTCCATTCCATTCATCTACTAACCTTCCTTCCAGAATTTGGAATCTTGGCCCATCTTATGCTTCTCCCCTCTTTCTATGCTGCATTCACTTGCCTCAGGATCATGTCTCCAAATGGGTTCATTTTGTGCATTTCATGACAGAAAAGAACCTCACTCTTATGTCATGGTATGTTGGAGATGATCTCATTTACTCAAATTTGTTGCTAATGCACATCTCAGTGCTTATATTGTTACTGAGATCCTCCAGAAGTTCATGAGGTAACACATCAAGGTGCACTTGAAGTTTCTTTTTAATCAGCTTGTTGGCACCCAGCACAATTGGAACAATTTTGATGTCTTTTTGCCACATTTTCTTAGTCTCTGATTGCATGGGTTGGTACTTGAGGATCTTTTCTTTCTCCATGCGTAATACAGAATATTCACTTGGCACCAACACTTTTTCTCATCAATGCTGTTCTTGTACTTTTATCATTTACCACAGTGTCGAGATTTATTGTGTCAAGCTTTTTATCTGTAGTAAAAGAGTAATCACAATTTCTCCATTCTCCACAGTCCTGTCAGTGTCATGATCCCAGTGGTTTTTCTGGCACAGCAATCTCATAATGTTTACATCTGCAGTTCCCAAACTGTGGATTGAGACCCCAAATATGGTGGCACCATTTTTATTTGGGGTTGCAAGCCATTGGCACAGTAAAAAAAATGCATATATACCTGGCATTGTGGTCAACCAACACACATTACAAGTCTGTGCCCTCTTTTCACCCGCTTCTTCTTGCTCTGCCCTGCTCTCCTCTGCATGCAGCCCTCACTTGCCCATGTCATGTGACTGGAGCTTCAAAACACATAGTGGTGATGTGAGGGATCAATCCCATGACTGCCTCTACTGTTCCCTGCCAACTGAGTGCATGCATCAGTTCTCAGGGGTCCAGCACCAGCTGCAGCATGAGAGGGGAAAGGAGAAGAGATGTGTTCTCTCTCTCTCAGCATCTGTAAAGTGCAGCCACAGCAGCATGTGAATAAAAGGGGAGGAGAAAATACCTGGCCTGTCGATTAAGCAGAAGGAATGATATCGAGAAACCTGACACCGTTCTCAATGGTGGGGAGAATGACTCCCCCCCTCCCCCCCCTCCGCTAAGAATGTTGCCCCAGGCTAGATGTAAATTCCCATATGAACCTGGCAGCTAGTCTTCTTTCCTGTTCTCAGAGGGGCAGCCTCATGGCAACACAGACTTGAACTATAAAAGCACAGCACTTGGTTACTTCCGGTGGCATGGTGAGCTGAGTGAGACGCACCTCTCTTAGCTCCGGAGCCCTCTCCTTCTCCCCATCCAGTTTAACTACTTTCTATGCTTACTTATTGAGTCGAAGTGGGGGAGCTACTTTTCTGCTGACTGGAGCCCACCCGAAGTACTCGACCAGTTGGGAGAGTACGCTGTATGGCGAGAGAAGCCACGCGGAGGAGAGGCCAAGATGGCGGAGGGGGCACCGGAGGGCCTGATGCCAGTGGCTACAGCGGCGATGGTGGCTGAGGTGTCCAAGGCAGTGGTGGACGCGCTTGAAGACTGCTTCGGGGGTTTAGCGACGCAAATTACTGCCGTGGGGCAAGCAGTGTCTGATTTTGCAAACCATGTTGAGCTTGCCGAGCGGCGCATTGGCTCCCTGGAAGACACGCGGGTACAGGACGAAGCCCGGATCAAAAAACTGGAAGAGGCCCTCGCAAAACAACAAGACAAATTGGAGGACCTGGAAAATCGGAGTAGGCGAAACAATCTTCGATTCATTGGAGTTGAGGAATCTGTGCCCGATAGAGACCTGCGGGCATATCTGGAGAGATGGCTGCCGGCCCACCTGCCTCTGGAGGAAGGTACTGGGGGCATCGTCCTGGAGAGAGCGCACCGGCTGGGGCCCCTTCGAGCTGGGGACAATTGGCCCCGAGCTGTTATTGCGCGTTTTCTGAATGAAGCGCAGAAGGAAGGAGTCTTGCGAACCTCGAGACAGGCGAGGCTTCTGGTGCTAATGCCCTCAGGATCCTGATCTTTCAGGACTATTCGGCTGGGGTTTCTCTTTGGCGGAAGGCCTTCAAAGAGGTCTGCGGGCGCTTTGTGGAGAGGGGCATCCACTTTACTTTGGCTTACCCTGCGACCCTGAGGGTGGATGCCGCCGGCGGCCGCCGAGTATTTTCATCTCCGGAGGAGGCGCTGACCTACTATAATAGCCTTGGCTGACCGCTGGAGTGGTGACGAGGGAGATTGCTGCATCTCTTTGAATACTTTAATATTCCCAACTTGAGACCTTTGGAACGTTCCTATTGATATGGCAGTTCCCAGCGAGGATGCTATGGTCCTCATGCATTGGGAGCGCCTGGATCTGGCTCCGGATGTTTGAGCAGTACGATCCTGGTCCCCCTTTGGCCTGGATGGAATGCCTTAATTATTGGAAGCTTGGGCCTACGTGCGGGCCGGACCCTCTGTGGGGACATCTGCGGGGACATGGAGTACTTTTGATATGCTCTTTAATAGCACCGTAGTGTTGTGCATTCTGTTCTTGAACATGGCCCGTACCCTGCTGTAAAGTTTTCTCCCTTCTCCTTACCTTTATTATTGTTTTGTCCCATTGGATAAGCTAATTTCTTTAGTGCCCTGGCCTGTATTTTAACACTGTGCTGGGTACGCTGTTGCCTTAGGAATGATGGTGTGCATTTTTTGGGCGGGAAGGGGTAAAAGGTTCTTTTTTCTTTTTTGATGGCATGTTCATTTTTTCCTCACTCCCTGCCCCTAACCCCCTCCTTGTTTCATTGTTTCATTGTTCATTGTCTTCTTAATACATGTGGCCTCGGGGGGGTGGTCCCTGATCGGCCCTGGCTGGGTGACACCACGGCGGAGTGCTCCCCCGCCATTGCCTGCTGGGGCGTGGCGGGGGGGTCTCCGTATTGAGCCTGCTTTGCAGTGGCCGTTGATGTATGGTTGTTGTGTGAGCAGTGTGACCCTGTCCTTGTTACCCTGTGGGCTGCGGCCACAGTGAGCCTGGGATGTCGTATTGGCGTCCGCCCACTGAGTTTGCAATTTGACTGCGGGAATGTGGGCTGCGGCCCAGCGGGGGTGGGGGGGAGGGACCTTCCCTGGGACATCTCTGTTCTGCGACCCCGGGTTGGGTAATGATAAAATGATAAGATTTTGTGCATGGGGGGAGCAAGCTCATGCTAGATTCTCTGATTATTTGTGGCTATGCGGGACCTGGCCTGTCTGTGACGAGGGGGGGGAGGGACCAGGGATGGGGGGCGGACTGTATGGCTGGGGAAGGAGAGGGAGGGCTCCTCATGCTTAGGAAGTCACGGTGGAGCCAGAGCTGATAGCCTGGCGGGTGGAGAAAGATGGGGGTGTTGAGGGAGAGGGTGGAGGGGAGGTAGGTTTGGGGGAGGGGCGGGGAGGGGTTCGTAGGGTTAGTAAGGTTAAGAGGCTAATGTTGGTGGGGATCAAGGGCACGGGGAGGGGGGGTTCTAAATGCTATCAGAGGGGTTTGCTTGGGGTGTTGGCTGGCTGTTGGATTGTGGTTGTGTGGGCATGGCTGTCTGGGTTGGGTGTGCTGCCCTGGAGGGTGGGGGCCCTAGGCTGGGGGGTTTCCACCTTGTTGTAGGTTGGTGTAGTGTTTTCTGGGAGATCCACTGGACTCAGGATCCTGGGTGACACTACTAGAATAGCCTCTTGGAACGTCTGTTGGCTGGGTTCCCCCATGAAATGTTATAAAGTTTTTCAGTATCTCAAGCGCCAGCGATTGAGCGTAATTATGTTGCAGGAGACACATCAGTCAGGAGCAGAGCATGCAAAGCTGCGCAAGGGTCCAATCGCTCATTTGTATGGGGCTCCGGCAGTGGGGAGGAAGAGGGGGGTAGCTATTTTAATTACCAAGTCTGTGAGTTGGGTTGAAGAGCGGGTTGTAGCGGACTCAGAGGGTCGGTATGTTTGTGTATGGGGATTGTTAAACGGTGTAAAAGTCGCCATGTGTTCAGCCTATGGCCCGAATGTGTACGAATCCAGCTTTTACTTGGCGCTTACCCGCTTCCTGGCTGATACCAGTGGCTATCAGGTCATACTAGGAGGGGATTTCAACGAAGTGTTGGAGGTCGAGATGGATCGATCTGGCTCGGCGGGGGGCGGTAGTCGGAGAGCTTGGAGGCGACTTTGGGGGCTCTGTAAAGCGCATAAGCTCCTGGATATTTGGAGAGTCCTGCACCCGGGGGATCGGGACTATACCCATATGTCCCGCGCTCATGGCACGTGGTCCCGCATCGATTTCTTTTTGATTTCAGACTCGTTATTCAGCTGGGTCTCACGGGCGGAGATTGGGTCCTTTGTTTTGTCGGACCATGCGATGGTACTCTTGGAGCTCCGGGGTAATAGTCCTCGCCGCAATCGTCTCTGGAGGTACCCGTTGGATCTTAGTGGGGATGTGCTCTTTGAGGCACATCTTCGCGCGCGTTGGAAGGAGTATGTGGATATCAATGATCGACCGGATGTCTCTCCTGCTCTTTTTTGGGAGGCGGGGAAGGCGGTTCTCCGCGGGGAGATCATTAGCTTTCATTGCCAGAAACGTAAGCGGTTGCAGCGGCGGATCCTGCAACTCGAACGTGATTTGGGTAGAGCACGGAGGGTGGTGGCTGGGCATAAGACGGCTGCGAACCATCGACATCTGCGGGAGGTTCAGACTGAGTTGGAAACGCTTCTCCACAGAAGGGCCCAAAAATCGATGCTATATTATCGATATCAGCTGTACCAGCATGGCAACAAGACGGGGAAGTTGATGTCCTCTCTGGTGCGGCCTGCGGGGGGACCCAGGCATATTGGGGCTATTAGACATGCGGATGGGACCCTTCGCAGAGCCGCGGAGGACATTGAGCGTGTCTTTCATGATTTTTTCCAACAACTGTATGCAAGTGAGGGAGATGGAGAACAAGAGGGACGCATGTTTTTGGATGGCTGTGATCTGCCGCGACTCAGTGCGGAGCATTTACAGGCTCTCAATCAGCCCATCTCAGGACGGGAGGTACAGGTGGCGATTAGGAATCTCAAGAATGGAAGGGCTCCTGGAGTGGACGGCTATAGGGGTGAGTTCTATAAAATTCTGGGGGATGCCGTGGTGGCCCCCCTGGTGGGCTACTTTGACGATCTGGTGCAGAGAGGGGCCTTCCCTTATGAGCCGAATAAGGCCATGGTTACTATTTTACCCAAACCGGGGCGGGATCCTCTTCTTCCGGGCTCGTACCGCCCTATTTCGCTCCTAAATGTTGATATAAAGCTCCTCGCTAAAATAATGGCGGATCGGTTAGCCAATTTCTTACCGACGCTGATACACCGCGATCAGGTGGGTTTTGTTCGCGGCCGCTATGCGGCGTATAGTCTCCAGCGAATCTTGCTCTCTCTGTGCCGGACAAATGGCAGGGCAGAGCTCCCTACTCATCAGTTTTGACGCTGAAAAAGCGTTCGATAGAGTAAATTGGGGTTTTATGTATCAAGTCTTGGATGCGATGGGTTTTACGGGATTCTTTGTTGACGTGATCCGACTCTTGTATGCTAACCCGCTTGGAGCCCTTATGATTAATGGAGTGATGACTGCCGATTTTGCGATTCAGAAAGGGTCTTGTCAGGGCTGTCCGTTGTCGCCCCTTCTTTTTGTTTTGACTTTGGAGCCGCTTCTAATTCGAATTCATTCTGCTGCACAGTTTCACGGTGTTTCAGTGGGGAGGGAGGAATTTCGAGTGGCGGCCTTCGCGGACGATCTATTGGTTCATCTGGGCGACCCCCACACTGGACTTCCCAATCTGCTACAGCTTATTCGGGACTATGGGGTTCCCTCGGGGTTCCGCCTTAATCTTGACAAGTCCGAAGCTATGTTGATAGGAGAGGGCGGGCAACAGGGGTGGTTGGGTGCATTTCCTTTGAAGTGGGCGAGTGGCCATTTTAAGTACTTAGGTATCTAGCTGCTGGGGAGCACAGGGGACCTTTATCGCTTGAATGTCTCTAAGGTATTGCAGGCGGTGGAGACTTGTGTCGACAAATGGCGCGATCTGCCGCTTTCCCTGGGGGGGCGGGTAGCCCTGTGTAAAATGGTCATCTTCCCCAAGATTCTATATATGCTTCAGACTCTCCCGCTGCTTCTTCAGCGCCTCGATCTTCGACGCTTGGATCGTCTGCTGAATAGGTTTTTGTGGCAGGGGCGTAGACCGAGGGTCCGCCTTGAAATCCTAAGCCAGCCTCGCAGTTTGGGTGGGATGGGCTTCCCGGATATCAGGAAATACAACATCGCTTGTCTGCTACGCTTTGCCCGCGACTGGTTGTGGGATCTGGAGGATTATTCCCTTCTGGCGATGCTCCGGGGTGCAGTGCACCCCTTTCATTTGCGGTATCTTTTACACGCTACACCGGCTAAAGGGCTCGAGGGCAATTTCTTGAAGGTGGTGCTTGCTCCTGTGCAAAAAGCATGGAGGTATTTTTGCCAGGGACGGGGGATCTCCGCGAGTTCTTCTCCTTATCTTCCCATTAGGCGTAATCCTGATTTCGCGCCGGGCATGGGAGGGTCGCAGTTTGCAAGGTGGGAGCGCTTGGGGATAGTGAATCTCGAATACGTGGTCACCCCAGCAGGCGAGATGGTGGGTTTCCCCGTGCTTTGTCAACATTACTCCTTAGGGGATCACGATCTTTTCCTTTATGCCCAACTTCATAGCTTTGTCCGCCAGATCCCCGCAGTAACTTTGAGGACGGAGATTTGCTCGGCGACCGAGTTGGCGTTATTGGGGGGAGAGACCGGGACGCGGGTGTCCTGGCTACACAAAATGTTGTGGGAGGCGGCCTCGCCCCTTGGCGTGGATCCTTTGGCTGAGGTGTGGACAGCGGAGTTGGGGGAGGAGGTCAGGGGGGATGGGCTGCTCCGTAGTATGGCTGGTATTACCTCACTGAGTCTGTTGGTGCTACATAGAGACACCCAATACAAAATTTTACGTTGCTTGTATTTCGCCCCTCTGAGGGCTTGGCGTGCAGGAGTGGGGACCACTCACTGTTGCCCACGTTGCGCAGAGCCTAGAGCGTCACTGGGTCATATGTTCTGGAGTTGCCCACGGATTCGGGTCTTTTGGGGGCACATACTGGGTTATTTGACGGTTTGTATCCAGCGCCCTGTAGTTTTGTCCGCGGGGAACGCTGTTTTGGATGTCTGGGAGGATTCGTGGGGGGGCGATCTGGGGCCAGTGGCTTTGCGCTGGTTACGACTAGTGTTGGTGTCTGCTCGCCAGACTGTATTGCAGCAGTGGCTGGAGGCCAGGGGACCAACGTATGGCCTCTGGAGGATACATCTTCATAGGCTCCTGCTTCTGGAAATGTTGCGTGCTCGCAGGGCGGCACGCCGTTGGCAGTGTTTCTTGGACAGTTGGGGACCTCATTTGCACTCCTTACCCTGGCGGGAGCGTAGCAGGATTCTGAGTATGCCTTGAGGGCCCCGTTTTCTTTTTCTTCTTTTTTTTTTTTTCTTTTCTTTTCTTTCCTTTCTTCTCTTTTCTTTCCTTTCCTCTTCTTTCAACTCTTGGATCCCCTCAACTTAACTCTTCTCTTGTCTTTTGTCTGGTTTTTTATTTTCTTTCTTTTCTCTTGGACGGCTGTGTCTGCTTGTAGGCAGTGGCAAGCCCTGAAGATGCAACAGCTTGGTAGTTGTGTGGGGGGGAGGGAAACAGGGGAGGGTTTATGCCTAAAGGGGGGTGGAAGTGGGGTGTGGGGTAGGACTTGGGAGGGGGAAACGAATGGGACCCTTGGGGATTGCTGCTTAGATGGGGACGGGCCTGGGAGCAGAAACCACCCTGGGCTCGTCCAAGCTCCTCGTACTGTTCCTTGTTGGATGTACTGGGCAGCACTTGTGTGCTTGTACTTGGGGGGGCTGAGGGTTGGACGGGGCTGTTTGTTGTCATGAGGTTGCATTGTTACATGGGTACTATGGTGAGTGAGGTTGTTCAGTAATACCTGCTGTTGGTTCTGTGTGATTACCTGCTTCTGTAGTCTTTATGTTCCAACTTTTCATCTGTATGACTATGGACTGGTTTGGTGTAAGCTATTGTTCATTTTATCTTGCTATGTTACTATACTGATGTTACTGTATTGATGCATTGTGATGTTTGCTGTGTGGGGTTAATAATAAAAAAGCTTTCAACATAAAAGCACAGCACTTTTAAAATAAATGCAGAGGAGAGAAAACAGATCCCATGGCACACAGGTAAAGAAAGGACAGTCAGAGAGGATTAGCAGGGGAGGAGGGGGTTGAAAGAGACAAGGGATGATACTGGAGGGTAGATTGAAGAAGAGAATGACATGGTGATCCTAAAGAGAAGGGGAAGGAGAGAAAACATGTTGTCAGTCTTCGAATGGAGGAGAGAAAGAACGAGTCTGGGGGAGAATGGGGGGGGGGGGGGCATGGTTATATCTGGCAGAGGTAAGCAGGGTTGAGGGGTAATGTATGAGTCAGCCAGGGATGAGAACAGCGGATGAGCCTTTGGTTGTGGATGAGAGAGAGTGAGTGTGGGAAGTTGTGTTCAAGAAGAAGGGGAAGAGATAGGGAATGAGACAGGAAAAGACCAGAATGAGGAGATGTGCCTGGTGGTGTGAGAGAGAAAAAGGGTACATAAATGTGTATTGAAGCATGGAGGTGAGAGTAGATGAGTGACTGAGTTTTGGTACGGAGGATCATAATCCTTTGATTGCAGGGTGAGAACAAGAGGGGGGATATAAAAAAAACATAAATAAGGAAGAGGCTGAGGGACAGAATGAAGGGAAAACAAAGAAAGGGGATGAAAGCAAAGGAGAGTGAGAGCAGTCAAAAAAGGAAGAGCACAGGGAAGAGGAGGGAAGAAGGGTGAGAAAAGTGATGATTCAGGCATCACATCCTCTCAAAACCATCATGCCCACTCACTCACTCCTCAAGCAATCACACCCATAAGCACATTCCAAATTCAATCACTGAGTCACATACCCCATCCACTCACTCACTCACGCACACATGCAGTACGTGCATTTTCTGAGCCCACCTATGCATTTGTAGGGATCCCGCACTCACTGAAAATCACACAACACCCAGTCAGACATGCATTCCATTGAAATAAACACCATGCCCAGTTACTCTTCATGTATACAAATTCCCCTCCCCCTGCAAATACACTCACTTGGTTGCACAAGCACATGCAAGCACACACATATGCACCCTTCATGCAGATACATACTTAAATAGACCCCAACAATGCATGTAGATACCCTCCCACCTCTCTCTCCACAGCTCTCATCTCTAACCTACCCTTCACACATGCATCCTGGCCATATCTACTCCCAATGACAGAATGAGCTTGGAAAGCTTCAGAATGAAGGGAGTGATCTCGGGGATGTGAAAATGGTGGTAAGTTGGGGTGAGATTGGATGAGTGGTCAAGTATAGAGGTGATTGAGCCTATGGTTAGAAAAAGAGGGGATGGACCTGGGGTAGTGCAGGCAGTGATGAGCCTAAAGGGACATAAGGGGAGATGAGGGAAGGTAGATGCATAAGTTGGATGGGAAAGAAGGTTGCCTGAGAGGAGGAGGCAAGGGAAGGAAAATATAAGAAGGGTAAGAGAGAGAAGATGAATGTGAGCAGATGAAATGCAAGAGTAAAGGGCACAAGAGGGAATGGGGTGATAAAATGCACCCAGCTACATGCTGCTCATGAGGCCAAAAGTCACTAGTAGTTGACTTACATAGCTTTCATCAAACCTAATTTGCATATGTTTGAAAGATGGCCAAATCCACTTCCATTTCTCTGTCCTGGTCCCAAGTCCAGCCTTATCCCTGTGCAATCCTGCCTTAGCCCCACCTACTCCCCATCCCTGCAGCTGACATTACAGAAGTGGTCATTGACTACTCCTCCCTCTCTCATCCTTTTCTGATGACATCACAGGAAGTGATCACTGATCACACAGCCAAATATCATAGGAATACCCACATTGATGACTTATCCAAGATGGCCACCAATGCACCATGTAAGCAGACACATTTATTTATTTATTTACATTCTCTTATATACCACGCTATTCTGCATCAGTGCGGTTTACATTGAACAAACTGAAATTACATTGAACGGGGCATTATAACTTGGAGATAACTATTTTACAGGGAACATGGGCTATGGAGGGTTAAGTGGCTTGCCCAAGACCACAAGGAGCACCTGTGGGACTAGAAACCCCAGTCCTTCCGGCCCAAGGTTGCTGTCCTCTAGTGGGATTTGAACCCCCGACCTTCCGGCCTGAAGTACCTTGCCCCAACCACTAGGCTACTCCTCCACTCATGCCACCTGGTGGCTATCTTGATGATGTCATGGGAAGTGGTCATCAGCCATGCCCCCCAAACATCATAGGAATGGAGATGGCCAAAGGAAAATAATTTTCACCACTGGATGGTATGAAGAAATTTCTTCAAATATGACCCGACACAGACCATGGTTTGGCAACCTGCCTGTATCAGGAAAATATAAGCAGATGAATATAATGAGATGCTATAGTTTTCTGTGAAAATTGTCAGGGTGCAGTGCAAACCTCTTCATAGAGACTGTGTAACATGTGCAGCATCTTCTTGATGCTAAAAGGTCTCTATGGAGAAATTTAGCATGACAACCTAACCGTTTTCACAGAAAAAAATTGTAGCAGCCTCAGTGCATGTATCTATTTATATCTTTGGCACATCAAATCATATGATTTTGGCCCTTGACATAGACAGGTTGGTCCATGTTAGATCGTGTTTGGATAAATTCCATCATACCATCCGCTGTTGAAGATTGCTTTCCTTTGGCCATCACCACTGTGCTCCTTAATGTTTTTTCAGGACGGGCTGTGAACTATCTTGTCCATTGTCCAGTATCCTGTGCTGCAGTTATCACATCTTTAGGTTTAAATTCACCTCTCTTTAACCACTCGTGTGTCAGGTCAACTTGTCATTGCTGAAGTAAGTCTTGTATTTCCAATATATTTGTGATTTCACCAATTGCTTTTCCTCCTTTGCTGATCTAAGTATTTAAAGAGTGTTTTTCTCTTGTCATAAATTCTCAGCATGCCAGCAGACAGTCGTTCATTCCTTCAATACTGTACATCGGAATGCATGAACAAGTTTAAAGCTGGAAAATGACTGGCCATTTGCTTTCATACTTCCTCACTTATTGAGTATTTGGGTCTGTTGACGCTGTTAGGTATGCCAGAAGGCTTACCATTCAGGAAATTTTATAAAAGATTTTTCGTGCCAGTATATTTGTGTAAAATGCCTCTTACAAACTTTCCAAGCATACGAGTACACACCTACTTTTCATAGCATGCACTTGCACACAACCTGGATGTAAGTGTTTCTGGGGAAGGAGTGTAGGTGAAGCATAAATGAATGGGTGGTAAGTGTAAGGGCTGTGCACTGTCAGGGATGTGATCAGTAAATGTCCTGCAATTAGCACACAGGGCATATTCTTAGCACCTGTGCTATCTGCAATGCAGTTAAAGTGGACCGCAGTGCTGCCATACTGAAAAATCCTACCCCAATCATGGTTCATAAACTCGAACCTTCCCCTGATCACAGCCCCAACCCTGATGACAAGCCCCTCCCTAATGTCAGACACTCCCTCTCCCCAATAACAACATCCCAATGATGCCACATGCCACAATGAAAAACCCCTGATGAGAGCCCCCACCTGAAGAGAGGCCCCGCCCGCTGTCAGCCCCAACTCCAAGGCCATCATGGGACCCTCCCTCACCACTAATCCCCTGGCACTTACTGCTAGTGGATTGGGTGGGACTATCCCTCTCTACCCCCACACCTTTGCGGCCTAGGATCAAAATGGAGACTATGAGCTTATCACTTGTCTCGTGGTACTACCACTAGGGGGTCAATCTGCTAAATAAGAGGCACTGTCAGGGCCGGATTTACCTTGAGTGAGGCCCTATGCCAACAAAAATTGTGGGCCCCCAGCAGGGGCGGCCCAAGGGGGGTGTGGGCCTCATTTGCATAAGGGGCCTCATTTGCATAAATATTTGCATAATGTTACCATATACTAACTTTTAGTAAACGTGCCTCTTAATGAGTGTATGGATAAAGAAAGACTAAAAGATTTCTACATTACTATAATCCAGTGCCAACTGCCAGACACATTAGGAACTACTACAAACACTGCCCATTTAGAACCCATAGCAAACCCGCCGTATCCTAACAGCACTACCAGGACTCACAAAGCACCATACTCTACCAATCAAAAGGCAACACTGCAAATATTAAACCAATACATTTCAGAGAACAACAATACATGACCTACTGGGGAAAGAGAACAAGTGGCAATGTCAAATAGGAATTATATAAACAGAACACCTCAGCTCAGTTACACATGCAGAACATAGACCATCACCAAACAAGTAATCACATTTTAGAAACAGGAAGACAATAATTAAACTGGGAATCCCAAAAGCCAAACTTGGAATGTACAACACTGTAGAAATAAAACTATACATTAATTTGCTCTTGTACTAAACAAAGCGCAGACGTTAATGATGCACATTTACCAGAGCTGACATATTCCAATTAATAAATTCAAAATAAAGAGATATTTTTCTACCTTTTGTGCATTTTTTTCAGCTGCAATTGCTCCAGCCACTTTCTTCTGGTTTCTTCATGTCTTCTGCTAACTCTCCATCGTCTGCTGTCCATTTGTCCTTTCTTCTCTCTTCTAGTTTTTTTTTCCATTCTCTCTCTACATCTGCTTTAACATACTAATCTTTCTCCTTTTGCTCTTTCCTCATTCCTATTTCATCCACTCAAATTTTACCCCTCCATCCTCAATCCCCACTTACTCTCCCAATACCCGGCCAATTGTAGATTTTTTTATCCCTCCCACACAAAATATTTTTCCCTTCTCCATTTTACTCTTCCAGCCCCATCCCATTCTAATCCTCCCCCAACATCAGCTCCCTTCTAGTTCCAGCCTCACCCAGCATCCATTCCCTTCTAGTCCCTGCATCAGCACATTTCCAGTCCTAGCCACCCATCAGCCCATTTCCAGTCCTAGCAACCCCCCAACCCAATACCAGTCCTAACCCCCCATCACCCCATTTTCAGTTTAAGCCCCCCCTATAACCCATTACCAGTCCTAACCCCCCATCAGCCCACTTCCAGTCCTAACCCCATCAACCCATTTCCAGTCAGCCCCCCATAGCCCATTGCCAGTCCTAACCCCCCCCCATCAGCCCATCAGCCCACAGCCCATTACCAGTCCTAACCCCATCAGCCCACCTCCAGTCTTAACCCCCCCAGCCCATTTCCAGTCCTAACCCCCCCCCATAGCCCATTACCAGACAGCCCCCATCAGCCCACAGCCCATTACCAGTCTTAACCCCCCCCAAAGCCCATTACCAGTTCTAAACCCCCCCAACAGCCCATTATCAGTCCTAACCCCATCAGCCCACCTCCAGTCTTAACCCCCCAGCCCATTTCCAGTCCTAGCCCCCCCATAGCCCATTACCAGACAGCCCCCATCAGCCCACAGCCCATTACCAGTCTAAACCCCCCAAAACCCATTACCAGTTCTAAACCCCCCCCCCCAACAGCCCATTACCAGTCCTAACCCCATCAGCCCACCTCCAGTCTTAACCCCCCCCAGCCCATTTCCAGTCCTAGCCCCCCCATAGCCCTTTACCAGACAGCCCCCATCAGCCCACAGCCCATTACCAGTCTTAACCCCCCAAAGCCCATTACCAGTTCTACCCCCCCCCCAACAGCCCACAGCCCATTACCAGTCCTAACCTCATCAGCCCACCTCCAGCCTTAATCCCCCCAACCCATTTCCAGTCCCAGTCCCAGCCCATTTCCAGTCCCAGTCCCAACCCATTTCCAGCCCCAGTCCCAGCCCCCCCAATTACCAGTCCTACCCCCTCCCCCTCCCCCGGCCTAAAGTAAAATTTAATTTTAAAAAAAAAACCTGCTGTCTGCCGCCGCGGTGCCCCCTCTGCTGCCGCTGAAGCTTGGTCTGACCCGGGGGGGCCCCCTCTGTAAGCTCGGTCCCTCCCTCCGTGCCTCCGTGTCTCCCTCCGTGCAGGCTGTGAGAGACGCGAAGGCAGACTGTCTCCTTCACGTCTCTGTTAAGCCCGCAGGGGCTGATGGGAAATTTCCCATCAGCCCCTGCGGGCTTAACAGAGACGGGAAGGCAGACTGAGACAGTCTGCCTTCGCGTCTCTAACAGCCTGCACGGAGGGAGACACGGAGGCACGGAGGGAGGGACCGAGCTTACAGAGGGGGCCCCCGCGGGTCAGTCCATGCTGCCGCGGCAGCAGAGGGGGCCCCGCGGCGGCAGCCAGCAGGTTTTTTTTTATTTTATTTTAAAAAAAAAGCCTAACTAGTTCAATTTTTGTGGGCCCTTTGCAGCTGTGGGCCCTATGCCATGGCGTACATGGCGTATAGCTAAATCCGGCCCTGGGCACTGTTTTACTTGCAGAAAATGTTTATAAAATTGATCACTATAAGTGGTATTTTAGAAAGGAATATCTCTGTATCAGGGGAACATGCAAAGAAAGTTGTGCTGCAAATGAAACTGATTTCAAAACCAGACCTGTGAATGTGTAGGTGCAGGTGGAAATCACCGTGCGAACATCTGGGTATTTGCATGTAGGACACAAGGGTGACAACAGCACGTCTGGCCCATGGAAAATACAGTGATGGAAACGTGCAAGAATCCATTTGCTGAAATGGGTATGTGTACATGCAGGTATGATGCAAAATACGCATATATGCACTGGCACATAGAGCCTCAGAACGAGGACCAGCCAGAGGAGAATGAGATGGCCATTCAGCAGTCGCAATTTTCCTGCGGAGAGACCAGGAGGCTCTGCCTCTTGGTCATTAAACATGAGGGTGTCCTCTACCCAGCACAGGGATTTAAACCAGTCTACTGCCAGGCAAGTAGGATCTGGCAGGGGATCCACCAGACACTTGCCTAGTAAGTAGCAAAAATCCAAAGTACACAGGAATGTCACTGGCTCTAGCTCAAAGATGTGTGCAGAGGGATGGGGACAGGGAGTGGGGTAGGGGACACAAATAGGTAGGGATCAGCAAACGAACAGGCAACAACCAAAGTTATAGGTGCAATAGGCTCACAGTACACAAAATGGGAGGCCACAGTATAGTAGCTGAGGAGGAAAGGGGAAAGATGGCATCAGCCCTTCTGAACATTGCAGAAGCATGTGCTGGCTTCATGGGGTCAGGGTAGCAGTAAGGGTACAACTAATGTCAGAAATCAGGAAAGGACCCATGGCCTACACATAGTGGAACCATAGAAAGGGGCCAAACATGGACCCTTGCTGCAGACAAGGCATTCAAAACTACACATGCTCCTTAGGCATTGGTACCCCAAATACACAGCAACAGCTAGGATTAACATACAGAGCCAAAAAGAGCCTTGCTACACAACCTACAGCACATGCTGCAATGCAATGTGTGCCTTCGAGTCAGTCCTGACTCCTGGCGACCCAGAAGCTCCTGGGTTTTCTTGGCAGTGTCACCGGAAGTAGATTGCCAGGCCTTTCTTCCGAGGCAATGGAGGGTTAAGTGACTTGCCCAAGGCCACAAGGAGTGCTAGTGGGAATTGAACCCTGGTTGCTTGGTTACCTACTGCATCAAAAAATGAAATGTAGGAGGAAGTGTTAGACACAGATCCAACAGCACAGGTATAACCCTATAGATGGCAGTGGATTTATATCCATTATTCTGTAACATACAGGGTGGCCCAAAAAAGTGAGAACATCTCATAAATTAAAAGCTTAAATAGTTTACTTATTTACTTTTTTTAGCTATATAATGTCTTTATTTCGACAATTTCCGGTTGCCATCTTTGTTTTTTTAATTTGTCAATCGTTTACATCTGTCTTTTTGAATTTTTAAATAACTTATATGCTACGAGATGTTTTCACTTTTTTTGGGCCACCTTGTATATGCAGCTACATGCAAAAGCAACAAGTGCATCTCTCACAATGTCCCTCAAATATGCAAGCCCTGTGCATCTATGTCCCATAGTTTGGAATGTCAGCATAGTCAACCCTCAGACATTCACCAGGTCTATGCAGAGTGTCCTGGCATGGCCTCTAACAGTCATTGTTTTAGCAGCTTCCATCATAAGAATGCTTACAATTAAAGAAGACTGAGCACAAGAGATGATACAACAGCATGACATATTTGCAGAACACAACACAACATCTCTAATGGCCTCAGCTACATGTAGTGGACCATTGATGCCACACCCAACCATATGAGCATTTGTGTGCATGCAAAAGCTGCAAACTGTGGATTCCACAATGCCAGAAGATACATACAGGGATGCAATGGCAAGAGAAACAGTTGTGTGATGCATGCAGTGAATCCCTAGAACAGTAAAGCTCATAACTATCCTTGACCTACAAGTAGTCAGTGAGGAAATGAAAGTAACTGGTTTTGGGATTGGGTCTGTGGGCATCGATACTACATGAATGTCTCTAGGAATGAGCCATTTTAGATGTGGTGATGTTTAAATCCTGTATGTGTTGGACCCATCCACTTAGACGCCCTTAAAAGCACAGCCGCATGTCAGACAGACCAATTGTATTATATCTTCAGAAAATATCTGCTAGTTTTCATGTCATGGCCTCTAAAGCCAAGAAATCTTCTGTAAGGATAACTTTTGTCCTGAGGCAGTGGAGATGATGGTCAAAGAGGTGCTAGCAAAACACCATGTTCTCTTTCGTCCCACAAGTGCACAGGTTAATGCACACTACAAGCAGGATCTATGGCATTCCATCTGTGTAAAGGTGAATGCCATATATCTTATAAACCAGGGCATTGAGGACATAAAGTGCAGATGAAGAGGTATGAGACACCATACCAAGCACAATGCAGCAGCTACAGCTGCAGATGGCCAGCTTCCAGACCTCACCAAATTGGAGCAATGTGTCCTATCATCAATGAGAAGTCTGTCACTGGGTCAAGGAACTCAGCAGCTCCAGGGCATCCCAATCCCAAGGTGAGTGTTGCAAGACACATACCTGTCAGAAATGCTTGCTTGCATTTACAGTGATATATTCACTGGCAGTAACTCTTGACTCTATGCACAAGAACTGTACATATTGGCCTATAGAACTGCCTATTTTGCACTTTGGACTCTACACTCCTTCATAGCTATCACAACTTTACCTGCCACATAGCTCCAGTAATACCATAGCTGATTCATCTGTGTCCTGAACTGTTGGGTAAACCAGCTCCCTGTAGACTTGTGTGGATATAAAACATGGGATGCCCTGGACAGTCACAGTGGACCTGCATCCATTCAGATAAGCTTCATATGAGGGCATGTAGTCAGATGGTGGGGAGTGTGAGGAGACAAGTGCGGAAGTTGCAGACTGGATGACATAGCAGTAGCTGGCATGCACAGGGTTACCAGGTGAATTCTTACTTCCTCTCCCCAAATCCCTTCTAAACCACACAGGCTATGTCAGCCACATGTCTGGGCACTTTAACACATACTCTGTCAGTGATCCTTTGTTTTGCCCTAACCTTCCTATGCATTCACGGATATTTGAAATGGAACCACAGCTGCACCATGAAATTACTTATGTAGATGGCACATGGCCACATGACAGGGTAGCTATCAATAGTGTCATCCCAGGAACAACAGCAGAGTCTGTGGTGATCCAAGAGATATCAGTAGAACAGCCATCCAGAGACGCCATGGAGGCAAGGGAGTTCAGAAGTGATAATGTGCTCCGGTCCCATCCCACACTTCTCAGATTTCCACAGTGCCAACCAAGGGGGAGGAGAAGAGAAGGAGGATGAGACATCCAGTTTGAGTGACAGCAGTGCTGTGCCCTTCACTTCCCCTTCACAGTCCCTCCAATCCAGCCAAGGTCAAGGTGCAAGCGGTAGGGACACATGAGGAAAGGGAAGGGTTAGGAGAAGATGCGCATCATAGTTATATGACGTTTGTTTCCACATATATTTTCATGGGTTCATTGGTGATGTAAGTAGTTGGAGAATTTAATAAATTATATTTACCTTCCCAGAGTCTGCAGGTGATCAGGGCTGATCAAAGGTTACAGTGTGCAGTCTTGATATTTTTATTGTGGCTGCAGATAGACTCAAGTGCTGAGAGCCATGTGGGTTTTTTTAGATAAATAAAAAAATAAGGGTGGACACTGGAGCTGTTCCGGTCTAGTTACCGGCAGCCGTGTGTTGTTTTTTTTTAAATAAGTTGTGGGGAAGCAGAGACTGCCACAAGCACAGGCATGTAGTGAGCCAGTTCGGACGTCCATCCCTGCTAAACGCCGGGGTGCCGATCCTGTAGACAGAGTTCCCCATATGTACAGGCAAGTTGTACGGGGTGCTCTGTTTGTGGGCAGGAGGGGGTGGGCTGGAGGAGGAGTGAGGGCAGGGAGTGGGCGGGAACCTGACCCCAGATGTACAGGGCCGATTCTGAGGTCAGCCCTGTACGTCTGGGATCAGCCATTTGCACAGGGAACCTATTCCACCTCGGAGGTGGAATAAGTCCCCCTAGACATTGCAGAAGGTGAACACCGGGGCCGCAAATCAAGGTGAGGGGGTGCTGGGGGTTCCCCGCAGCCCAGCCCTGATCACAGTAGGCCCAACCAGGGGTGAGGCTGTGGGGAAAGAAGATTTTGACAATCAGCCAGGGATCGCGGCTCTTGCATGGAGCCACAGTGGCATGGCACCAGGACGCCATGCCACCGCTGCTCCATTCAGGAGCCTGGCTGGACTAGCCAGGTAAGTGTTGGGATGTCTGGAGTACCTGAATGAGGGCACGTCCTGGACATCTTGGCCTTATGCCGCGATTCTGCTTCCGCGAGGCTGTCTAGTCCCCATGGGAGCAGAATTGGGTGCATCACTGGGCCGTCCGGATATCTGGATGTCCAGATGGCCCAGGGATACACATCTTAGAATTGGCCTCTATATGACTGGAAACACCAAATGAATAATGCTTTCGCTATTTAGCGGAGAAATTTCAGGTGACAAGCTGGGTGGTTGGCCCTGAGATATAGGATAGCTAGTATAGAGATAGCAGGACAAGTAGGGATGTCAAAGAAAGCTAAGAAATAAAGAGTGAATGGTCTGAAAGGTGGAAACCTTTGGAGAGAGTGTGAGGAAGAGAATGAAAGTGAGGATAGTGGAGGTGTGAGAAAGGGAGGTGAATGAAAGAGTTCTCTCTTTTCCACAGGCTAACCTGATAGATAGATTTTTTTTTTTATGAGCTGCAGCCTTTAGTTTGGTTTTTTTTTAGAAAGAGACTGGGAGGAGCTAGTGGGAATAAAGTCTAGTTAGGGTGGGAGAGGTTAAAGAGCAGTTGAATGCACCTTGATGACCCATCCTGCTGCACCACTGCTGATGAGTCCTGTGATCCAGAGTTCCTGAGGAATAGAGTTCCCGGAAGAAGCCTGCAATGTTCAAGGGCCCCAATGTTCTTCACGGCGGATGTGATAAGTACACTTCATGTGCACACACACCATGAGACTGTAAAAATATTTGAGCTCAAGTACTAAATTGGACAATAGCAATTAAAATTGTTGTTCGGGAGTGTAATAGAGTAGTTACCCTTGGTATTACCCACATGATTATTTTGTAAAATTTATTTTCTCTCACAAATGCTAATTGTTGTATATTGTGAACAAAAATTTACCTTCGCTTAGTAAAATCAAATTTGAAATATACTTACCAGAGTCCAGTCATTTGTAACATCAAGAGATCCCAAGACTCAAATCCTTTTATTAATCTAATTGTTATTACTTCACCAGTTGGTTCCTTTCTTCTATTATCTATGAAAGAGGGAAGGTAGAAAGAAAAGTTCTGGGAAGTCTTAGTTTTCTTTTGTCCTGAGTATTACTCTCCGTAGGAGGTGAGACATTTACTATCTTATACCTGGTCACCGTGATTCATGTTTACATTTACCCCAAGGAAAGCCAGCAATCTAACTGTAAAGACTGTGGTGCCAGCGTACAGTCAGATAGGACATAGTGAGCCAAGAGGGATGGAGGGGTGAGTGAATTGATGAATGTGGGACTGTTGTTGTATAGCGGGAGGGGGGCTGAGGGTTAGCATGGTGACTGAGAGAGATGGGTGTGATAAGGAGCTTGTGAGTGAGAAAGGGATGTAGGTGATGGGCTCAGATGGGCAATGTGCATGTGTGCAGAGACTTTGGTGATGGAAGAAGATGGGTAAAGGTGCCTGTGCTCATGTATTGTGGTGCCTGTGACTGTTTTAAAACTCTTACCTACACATGAAATGTCTCTCAATTAGTTCATTTCTGGCTGTCTGGCCTTGTGTGTATGACTGTTTCATCTTCTCATAGCTAGGTATTGGTTCCTTCTCAGTATCTGTCTCCACTGGTAAGTCTTCAGGTCACATAGGTTGTGACCTTCTCAGCACAAGATTGCGCAACATTCAGCATGCCATGAACATCTTGCATTCTCTGGTCAGGCTATTGAGTAGCTCACCTCCAGATCTGTCCAAGCACCTAAAACAGGTCTTTCAGTGATTGCTCTGGTTGTTCTGTGGGATCGATTACATCACTCCTCTGTCTCAGTCCTGAGTGCCATGATCAGCGTCATGAGCCAGCTCCTTAGAGGATCTTTTCTATTGTCTGCAAGAGATGTGAGTAGAAAGGACATTGGGGATGAGTGCACATGGTTATGGACATTGCTGTTTCCTGGTCCCTGACCTCTGTGCAGCAATGTTTGCTAACTTCTGCCATGCACAGCTTCAGGCCCATGGATGTCTATGGATGCTGACAATCATGGCCCTAGAACACATCCCTTCCTTCTTCCCCATGTATGACATTGCAGAATTCTTCTCTTACTTCTGCCATCACTGCGTCCTTCCCTCTCTACAGTAAGCAGTGGCCATAGATTGGCATATGGGAGTGCACTATGACACAGTGCCTGGTATGTCCTGTGTGGGAGTGGCAGGAGCTGATGGGGGAAGCTGTGGTATAGTAAAGAGTATGCATTCAAAAAAGGCCTTTTTCCACTTGCCATGCTATGGTTCCTGCCTGCATGTGCACAAAACCCCAAAATCCAGTGACTATGCGACTGATTATGCTTGCCTGGTAGGAGCCCAGGGACTGTTCTTGGCAACCCTCTTCCCTGCACTGATGACATCTGGTCCAATCCTTTCACTTGATGCCAACGGAATGGTTATAGGGGTCCTCTGGCAGGTGGTTGTGTGGGATTTGCACCCAGCTCCCCGGGTACAATGCCCATCATTTTCTACAGCAAACTACATGTGACATCCTTTCTTGGTGTCCTGTTGTTTGCTCTGTAGTGGCATATGCTGTGGGTACCTTGTTCTCCGACTACTGATGGTTTCATTTCATATCCCCAACACACACCTAGGTTATTTGCCTGCTTACTTAGGAGCCAGCTTCCAGTGCTTTCCCCTCTGGTGAAACGCTCATTTATGCCTGGCTGTGAGAGGATATAGGAATCATGGCATGACCCTGGGAAGCATGGAGAGACATCAATTATTTCATCCTGGACATTGTAGACTACCTGCATATTCATAGAGGAAGGCCTTCCTATTTCTGTAGGTAGCTTCCCTCCCTCTTCTGGGTCTGAGGACCATGTGAGTACCGTCAATGCCGCCCAGCTCTGCAGAGAATCATGGAACTGCAGTATGGTCTGCTACCTCTGCTGCACAATAGTACGAAAGGCTATGTAATGATGCAATTCTGATGAGAAAAGCTGCTGAGAATTGGGAGCTGCATTAAGACACTGCTGACTGGCTGAGTCCTGCTGTGGCAATCAGCACTGATTGTAAGCTGCTGGGGGCCAGGATGCTAGGGCTATGGTTACTTGCAGGTACTCAGGTGCGTGGTAGAGCAGAGGAGGGGCTCCAGCTCCAAACATAGCTGGTGTATAGCCACCATATCAAACCTGATTCAGGTCAGACACTGTTCATCTGTGAGGTCCAGATAATAGACTCTGCCCCATAATCTTCTGGTAGGGATGCTTTCTTCTCTCCCTCTTGTGCTCCGTGTGGTCCTCCTCCTGCAGGACCAGAGCAAACTAGACATACACTGCATCCATGGTTTCTACACACCACCAATACCCTAGATAGCCCATCACCAACACCTTTGTGCCACCACTACCAACACTCAATGCTCTGTGCAACACTGAAACATGGACAGACAGTGACACTCACTGATACTCAGACTCACCCCACATGCCACTCACAAAACTCCTCTCCAGGATATCAACACACACTGGCATGCACATGGCACAGACAGCATGCAAACAGGAAGTGGAATCGGAGGAGATGGAAACAGGAACAGCACCTCAGTGAAACATAGAATCATGATAGCAGAAAAAGACCACATGGCCTATCTAGTCTGCCCTTACATATCAACCATTACAACAGTCCCCTTTTTCCATTTAGAGATCCTCTGTGTTTTTCCCATGCTTTTTTGAATTCAGATACTGTACTCATCTCTATCACCTCCACTGGGAGACTATTCCACGCATCTTACACTCTTTCTGCAAAGAAATATTTCCGTATATTACTCCTGAGTTTATCCCCTTTCACCCTCCTCCTATGTCTCCTTGTAGCAGAGCTTGCTTTCAATAGAAAAAGGCTCTCTTCCTATGCATTTATGCCACAGAGGTATTTAATTTATTTAACAAGATTTTTATACTGCTTTATCATTTAGTCAAAGCTGTTTACATTGTAACTTAAACTTGGTAATGTACGTTAAACAGGGGCATTGATAACTTGGAATTTTATGAGGCAATGAAGGGTTAAGTGACTTTCCCAAGGCGTGCTAGTGGGAATCAAACCCTGTTAATTGGTTTCTAAGCCAGTGCTCCAACTTTTAGGCTACTCCTCCACTCCTATTTAAATGTCTCAATCATATTACCTCTATCCCGCCTTTACTGTAAAGTATACATATTAAGATCCTTAAGTCTTTCCTCATTTGCTTTATAACAAAGACCACTAACCATTTTAGTAGCCACCCTCTGTACCGACTCCAACCTGTTTATATCCTTATGAAGGTGTGGTCTCCAGAATTGCACACAATACTCCAAACAAGGTTGCACCAAAGACTTATACAGAGGCATTATCACCTCCTTTCTTCTGCTGGCCATTCCTCTCCCTATTCACCCAAGCATCCTTCTAGTTTTCACCATCGCCTTTTCTACCCGTTTAGCTACTTCAGGATCATCAGCCACAATCATATCTAGGTCCCGCTCTTCTTTTGTGGACAGAAGTACTTCACCCCCTATACTATATCACTCCCTTGGATTGCTGCAACCCAAATGCATGACCTTGCATTTTTTAACATTAAATATCAGATATCAAATTCTAGACCATTCTTCAAGATTAGCTAGATCTCTTCTCATGTTATTCACACCTTCCTGGGTGTCTACTCTGTTGCAGATTTTGGTATCATCCGCAAAGAGGCAAACCTTACTCGACAGCCCTTCTGCAATATCACTAATAAAGATGTTAAAAAGAATCGGACCAAGGGCAGATCCTTGGGGCACACCACTGGTAACCTCCTTCTCCCCAGAGTGAGCTCCATTTACCTGTACCCTTTGTCTCCTCCCCTCAACCAATTTCTAACCTAAGCAGTAATTTTAGGGTCCATTCCTAGGGTGATCAGTTTGTTTATAAGTCGCCTTTGAATGAATGGTGTCAAAGGCTTTACTGAAATCTAAATACACCACATCTAGGGCTCTCCCTCGGTCCAACTCCCTGGTCACCCAGTCAAAGAAATCAATCAGATTTGTCTTACAAGACCTGACTCTGGTGAATCCATGTTGCCTCGGATCTGGTAATCTGTTGGACTCCAGAAACCTCACTATTTCTCTTTCAGCTGCGCTTCCAATAATTTACTCGCCACCAAGGTTGAACTAACGAGCCTGTAATTTTCAACAACATCCTTAATTACACTTTTGTATAAAGAGACTACATGTGCATCTCTCCAGTCCTCTGGCACCACTCCTGACTCCAACAAAGCATTGAAAAGGTCAGTCAGTGGAGCTGCTAGAATGTCACCAAGTTCCCTCAGTATTCTCGGGTGTATCCCATCTGGTCCCATTCTTTTGTCTACTTTAAGTTTAGCTAGCTTCTCACGTACACAGTCTTCTGAAAATTGTTCAAGATGTCCCTCACTTTTTTTCCTGTTTATGGGTGTTTTCTGATGTCCTGATCTTGGTTCTTCAGCTGTGAACATAGAACAGAAATATTTTTTAAGCAATTCCGCTTTATCCTCATCAGCTTCTACATATCCCTCCCCTTCAGCCTTGAATATGACAATACCACTTTTGCCCTTCCTCTTCTACTAACATATCTGAAACATGTCTTTGCTTTCCTGATTACTTTGCTAGATTCTCTAAGTTTTTCCAAATTTAGATGCCTGTCTTCCTCTCTCTGTGATCTCTTGTATTTCATGAAAGCCTCCCTCTTTTTCTTCACCTTTACCGCTACTTCTTTCGAAAACCATAACATTTTAACAAAAAGGTTGGTTGCCCTTAAAATATCCCCTTTTAGTTTTACCCACTGCTTTTCTACATCCCCTAGCTGTTCCCATACCGCTAATGACCCCCTGAGGTATTGGCCCATCTTGGCGAAGTTAGTTTTCCTAAAGTCTAAGACCATCACTTTTGAATGGAATTTATCAGCCCTAGTCCTAATACTGAACCACACCATCTGGTGATCATTGGATGCAAAATGATCTCCCACTACAACTTCAGAAACACCTTCACCATTGGTAAGCACCAAGTCCAGTATGGCCCATTTATGTGTAGCTTCTGTAAAACAGCACAAGATCCCCCAACACCACCAGTACAGTCAACCTTACCCAACAATTCAACAGGTTTTCTTTTTTTATATGTACTGCTTTCTCATTTCAGTTGCATACTTAAACTTGGTAATGTACATTAAACAGTGACATTGATAACTTGGATTTTTAAGAGACAAAGGAGGGTTAAGTGACCTTGCCCAAGGCCACAATGAGTACTAGTGGGAATTGAACCCTGATAGCTTTCCTAAGCCAGTGACCTAACTGACTACTCCTTCACTCCAAAATTGACCACTTGGGAATCAAACCCCTGTTTCCTGCATATGAAGACATTGCATTAACCAGTAGGCTGCCCCTCTATACCTAGGAGGTTAAAGTATGTGCTGTGATACCATTTTAAAGGTATTGCTGCCATTCAGGTCCCAGAGAGGGGCAGCAGTGGTGGCAATGGGTACATGAGGGTGGGAGCTGGGGGTTACCAGGAATGTGGTTTATTTATTTAACATGCATTGTATACTGCCTTCTCCTATAATCAAAGTGGTTTACATAGTAAACAAACATGATACATCACAAGCTAGATGTTGCATAGTCGTATCGGGGTAGGGGGACATGCGGGAGGTTCTTAGTAGTAACTTATTTACAAAGAGGCATATATACAATATTTACAAGGCGGTATCATGAGTTGAAGGAGTTGATTTTGTCAGGGAGGAGGAGACTATGTGAAGAGGGGGTGGAGTTGAGCATTAAGTGATGGCTCTGTAGTGTTTTGTGAAGAGGTAGGTTTGAGTTTCTTTCTGAAGTTCTTGGCATCGGAGGTGGCTCTCAGGTCATCTGGAAGGGAGTTCCAGAGGGCCAGTGCTGCTAGGGACAATGCTCTTGCTGATGTGGATTAGGTGGTTTTAGGGTAGGTGCTGAGGGTCTGGATAGTGTCCATTCTGTTACATTGTCTGGGTCTTGTACTTATGTTCGTGTTGTTAAGACTCTTGATGATGTCAGGGAATAAGTTGTGCTGGATCTTGTATATGTTAAGAGCTGCTTTGAATCTGATCCTGGAGGCAATCAGGAGCCAATGCAGTTGGCTCAGGAGAGGAGTGATGTGTTGGTGTTTTGATGATCCGGTAATAATGCGGGCAGCAGTGTTTTGTGCCATCTGTAGGGGTCAAATTGTCTGTTTGGGTAGTGTGTGGAATGGAGTGTTGCAGTAATCCACTATGGGAGTGATTACAGTTTGGCAGACTGTTCTGAAGTGGTCTTGACAAAGGAGTGCTTTGAATCTTCTTATGATGGCCATCTTGTGGTATGCACTCCTGGCTGTCTTGTTGATGTGGATTTGGAAGTTCAGGTTACGGTCCAAGGTCATACCCAGGTATTTTACTTCGTTCTTAATGGGTATGGTTGCGTTGAGTAGGGAGATGAATTGTGGGAGGGAGAAGGAGTTGTTTCATGTGACGAAGAGTGCTTCTGTTTTTCTGTAGTTGATGTTGAGGTTGTTGTGAGAGAGCCATTTAGTCATGTCTTGTAGGCAGGTAGTTATAGCTGTGTAATATGTTTTTTTGAGATTAATCGGGGTGTAAATCATCATGTCATCGGCATGCAGTGCATATTGGATGTCATGTTTCCTGATGATGTCACAGCTTGGTTTAATGTAGAGATTGAAAAGCAGGGTGGATAATGAGGATAATGAGGGGAACAGGGAAGAGGTGGTTGCGCCAATCTTGACCTGTTGTTGCCTATTGCTGAGGTATGAGTTAAACCATTTGAAAGTGGTGTTGCGGAGTTCAATGTCACTGAGTCTTCGGAGGAGGATATGGTGGGAGACAGTGTTGAATGCTGTGGATATATTGACAAATATGAGAAGCAAGCCCATTTTTATGTTGTCAATTCCCCTAATGAGGTTGTCAAGGACATTATGAGTAGAGTCTCAACACTGTGTCTGGGTCAGAACCCATGCTGGTGGAGTTCTAGGGGGGCTAGAGTCTACATGGTCCTGAAGTTGCTGGTATACTGTTTTCTTGAGTATCTTGGTGAGGAATGGGAGGCTGGAGATAGGACAGTACATTGCTGGGTCATTGTAAGATGGTGTGGGAAGCTTGGGGATAGGGAATATGGTGGCTAACTTAAGGGGATGGGGTATGTATCCCTGTGTTAGTGAGGAGTGTATGATCTTGTGTATGAATCCGCTGAGCTCTGTCTTTGATGATTTTTTCCATAGTACTGGGCAGGGCCCATGGGGGCAGTGCTGATGTTCAAGGCTGATATAGTGTGGATGACTTGGTCAATGGAGGGTATGTGGAAATTGTCCCATGAGTGTTTGGGGAGTGTGGATTTGAGGGTGGGGGCCATGCCTTGTGGGTTATCTGTGTGTGGGGAAGTAAGCTTAAAAATGAAATAGTCTGCGAAGGTCTATGGGTATATTGTGGTATCCTCTGTGTGGTGGGTTCCATTGTGAGGGTGCTGACTATATTGAAAAGCTCTCTGGGTTTGTTGGTTGATTTTAGGATGAGGTTGGTGTGGTACTCCTGTTTGTGTCATTTGATTAGATTATTGTAATCCATCTACTTCTCCTGGTATATCTGTTGTGTGGTCTGTGTTTTGCTCCTTCTCCATTTCCATTTAAGTTTCTGAAGTATCCTCTTTGCTACCCTTATTTCATTGGAGTACCATGGTGCTGATCATTTTCTGTGTCCTGTGCGTCTGCTGTGATTTTTGGCTGGTGCCTTCACTGCTGCCGAGATGGTGTCATTCCAGTGTTTAATGCAGGACCAGCAAGGAAAACAGCACTAACCGCTCGTAGCGGAACAAAGACAAAACCAAGGAGCGGCAGGTTCAACACCCAACACCTTTATTGAACAAATAAGTGGCCTAAACCCAACACAGGACCGTGTTTCGTGTTTTACTTCATCAGGGGTTATTGGGGCACTGACTGACTCAGAAATCCCCAAAGCAACAGCCTGAACTAGTAACTCAACCTAGACAGACTGCACAACATCTCTGTGCCTGAACAAACTGAATACCAAAATACACTCACTTTCAGACGTCCAATACCTCGCTAGAACCTATTCCCACCCTCACCTAACTTATAGCCCAGCACTCAAGGGAGAGGCTACACACCTCAAAGGATTCATCAGAGTGACCATGATGCACAGAACACATCCCCACCTGTGCCTGGACTCTTTGTGACCAACCGAACTACCCCTCGAAAGACCACTGCAAGCATGTATTACTCTTTCAATCAAGAGTAATACATGCTAGGGGGCGGAGCCTGATGTCCAGCGGGTAGGACGCTTTGCGTTGAAGCTCCCGAGAGGCCTACTTAGAATCCTGACTTAATACCTATACAAATTTACTATTTCGCTCCGAGCTGACCGGGGCACCTCGGGGGGGATGGCGGCCCATAAACCAGCGCGCTTGGACTTCGGGTCTCCTTCTTCTTCTCACGGAAAACGCTCCAAAACAGAGGTGTCTTCCCCACAGAAGATGGTTCCATTTCGTGAAAACCCCGAAATGCACCTGGAGATTTTGGAGGAAATACGCGGCGTGAAGGAATTGGTGCAGTCCAATGGAGAAGCGCTTCGAGCCATGCGAGAAGACTTTGGAGTGCTCCAGGACCGACTTGAAAGTCTTTCATTACGGCAGGACAATATGGCGGGGGTCCTCGACTCGCACGAGGTGCGCTTGGGCAAACTGGACAAGGCTGAGCGCCAGATACAGAATCTTCAAAAGGAGTTAGAAGATAGCAATAATCGAGCCCGTCGCAACAATGTGAGGCTCCTCGGAATGCCGGAGGGGGTGGAAGCAGGAGATATAAGAGAATTCTTGCTCAAAACTCTTCCCTCCTTGCTGAAGATCACTTTTCACAGAGAACTGGAAATCGATCGAGCACACCGTGTTCCTGCCCACATGGCGCTCAACCGCACGACCCCCCGGCCTATTATCTTTAGCTTGCTACGATATCAACAAGTGGAACAAATTTTACATGCTGCCCGAGCGAATCATCATTTGGAATTTGAAGGTCGTAAGGTCTCCTTCTTTCCTGATTTGGCAAAGCCTACCGTTGACCGTCGGAAGAAACTCCTTGCTTTTCGCCCTCGACTTCAACAGCTACAGGCTCGCTTTGGCCTGTTGTATCCAGCGAAGCTCCGAGTGACTCTCCACAACCAAACCAGGACGTTCGAAGATCCTGATCTACTATCAACATTTTTAGACTCCAAAGAAGCAGAGCAGATGCGCTGATCCCAAATCTTGGACTCTTATCTGCCGGCTCTATCCGCCATTTTGAAGGGCCCGATGCGGCGGTCATAGCCAAGCACAGAAATAGCCTGGACTTTCTTTCTTTCTCTATATGACTTTTGTTTTTGGTCTCCTATCCCTTCATGATGTGTGCCTCGGTCGGATTCGGAGCACGCACAGTCCTACAGGTTATGTGTTTTTTCAATTTCGGCCTTCTCTGGGGTTTCTCCCCGCAGACACATGGTCGCCAGTAATTTTGGGGTTTTGCTTCTCCTCTACCGTACTGCGGTTTTCTTTGTTAATGTGGGGCGCTTCATTGTATTATATTAGCTTATTTTTCCTATGTCATGTGTACAGCCAGATACAGTCAGTTAGAGGGACATAGTGAAATTATGTGTGCTATCATGCTCAGAATTTTTAACTTTTCTGAATGGCCTTATGTAAAATCTTATCATTCACCGTCAAAGGCATTAATGGTCCACTCAAAGGAAAGAAAATCCTTAGCTATCTTAGCCATGAGCATGTTGATTTAGTGTTTCTTCAGGAAACGCATTTAAACTCTGCTGAAACACTGAAACTCAATGCTAAGCCTCACATGGTAGCTGCCTATTCTCCCACCGTTTCCAAATGGTACGGGATAGCCATTCTGGTTAGGAAGTCTTTGCACGCTACTGTACCTGATATTAGCGCTGACAAGGAGGGTAGATGCTAATTAAGTAATACTGGAAAATTAGCTCCCATCTGAGCCCCAATGAATGGTGGAATCATGTTTGTCTTTACAGTAAATATGAACAAATACCTCGTCTGTTCGCTTCCTCCGTTCAGACTCCTTCTCATTGGTCTCAATGGAAGATGCTCAATGACTATGTACATTTTGCTAAATGCTCTCATCTGACTGTCTAACTTTGTATATATCTCTGTCCCCTGATCATGCTGTATTGTAGATACTCTTTTGATCGTTTGATGTATAATCACTGTTAATTGGAAGCGCTCACATGCTGATATAATCGGGTAGAGAAGAAGCATCGGGGTGGGGGGTAATGGGTTTACTTTTCCTTATTGTATACTTGTTTTGTCTCTTTTGGTGTGTTGTTTCTTTTGTTTGTTGCAAAATGAAAATAAAAGTTTAAAAAAAAAAAAAAGAGTAATACATGCTTGCAGTCGCGGTTTTCGTCATTTCAAATACAGAAGAGTTATTTTATTTATGATATTAGTGGCTTCAATTACAATTTATGTGCATTGTGTAGTCAGTGATCACCACACACCAATCAGTGTGCCCCAATAACCCCTGATGAAGTAAAACATGAAACACGGTCCTGTGTTGGGTTTAGGCCACTTATTTGTTCAATAAAGGTGTTGGGTGTTGAACCTGCCGCTCCTTGATTCCAGTGTTTAATGACAGAGTCTAGGCCAATTGAGTCTTGGTCTAGGGTAGGGATGGTTTCTTGGAGGAATTGATCTTTATCGAATGATCTGAATCTCCATCCTGGGTGCTGTGGGCTCTCCAGTATAGTTGAATCAGGATGGGATATGCTGAATTGTATGGAGTTGTGGTTGGACCAGGGTATTGGAGTGACTTGGGGTGTTGTTATATAGTTGTTTCAAAGAATTCGGTTTGGAATGAAGATGAAGTCAGGAGTAGAGCCAAGGCGGTGAGTAGGTATGGTGAGGAGTTGTATGCACTGTAGGGCAGCCATGGCTCTGAGGAAGGTGTCTGCCTCCTTGCTGGGTATTGAATTGAGATTGAAGTCTCCCATCACAACGTATGGCTTATGGGGGGAATTTGTGGGACATACTGCTTCTAGGGTAATGTATTTTGTGAAGTAGTGGTCTTGAATCTGAAGTGACTTTTGGCAAAGATTACTGCCCCTCCGCCCCTCTTATGTGTTCATGGGCAGCTGAATGCTGGGGGGAGGGGGGTATTTGCTTTAGTATGACTTGGTCAGAGTTAGTTAGCCAGGTCTCTGTGATGCATAGGATGTCGGTTTGATGGAAGTGCAGGTGGTCGAGAATTGTTTTAGTTTTGTTTCTAACTGATCTGGCACTGAAGAGCTCTATATTGATAGTGGTGTTTGGAGGGGGTGTGTGAGTTGTGTATATGGGCATTGGTCTTGATCTGTATGAGAATGGGGTTCCTTTTGTGTGTTCGTCTGAGCGCAGTTTGCCAGGGTGGTTGGAAGTGCAGTATGGGAGGTGGAGTTAGTAGAATAGTGGTTGTTGGAGTGGGGGCAGAACATGCTTGGTGTAAGAATAAGTTTAGGAGTAGCGGGTAGGTAAAGAAGTAGTGGGGAATATGCATTTTGAAGTCCATTTCTCAGTGGTCTTTCGAGGGGTAGTTCGGTTGGTCACAAAGAGTCCAGGCACAGGTGGGGATGTGTTCTGTGCATCATGGTCACTCTGATGAATCCTTTGAGGTGTGTAGCCTCTCCCTTGAGTGCTGGGCTATAAGTTAGGTGAGGGTGGGAATAGGTTCTAGCGAGGTATTGGACGTCTGAAAGTGAGTGTATTTTGGTATTCAGTTTGTTCAGGCACAGAGATGCTGTGCAGTCTGTCTAGGTTGAGTTACTAGTTCAGGCTGTTGCTTTGGGGATTTCTGAGTCAGTCAGTGGATTTCCAGTGTTGTGCTAGTTCTTGGGTTGGGTGTCTGTATTCCAGTCTATGTGTGGTAGATACGTAGTCCTTAGAATGTTTCTCTCCTGAGGATCGGTTGATATTTTGTTTCTCTGTTGGAGGTGGTGTTGTGGCAGGTCCATGGAGGTCATGCGGTCTGTGTTTCAGTCCATGCCTAAGGCCACACCAAAGGGCCCTCAGGCGCAGGCCTGCCAGGCGCGGGGGTGCCTCAGGTGAGTCGGAATTTAAATGGAGGGGAAGGGGCACAGAGAGATGATGCAACACACAGCAGGGAGGAGCTTACCTTCCCGCTGCTTTCTGCTCTCCCCCGCTCCCTTTGTTAGTTTGGCAATGCATTCTGTGTGGAGTGGGAGTCCGTCGTCACCAAATCCAGTGTGCCCTGTGGGTCCTGTGAGAGTGTGTGGATGCATGCGAGTCTGTCTTGGGCGCCTCAGGTGAGCCGGCATTTAAATGGAGGGCAAAAGGGCACAGAAAGAAGATGCAACACATAGTGGGGAGGCGCTTACCTTCCTCATATCCTTGCATGTACTCATATATTTTACAAAATACACACAAATATACATTACAACTCTGTCTCTGCTCCACTCAAACTACACCTCTGAGAATGTCTGTAATGCAGATTGCATAAATGCAGGCTCACTTTTAACGTATGCTTACTCTTTACACACAAATATGGCTGTGCAATTTTATGTGTCTAAAACATGCAGAAAATGGAAGTCATTTTATAAAGTCATTCCCACACAAATGTGGCCACATAAGCATGTAAAGAACCTCTTATAAAATACTGACAGGCATAAAAGTGCTTACTTTGGCATTAAAGAGTGTACTTTGCCAGCTGGTGTGCACATGGGTGGATGAGTGGAGTGTGGAAAAAGCACACAAATACTCACGTATATTAAAATATACTATACTTAGGAAGTTATTTTGGAAACTATTCACAATTTACACATGTAAATATTGGCACTTGCATGTGTAAATGACAATTTTAGAATGCTCTGAATTTAGATGTGGATGTGTTCTTACTACATGTAAATTGCAAGTGGGACATTTCAGGGGCATCATTAGGGCATGGCTAGCACAGGTCAAAAATCTACACATGCATGTCTCATATGGGGAATATATGTGTATGACCAAAAATGTCCACGTTGGGATTGACAGCTGTTCACCAACATATTTAGTCTTTTTAAAAAGCACTCGTTTCAATTAGTCCTTTATAAGGAGTGATAAAGTAGCTTATTCCTCCATATTGAAAACAAAAATGATAGCGGCCTCTGTAGTTAAGAGGTGGCAGTTACACCTGAGGCTTGCACAATAACTCATATGCATGTGTAAGTGTCTGGCACCTGCACGTGTAAGTCACAAAACACTGGCCACCACATGGAAGTGCCAGTACTTACATGTGTATACAGCTGTCTTTCCCCACTGTTTTTCACATGTGTAAGCTTGTAAAAGGCTCCTCCTGTTATTCATGGATGCATACACATGTATACTTCTGAATCCTTTCTAAAATACTTCTGGAATTGAAAACATTGTGACTTTGACGTCTCAATTCCAGGTCCAGACAGTTACACCAGTTCTAGAGTTGGCGTGATTGTCCATGCTTTTATAGAATAGGATTAACAAAGGCACTTTAAACTGCACTTTAATTACGTGCCCCTACAAGTCCTTACTCTCTTCAAATCCAAATATTTCCTCCGGTGGCTCAGGATCACATTTCTGTGACAATGGCAACAACACTGCCATTACCTGCGAGGAAGAGAGAAATGGAAATCTACTTCCATATCTTGCCACGAAAGCCCAGTGGATAGTCACAAAAAATATATTGTGATGTAGTGCTGGAAGATGAGAGCCCCAGGTCAGAAGGCACTCAAAAGACTGCTGGGGAAGAGCTGAAGATTCTTCAGGGTAATGTCAGTGATGATGTGGTTGGAACAAAGCCCTCGCGAGGTATGACTGCTGATGTAGCTACACATTAAATGAGATCAGAAGCTGAAAAAATGTCTTATGTAACAGGGCATTGAACATATGAAGCATGAACCAAGGGAAGCTGGAGGTGGTCAAGGATGAAATAGATTGTGTACAACTCAATCTGTTGGATGTCAGAGAACTGAAATGGACTAGCACTGGGCACTTTGAATCTGATGATCACATGGTATACTATGATGTAAATGAAAAAACAAAGAAGAAATGGTGTTATATTCATAATTAAGAAGAAACTTGCAAGAACTGTAATAAAACACAGTGCAATTAGTGAATGCTTAATTTCTATTCATCTACAAGGAATGTCCAACATTATTCAGGTATATGTACCAACAACAGCTGCAGAAAAGGATGAAGTTGATCAGTCCTATGAACAAATACAACCTGAAATCGACAGAACCATGCACACAAAATATACTGATAGTCACAAACACCTGTAATGCAAAAATTGGCAACAAAGAAGGTTGGAAAATGTGGGCTTGGCAAACAATGTTGGAGAAAGACTAATAGAATTCTGCAAATTCAGCAATCTATTCATCTTAAACACTTTCTTGCAGCAAAATACAGTAAGCAACAACTGTACACATAGATTTCTCCCAGTGGATTGTACGAAAATCCAATTGACTCTATCTGTGGAAGTCAACAATTGAAAAGCTTAATAACAAAAGGCAAAACTGTGGTACAGATCACCAGCTACTTGTATGCAAACTCATACTGAAGGTGAAAAAGAGCAAGGCACTCATGAATGTAGCAAAATATGATCTTGAAAATATGCCATCAGGATTTAAAGACTACCTACAAAATTGATTGGCCACTTTGGATACAAATGACAGATGACCAGAAGAGTTGTAGAATGACATCAAGAAAATTGTACTTGAAGAAAATGAAAAGTCTCTGCAAAATGTGAAAAAGCTAAAATGGCCAAAATGAATGACAGAAGAAACTATGAAACTAGATCAGAAATGCAGAGAAGCTAAAGCCAGAGGAGAAAGAGAGATAATCACAGAACTTAACAGAGATTTTCATTGTGTAGTAGAATGAGATAAAGAGAAGTACTATGATGACACATGCAAGAAAATAGAATCAGAAATTATTAGAGGAAGAACAAGATCGGTTTTCCTAAAGATACAAGCGTTAAAGAGAAAATCTAGCCTTGAAATTGAATTTTAAAAGATGCTAGAAAAGAATTGTGTTCATACCAGTATTGAAGAAAGGTGATCTGACTGGAAATTATCACACTCAATCATACGGATCCTGCACACCAGTAAGATCCTACTCAAGATCATTCAGTGTAGACTACAATTATATCTAGAAAGAGAACTGCCTGAAGTACAAGTAGGGTTTCAGGAAAGGGTGAAGAACAAGTGATATCATCACAGATGTGAGATGGGTCCTTGAAAAGACAAAAGAATACCAAAAGGATATCTATGTGTTTTATTTACTACAGCAAGGCCTTTGATTGTATCAATTACGAAAAACTCTGGGCTACATTAAAAAGCATGAGTATATCAGAGTACCCAATAGTTCTCATGTGCAACCTTTTACATTGATCAAGAAGCAACGGTTCAAAAAGAACAAGAAGAAAGAGAAATGGTTTAAAATCAGCAAAGATGTAAGGCTGCATACTCTCCCTAGATAAGTGGGATTGTATGAAAAGAACCAAGGTGGAAGCTTATCAACAACCTTTGTTATACTAATGATACCATGTTACTGGCTGCAAGTGAAGATGATCTGAAACATCTGCTTATCAAGATCAAGTAGCATAGCCTTAAAATGAGCCTACACCTTAACATGAAGAAGACAAAGATCCTCACAACTGACAATATCAATAATTTCATCCTTGATGGAGAAGAAATAGAAATAGTAGACAACTTTTAAACTGCTTGGATCAATAAAGAAATGACAAGCAATCAAGAAATCTGATAATGCATTGCTCTTGGCGGAATGACTATGAAGGACCTATAGAAGATTTTCAAGTGCAGAGATATAACTGCATAGAAAGATTTGACTTGTCCAAGCCATGGTATTTCAAAAACGTCATATGCATGCAAAAGTTGGACAGTGAAGAAGAAAGAGGAAGAAAATTGATGCCCTCAAATTATGGTGCGGGCAAAGAATGCTGGGCCCGATATTGTGAGCTGACCCTTAACCCCAGACATAGCTTTGCCGCACAGCCTTCCAGGCACAGTAGATAACTGGGCAGCAGTGACATTGCATGCTGCCCGATTAGCTGCTGCGGCTAAAAGATAGGCGAGCTTTTGCCTCACCCATCTTTCAGTCACAGGACGCTGCTGCCTGGTTATTGACTGTTGCCACCTCCACTCCTCCCCGAAACGCCCACGACATGCCTCAATGCTAAGTAATTAGCATCGGGGCATGTAAGGGAGAAGATTGGGGATATTCAGCCGCACTAACCATGTTACTACCACTGAATATCCCAGTTAGAGGCATTTACATGGTTTACAGGACTATAAACCATGTAAATACCTTTTGAATATTGGGCCCACTGTGTATAGCATGGACTGCCTAAGAACAAATCAATCATTACTAGATGAGATCAAACCTAAGCTTTCTTTAGAAGCTCAAATGACAAGACATTGACTTTCATTCTCTGGACACATCATGCAAAGAGAAAGATCATTAGAGAAAGGCATCATGCTTTGCAAGGTTGAAGGTCAATGCAAAAGAGGAAGGCCAGCGATGCAACAGACTGATACAATAACAGCAGCTATGGATGCCACTCTATCAATAATTAATTAGCCACCTGACTGAAGACCGATTACAATTTAGGAGAACTATCCACAGGATCACCATGAGTTGACATTGGCTCAGTGGCATTTAAAAACAACAACACCGGATATGATTGATCTGCAGGGTCTATGTGTCTGTGGATATGAGGTAGCCTGTAGAACGTGCCAACAGAACTTGATAACAGATTTTCATATGAGTATGTACTTAGTTGGAAATGTTAATGTTTTGACTATACTTGCTTTCAAATAGACTAATGCTGAACCACACTACTTTATCTGTAAATGAGGAATACAAGTGTTAGCAGGTGTTTTTGGTTTTGGGCCCTTAGGTCATACTGCCACCATAACTTTCATGCTTAGTGTAGCTGCAACACCTTTTTTCTAGAATCAAATATCACATTAATTCCTGGGGAAACAAAACAGCTAATGCATTGCATGGATTGGGCCGGAAGATCCTAAAATGCTTTTATGATGATCTGCAGCCAAGTTGCTCTCCTTTGACCTCTTATGCAGGTACTTCTCCAAATATATGTATTCACCCATATTTCAGAATAGCTATTCACTCAGATCTCCTTTCTGACTGCAAAATGGATGAATCAATTTCTGAATGAATTCTTTTTATAAGGTGCAAAGGTAATCCGTGTACATTTTTGATTGGCTGTTAACGTTTCAGATTTCATTCTATGTTACTGAAACGATTAAGCACAGACCTAAGAGAGATTTGTGTTATACTCTAATAAGAACAGCTGTTTACCCACAATGATGGATGTCATGAAATATATAACTACTTTATTTAACACACTGGAAAAAAATAAATTGCTGGTTGCCAATTATCTGAAAAATTCCATGTAAGAAAATAGTAATTACTAGAATAAACAAAGGAAGAGGAAAGCTGCTTTGTATACTACCTTTCCAACAAACTATATCCCAGCACGCTTTACAACGTACAAAATTATAGACTCCTATGGTATGGGAAAGGCAACAATATTTATGTATCTCAGTGTTACTGCTCTACAGTGGTCTGTAAGCCTCATTTCACAGAGGGTTACCTTTGCAGACTTTAAACCATTATTGTAGGCTTTCTCTAGATTGCTGCTCATTTGTCTATATTATTTTGTAGGTGCAGCTTCGAAAGCTGGATACAATACTCCAGATGAGGTCTCACCAGTAATTTTAACAAAGGCATTATTGGTTTTGTTTTGCTACTCTGAGATATGACCAAGATCCCAACAGGATCTCACCCTTTATATTGTACTTCTATCTTGGTTTCTGCACCACAGTTCTTTAAATTTAGCATTATTCGCCACATCGTTTGAGTTTGCATAGCTCATACTTCATTTTTTGTTACGTATCATCTGACATATCCGCTCTTTCACTGATCTCTATATTGTCTGTAAAAAGATAAACCTTTCCTACTAGCTCCTCTAAAGTATCCTTTATGAAAATATTGAACTAGAATGAGGACTGATTCTGAGACGATTCAAGGGTAGCAGGGGCGGCTCTACCGTTAAGTCTAGTGAATCAGCCACCTCAGACTGCAAATTTTTGGAGATGGTAGAAGGTGCTCCCAACATGTCCCTATAGCAGCTGCCTCACTTGGCTCCTGGCCAAGCCAAAGTCACTACCGGCTGCTGTCGCTGCTGCATATCCCCTCTCCCAATCCAGCATCTCCCCTTTCTACCTTCATCCCGATGTAACATTTCAACTCTCCCCTCACCGCTCCCTCCAATGCGGCTGTTGCTTTCCAGGACATGCGACAGCAGCAATAAAGCAGAGAGAAGGTGCATGGCCGTAGAACTTGATCAAGCCACTAAAGTCTCTGCCAGTCGCCCCCCCCCCCTCTCTTTCTGTTTCTGAGGGGACAAGCTGTGCATGCAAGCTCTAGGCCCCATGCCTTCCCTCCATGACACATCTGGGAAAGCGGTAGCAGCATTCGAGGGAAGAGGGAGAAGGGAGGAGCAACTTTGTATGAGAGTGGGGGCAGGGAAGGGGAGATGCTGGATGAGGGGAAGGAAAAATAAAGGGATCTTCTTGCTTGAAAGCTAAAATGGAGATGTCAGAAATAGGGTCGGCGAATAGAGTGATGAGGGAGAAGCTGGGTCGGGATGGGGGGAAGAGAGAAGAGGTGCTGGAACAAGGTGGGGAAGGAAGATGCTGACATGGGGAGGAGGAAAGAGGGGAGATGCTGGATGGGGGAGGGGGAAATAGTGAATATGGGAGGGGATAGAGACTCAGAGGAATAATGGTGGTGGGGATTCAGCATAAAGTGACAGAGGAAATACTGGACATGATGGGCAAGATAAGAAGACAGAAGGACTTGCTGAATATAGGAGGGGGGCAGGGACACAGAAAGGGAATGCTGGATAAGGGGGGAATAGAAAGAAAGCAGAGATGCTGGATATTGGGGGGGGGAGACAAGTATGAACAGCGAGGACAGACGACGGAGATGGGAGAGGAAATAGGACACAAAAGAGGGGATGCTGGATACTGGGAGAGTAGGGTTAAATAAATAAATAAATAAAAAATGAGAAATGCTGGACTTAGGAAGAGGGATAGGGCCACAGAAAGAGGATGCTGGACATGGGGAGGAGTAAGAAGAAAAAGGGAGGTGCTAGATGGAAGGGGAGAGAGAGAAATGCTGGAGAAAGGGGGGGAGTGAGAGAGAGAGAAGATGATGGGCGAAGTCTGGGAGAGAGGAGAGATAGCTATCGAAAGACTGAGGAATTAGAGGATAGAGAATGGGAGGGCTATGGTAAAGGAAAGAGATGGAAATCTGTAGGAAATGCAGTATAGAGGGAAATTAATGACTGGACAGTAGGAAGGAGAAGTGATATCTGTGTGCATAGAGGCAGAAACATGCATGGGAGAAAGATGAAAGGAAAAAATCAATGTCAGAGAGGGATTGTAGGGGAAGATGAGAGAAGAAGGGCAGATGGATTTGAAACTCTAAAAAGATATGCTAAAAAAAGATGGATGAAAGCAGAAACCAGAGGGTGGGACCAGTACAATTAGAAATATAAAATGGCCGGACAACAAAGGTAGAAAAAAGAATTCTATTTTCAATTTAGTGATTAGAACATGAGAGTTTTAGGAATTTGCATCCGCTGTCTTTATATTTTGCAGAGTGCAGGGGAAATTTCCTTGCTGTTTTCTATTTCTCTTGTGTTGCACTAAATGGAGAGTGTGGTTTCTTGGGGTTTCAATTCAGTTTTTGTCTACATATTTTTATTTTAAGTTTGTGGCCACTTATTCTGTACTTGGTGAGATTCTATCTGTGTTCTGTGTATTTGACCGAGGCCAGGTGTTCAGTTAGCTTTTATAAAGGGATCTGTAATCATCTGGCTTGTTCAGTTTCCCAAAAGGTGCATTGATGTTATAGGGCCCTCTGCAATATTTATGGTGCTGCCTTTTCCTAAATCAGTCCTTATGTGAATTCTGTAAGCTAGTACTGTGATGGTATGGTAGATCTGCTGTGCAGGTCCTAAGTCATTTTTGTAGGTTTTGTATTGCTTCACAATATGCCCTAGTACTGAAGATAATACCAAAATCAGATTTTTTTTTTAATGGTGAGTTCTCTGAGGAAATTTTCTAATTCTGCTCTGTACCCACTGTTAGGGAAGGGTCATGGATGTATATATCTTACAATCCGCTGCTTTTTGACATATTCATAAATGACCTAGAAAAGGGAATAACGAGTGAGGTTATCAAATATGCAGATGACACAAAACTATTTAAAGTTGTTAAAACCCACAAGGATTGTGGAAAATTGCAAGAGCACCTTGATAAATTGGAAGACTGGGCATCAAAATGGCAGATGAAATTTAATGTGGACAAGTGCAAAGTTATGCACCTAGGGAAGAACAACCCAAACTATGGCTACATGATGCAAGGTTCCACATTAGGAACCACCACCCAGGAAAAAGATTTAGGCGTCATTGTGGATACCATGTTAAAACCCTCCGCCCACTGTGCAGCGGCGGCCAAGAGAGCAAATAGAATGCTAGGTATCATAAGGAAAGGAATGGAAAATAAAACAAAAGATATTATAATGCCTCTATATCGTTCCATGGTGAGACCGCACCTTGAATATTATGTGCAATTCTGTTGCTGTATCTTAAAAAGGATATAGTGTTATTAGAAAAGGTTCAGAGAAGAGCCACCAAAATGGTAAAGGGGATGGAAAGATACTTCTATGAAGAAAGGCTGAAAAGGTTAGGGCTCTTTAACCTGGAAAAGAGAAGGCGGCTGAGGGGAGATATGATAGAAGTCTATAAACGGAGTGGAACGGGTAAACGTAGATCGATTGTTTACATTATCAGAATATAGAAAGACTAGGGGACATGCAATGAAGCTACAGGGTAAACTATTTAAGACTAATAAAAGAAAATATTTTTTCACTCAACATGTAATCAAACTCTGGAATTCGTTACCGGAGGATGTAGTAAAAGCTGTTAGTGTAGCTGGGTTTAAAAAAGGTTTGGATAAGTTCCTGGAGGAAAGGTCCATAAACCATTATTAAGAAGGGACACAGGATATCAATGCTTGACCCAGTACAAGCATTGTGGAACCTGTGTCTCTTGGGGATACTGCTAGGTACGTAGACCTAGATTGGCCACTTTTGGAAACAGGATATTGGGCTTGATGGGCCTTGGTCTGACCCAGTATGGCATATCTTATGTTCTTATGTTATGTTCTTAACAACGTCATGGTCCAGCGTGCAGTGTCAGGGGTCAGTATTTTTTATATTAGAGTCCCATGCTACATAATTAAACTGCTGCTGTTTTTGCTGAGTATAATGAGCAATTGAAAAGATATTTTTAAATGTGAATATAGGTTGCTGTTTTTCATTGCACAACTGCCTGGCTAGCATTCTGAAGGAGGGGTCATCATGCCTTGAGTGGCACCGTCTCATCCTTTGCCTCAGGCAGCAGATTGCCTTGAGCTGCCCCTAATGGTAGCACCCCCCTTTTCTCCCTTGAAGTAAAATCCATTTACCATAGACTTAAATATTGGGTCCGATGATTTTTATGCTATATAATAAGGTCTAATCATGAAATGAGAACTTGGTGCACAGTAAAATCTTGGCATTGAGTACAGTGTTTATTGTGATCCTACAAGGAGGGGTGGTTGACAATAAATATTTTTTAATATACAGGTATATCACATCTCTTCCCCTGTTTTCCCCATTCACAGATCAAGTAAAAGTAAGAGAAATCCTTCTTTGTCGCCTACTTATTGCATGTGCATATGGCCGTGAGATTTTCTAAGAGCCCTTTTCTGCATGTAAAACATGCTTTACACTCAGAGAACGCTTTACAATAACTTTAAGGTGCAATTTTATAAAGGCCTTTGCACATGAACCCCGTTATAGACATATAAAAGATCTTATATTAAATTACCCCACATGTAAAACTACACACGGTGACAAGATAGTGTATGCTTTTTCTCGACCAAAGTGTGGGCAAACCATGGGAAGAGTCATGAAGTATGCATGTAGCTTATAAAACATTGCACCTACGCACATACTTCAGCCATGTACATTTACACCAGCTCCAGAGTAACAGTAAATCTACACAGCTGCATTTTAGCCATGGTTTTGGTTGCTTTTGTGATGTTATATTATAAAATGTAATCAGCACCCATGTGTCTTTATAGTATAGCCTCAGAACAGGCACCTACTTGGCCTTCAGATTTATAAAATTATAAAATTACCTTTCACATAACTAGCTGTTGCACAGAATGATTGCCTTCACCTCTTCTTGTCAGTTTATGTAATTTTGCCTCTTTTTAAATAATGAATAAAAAAAATGAACTCCCTCTGTGTGCTTTCCCATCCCCATCTTGAGCCCACCGCTGGGTCCAGTCCACACCATTACCCCAATCACATTCTGTGGACTTCTGTAAATACCCATTTTGTTAGCTCCAAGTTTGCTTCCCTTAGTTATATATAATAACAAAATATTTGTGTTTGTTGTTCCATATAAACCAACTTGGCATAAAGGTAGTATAAAAAAACCTGTTAAATAAATAAATAACCTAAGGGTACAAATAGTGTGAAATATCAGACATACATTAAGAGAATAATTCTGTAAGGCGTGAGTAGCGTTCCACGGCTGGTGGTCAGGTGCTATTCGGAAAGTGCACATTACAAACTGATGGGGCATACTTTCACTGTGAGCGAGCGCAAGGGCAGAGTTTGGGGAGTGCAGACTTTATAGCATAGGCCCCCAACACACATACGATACATACAGGCATTCACACTTGCTCTAGAGCTGGCGTGAGTGACCATGCCAATATATATGTGCGTCTGCGGCCACTTACACTAGTATTCTCAAACAGAAAATGTGTAAAGATTGATAGTTGCAGAATAGGCACCATTAATACTTGCATGAAACTCTAGCCATCCCTTATAGAAATACCCTCTTAGTCCCAAAGGGAGGACAGTTTTTAGCCTAGGGAATTTACCTAGATAACTCTGTTGCTACCTGGGTAAATTCCTTAAAAGCTGAATTGTGTTTAGGAGTTGGATATTCAGAGGGCTCAGTGTCTGATTTTAGAGGTCTCTATTTAGGGGCATGTTTACTAAGCTGCACTAATATTTTGCAGGTATCGTATGTTAAGTGTAGAAATCAGTGCCCAGTACATCTACAACATGTCCCAAGCAGATAATGGACTGGTTTGAACCCTAACATGTGGTCAGCAGCATTTCCACTTAACGAGGAGTAGCCTAGTGATTAGAGCAGCAGCCTGGTACCCAAGAGATCTGCGTTTGATTCCCACAAGTGCTCCTTGTGACTTTGAGCAAGTCATGTGACCCTTCATGGCCTCAGCCTTATGGGGACAGGGAAATACTTAGGTACCTAAAGGTAACTTGCTATAAACTACCATCGGAAAAGTGTGAGTTAAATAAAAATAAACATAAAGCTACCCATTGAGGTGGTGTTAAGCTAACCCCTGCTAACTGAAACATTGCCAAAGAATGTGTCATAGTAACCCCTGTACTAAACACAATTTGGGTTGTGGTGTGTATTGTGCTGTTGGGGTTTTTGTATATATGTATAGATGCTGTATTCTGTTTTTCATGGGTGTTCTCTAGCAGGGTTGGCACATCCATTATGCGGGAATGTTGTGTACACAGGGCTCCGGGCTTCAAAGGGCCCCCTTGTCAAATTCATCCCACACATGCTATTGCTCCCGACTGTTTGTAGGATTAGCTTCAGAGGGAGCTGGGGAGGCCTGAGGCCCAAGCTCAGCTCTGCAGAACTGCTGGAATTAAGAGCGCCATTTTCCTTCACTCTGGCAGCTGTGTTCTCGTGGAGCCCGCTGGCATGCCGGAGGTTAAAGGGAATTTCCTGTTTCCTGGTACTACGAACGCCAGCAGGCTTCACAAGAACACAGCTGCCGGAGTGGAGGAAAATGGCACTCTTCACTCTGGCAGCTGTGCAGAGCTGAGTCGAGGCCTTGGGCCTTTCCAGCTCCCTCTGAAGCTGGTCAGACAGGTGCAGGGCTCTTTGGGGGAGGGGTCTAGGACTGGAAATGGGCTGATGGGGCGGCTAGGATAGGACTGGAAAGAGTTGATGGGGGGGTTAGGACTGAAAATGGGCTGATGTGGAGAATAGAATAAGGGCTGATGGGAGGGCTCGGACAGGACTGGAAATGGCTGATGGGGGGCTAGGACTGGAAATGGGTTGATGCGGGGAGATGGGAGAAAGGGACTAGAAGGGAGCAGATGCTGGGTGGTGCTGGAACTAGAAGGGAGCTGATGAGGGAGGACTAGAAGGGGATGGGGCTGGGGGAGTGAGGATGGAGAGGGGAAAAGATATTTTGTGGGGGGGGGGAAGGAAATCTATGATTGGCCAAGTATTGGGAGAGTAAGTGGGGATTGAGGATGGAGGGATGAAAAGCAGTAAAGAAAGAAATGGAGCAAAGAGCAAAAGAAGAAAGATCAGTATGTTGGAGCAGATGTAGAGAGAGAATGGAAAAAAAGTAGAAGAGAGAAGAAAGGACAAATGGACAGCAGACAATGGAGAGTTAGCAGAAGGCACAAATAAACCAGAAGAAAGCAACTCGGGCAATTGCGACGGTAAAATGAAATGCCCAAACAAAAAGGTAGAAAAATACTATTTTATTTTGAATTTATTAACTGGAATATATCAGCTCTGGGAAATGTGTATCGCTAACGTCTTTGCGTTTTGTTTAATACAAGAGGAAATTAATTTATAGTTTCATTTCTTCAGTGTTGTTGTACATTACAAATTTGGCTTTTGGGATTCCCAGTTTGATTATTGTCTTCATATTTCTAAATTGTGATCCCTTGTTCTATGTTTGCTGCTAGTTTATGTTTTCCATGTCTAACCGAGCTGTTGTATTCTGTTCATGTAGTTTCTATGTAACAGTCCTACTTGTTCTCTTTCCCCAGTCAGAGATGTATTGGTATTCTCTGAGATGTATTGGTTTAATATTTGCAGTGTTGCCTTTTGATAGATAGGGTTTGATGCTTTGTGAGTCCTGAAGTGCTTTATGAAATGGTGGGTTTGCTATGGGTTCTGAATACACAGGGTTTAAAGTACTTCCTGGTAGTTGGCACTGGACTATAGTAATGTAGAAATCTGGTAATCTATCTTTGTCCTCACTGCCCATGCACTCATTCAAACACTCATTAAGAGGCTTTTTTAAAAAGTCAATAAGCATTCACAAATGTTAATGTGCAGGGGCACCCATTTATTTCTCTTGGTGCAGTGGCGCTTATCGCACATTAACACTGGTCAACAAAGTTTTACAAAGGTCATGTTACTGAAATAAAAATAGTCATTTCTTATCAATTTTTATATGCTGAACACGAATATGATAGTGAAATTGCAAAGTTGGCTCTAGTTTTTTTGTAATCTACAAGAATTAATGTTTACATCACGAAATGCATGTCAATAGTAAATATAATAGGCCTTCGGTTAATACCTGTAAAAAAACAAGTCATAGACTACTTCTTAGATTTTTTCGCCTGTCTCTTGTACAGCTGTTCAGGAGCTTCTCTGGGGAGTGTCCAGCAGTAGTCAGCCAGCATTGTAGTGGACCATTTTCCCTGGTATCTTTGCTCCATCGTTGCGATATCCTGGTGAAAACATTCGCCCTGTTCATCACTAACCATACCACAGTTGTCAGGAAAGAAATCGAGATGGGAATCAAGGAAATGGATCTTTAGAGACATATTGCTGCCAAGTTTCTGATACTGCATCAGCATGTCTTCTACTAGTTCCTTGTAGTTTTCTGCCCTAACATTCCCGAGAAAGTTTGTTGACACTAGGCAAAAAGCATTCCATGCTTGTTTCGCATCACCCTGCAGCAAGTTGTTGAACCGGTCATCTTTAAAGAGCTCTCGAATCTGAGGACCCACAAAAACTCCCTCTGTAATCTTTGCTTCACTGAGTCAAGAGAATTTTTCATGCAGGTATCGGAAAGCTGGCGAAGTGCTGTCCATGGCTTTCACAAAGTTTTTCATCAAACCTAGTTTAATGTGAAGGGGTGGTAGCAGGATTTTGTGAGCCTCAACCAGAGCTGGGTGCTGCTGGATATTCTTCTCTCCAACTGTTACATTTTGTCTGTGATTCCATTCCTTCCGCAAGTAGTGCCAATCCCTTGCTCGGCTATCCCATTCACATAAGAAGCACATGTATTTTATATATCCCTGCTGCAGTCCCATTAAAAGGGCAACTACCTTCAAGTCACCACAGAGGTGGCAGCTGTATTTGTTATTGTTAATGGAGGTCAGTAAATGCTTTAAGTTATCGTATGTCTCTTTCATGTGGACGGCATGCGCTACTGGAATAGATGGAAGACGGTTTCCATTGTTCAAAAGCACAGCCTTCAGACTCAGTTTTGAAGAGTCTATAAATAGTCTCCAGTCTTGTGGGTCATGAGTGATTTTTAAGGCATTCATGAGGCTTTCAATATCGGAACAGAATACCAGATTACTTTCCTTTCCGACTGCTGACGTCAGATGACTTCAGCAGCCATCTGGCAGTAGTATTGCATTGCATCAGAAAATGATGCAATCAACTCTGGATGATGTGTGCATGCTGGTATTATGCAATGTGATGCAATATTACATCTTTCAAGGCTTATGTGGGATGTTGTTGATGTCCTACTGGATAAATGTACATGGTGAAACGTCAAAAATGAACTACATGCAATATCTTCAAAACGAAAGCCAATAAAATTTTTTTAATGTTATATTTGTGCTCAGCTCACCAAGATACTACAGATCAGGGCCTTTTAAAGTCAGTAACATAGAAACATAGAAATATGATGACAGAAAAAGACCACATGGCCTATCTAGTCTGTCCTTCCATAACAACAACTATAACAGCCCCCTTTTAACCTTTAGAGATCCTCTGTGTTTGTCCCATGCTTTTTTGAATTCAGTTACTGTCCTCATCTCTACCACGTCCACTGGGAGACTATTCCACGTATCCACTACTCTTTCCGTAAAGAAATATTTCCGCATATCACTCCTGAATCTATCTCCTTTCACCCTCATCCCATGTCCCCTCATAGCAGAACTTGTTTTCAATTGAAAGAGGCTCTCTCCCTGAACATTTATGCCACGGAGGTATTTAAACATCTCAATCATATCACCTCTATCCCGCCTTTCCTCTAAGGTGTACATATTAAGATCCTTCAGTCTGTCCTCATATGCTTTATAATGAAGACCACTAATCATTTTAGTAGCCACCCTCTGCACCGACTCCATCCTGTTCACATCCTTTTGAAGGTGCGGTCTCCAGAATTGCACACTATACTCCAAATGAGGTTGCACCAAAGACTTATACAGAGGCATTATCACCTCCTTTTTTCTGCTAGTCATTCCTCTCTGTATGCACCCAAACATCCTTCTAGCTTTTGCCATCGCCTTTTCTACCTGTTTAGCTACTTTAAGATCATCAGACACAATCATGCCTAGGTCCCGCTCTTCTTTAGTGGACAAAAGTACTTCACCCCCTATACTATATTGCTCCCTTGGATTGCTGCAGCCCAAATGCATGACCTTACATTTTTTAACATTAAATCCCAGCTGCCAAATTCTAGACTATTCTTCAAGTTTAGCTAGATCTCTTCTCATGTTATCTACACCTTCCTAGGTGTCTACTCTATTGCAGATTTTGGTATCATCCGCAAAGAGGCAAACCTTACCTGAAAGTCCTTCCGCTATATCACTAACAAAGATGTTAAAAATAATCGGACCAAGGACAGATCCCTGGGGCACACCACTGATAACATCCTTCTCCTCAGAGTGAGCTCCATTTACTTGTACTCTTTGTCACCTCCCACCCAACCAATTTCTAACCCAAGCAGTAACTTTAGGGTCTATCCCTAGGGTGCTTAGTTTGTTTATAAGTCGCCTGTGAGGAACAGTGTCAAAGGCTTTACTGAAATCTAAATACACCACATCTAGGGCTCTCCCTCGGTCCAACTCCCTGGTCACCCAGTCAAAGAACTCAATCAGATTTGTCTGACAAGACCTGCCTTGGGTGAATCCATGCTGCCTCGGATCCTGTAATCTGCTGGACTCCAGAAACCTCACTATTTTCTCTTTCAGCAGCGTTTCCAATAATTTACTCACCACCAAAGTTAAACTAACTGGCCTGTAGTTTTCAACCACATCCTTACTTCCGCTTTTATGTAAAGGCACCACATGAGCCTCTCTCCAGTCCTTTGGCACCACTCCCGACTCCAACGATTTCCATGTTGACCACTTTAGTAAATATGCCCCTAAGTCATTGCCAAGATAAAAGAGAGTCTTTTGAAGGACTCCTTTGAAAGCCGCCTAAACGTTTAGATAGCAATATATACATTTTAAAATAAAATAAATTAAATGTATGCGAATTAGGTACAGTGGATATGCAATGAGGCCCTGCAATGAGTCTCTGCACATGGCCCCGTACCACCCTTGGGCTGCCCCTGTTGTCCAGTATACTGTATGTATTGTGTTGTGTGTATGCTGTATGCTATGTGTCTGTTTAGTATATGTCTGTTCTATGTTGTATGTATTTTTTTGTGTGTTTGCTGTGTGTATTGTGTTTGTGTATGTATTGTGTGTTGTGTTTATGTGTGCTATGTTGTGTATGTTATGTGTGTGTGTGTATGCATATTCAGATGTGTATGGACAAATAGACAGACGGGCAGATGGAGCCTTCCCAATAGCCACTAGCGCTTAAGCGAAATGTGCCTAAAAACAGATTGAATGCAGGTGCTTACATTTTTTAGTCACCGAACATTGAGGAATCTAAAATTTGTCCACTCAGCCTTTTCTTGCTATGGTCACCAAACACCAACAGCCTCCAGGATCGTTCCATCCTTCCCACATTAAAAGAAATATGTGCCAGGGAGTCACCATCAACTTTCCCCTCATACATGGATTTTTGGAAAGTTAATTACACGTGAAAGGTAATTTTATAACAGGACACTTAAGGGGGAAGTCCAAAAAAGTACCTATTGAAGCCTGTTTTATAAAGACACTATAAGCACCCATGTGCCTTTATCAAGTAGACTCCTAGAACCAGCCCTGGTGTAGATATGTTCCTGTACTCTATGCATGAATTTACATATTTTATAACATATGTGGGTAAAACAAATTTAAGCTGACTTACAGTATATACAGTACTCATCATCGCTCAAAAAAGAGTTTTTCATACTTTTATCATAGAACTGTGCAAAGCATGCAATATTAAAAGAAGATGTCTCAAGAGGAAATAGACTCTTCTAGTACTTATCTGAAATGGAGTAGTAACCAGAGCACTCTTGCCCTCCTCAATGGCCCTAATAAAGAGAGCCACATTCTCCTTTGTCCTGACTGGCTAGCCTGGTGGGGTGCACCAATGGCCCTTGGGCAGCTCCCAATAGGGATCAGGAGCTGTCCAGAGGGGACTGGTGCTACAGGGAGGATAGCACCTTTTTTTGTGATACTGTTGATGCCGCGGATCGCAATACTACAGCACTGATAATATTGTGGGAGGAAGAGGCCCGATCACAGCTGTTAGAGGCTCGATCGCCTGCAGGGCAGATGACTGCTGCCGATCGGCCATGGCCACACTGCTGCATTATCAGGCCTCCAGGCAGATAATACACACACTTCGTCAGGGGTTGATCAAGTAGATAAACTAAAAACATAAATACAAATCATAATATATACTATATAACACAGTAAACTATAAACAAACAGATGCTGCAATAAAAATCTATATCACATATACATCTCTGAATAACATTAATGTAAAGGTGATTCTTGTGCAACTAAAAATAAAACAATAAATACCAAATGTATAATTGTTAATCAAAGCTGCATCAAAAAAAGGGGATCTATGTATACTTGTTATTTTAATAGATGACCGGAAGAGTCCTAAAAAGAGTAACAAAGAAACAAGGAAAAAACGTGGCAAGAGCATACGGTGAATGTAAATCTTAATCTCATAATCGCCAAGTTTACACTGCTCTCTGTTAGCATATTTTCACACATATACCTAATGTTGTTAATGCTATTTTAAAGAGATGGGATCCATGCTTATTTTATAATCACATTGCAATTATCATCCATTATATACGGCCCCTTCTTTGCAGTTGTTTTAACAAGTTAGCTTTGGTTACCTCACTATGTAACCTGTTGAGACATTTTATGACACTGCCAAGAAAACCCAGGAGCTTCTGGGTCGCCAGGAGTCAGGACTGACTCGAAGGCACACATTGCATTGCATTTTTGCATGTTTATAGTACCTATGAAATAGAAGTTTTGCTTCCAAGTTGTTTTAAAACATGCTTTATATGTCCTATTGGCGGCACACATTATGAGATTAATGTTATTCAGAGATGTATCCTCAATAATCGCTACAGAGGTATTTATTTCTTTTATAAATGTTGCTTGTCACACTCTACATCCACTTCCTTTTTAAATTCCCTTTTATTATATCTCTCTTTATATTGATTATATGTATATAGTTCCCTTTTTGAGGAACTTTTAATGTTTTGTCAATTATTTATCTTATGTATTTATGTATTTATTGCTTATTGATTTGACATATTTCATCCACACTTTTTACCCTTTTATATGTAACATGTTTTTAACAGTCTGCGACTAAAAAGCTGTTTGATTATTTTCATCTAATTTCCATGTATTTTGGTGTGCTGAAAACAAATAAAATATTGAAAAAACTCCTAGACGTCATGATTTGCCACAACATGCAAAATTGTCTTCAAATTTATCATTTTTTTTCAAATTACTATTAATGAATTCAAATTACTATTAATTAATTCACATAAGTGCATTTAAGATATAAAATGCAAAAAAAATCTTAAAGGGGTTGTCCGAGTTATGTAAAAAAAAATATAGCACTGTAAATCTGATGGTCAGCAGTATATACATAAGCTAAGCAAGTTTTAAGTCTGTGCTTCTAATGGTAGAAGGGGTTAATCTTTCCTGAAGAATCCAGTGGGAGAGAGACACAGGGCAGATAGCAGCAGCTCCGGTCAGTGCAGGGGGCGTGGCCAGCACTGTGACGTCTCGTGTACAGACACAGAGCTGCTCTCTCCTGCATGCCACACTTGTGCACGAATCATCATCAGGTTCTTGGTTCTAGGCTGTTGACACTTTTTCATCGCAATTCATGTTAGCTCGTCATTCTTCATCCGTTATGTTATTGCTCCGCGAAAGTGTATTAATTCGCCAGAGAGTTTCTGTTTCATCTGTGGTGAATATACAGTGTTGAAGCAACAGCAGAATATTACAGACTTTGTGAAAAAAGTATACTTTGCATACTTTGGACTAAAAATTGGAGATCAAGATAAAGTCTGGGCGCCTCATAAAGTGTGCAAACGGTGTGTTGAGAACCTCCGAAACTGGTTCAAGGGTTAGAAAAAATCTTTCCATTATGGGATTCCTATCGTATGGTGAGAGCAAAAGAACCATAGTGACGACTGTTATTTTTGTTCATGTGATGTGAAAGGGTTTAATTCCAAAAGGAAGCATTCCATTTCATATCCCAATCTTCACTCGGCAATTCGTCCCATCCCCCATGGCACAGATATACCAGTACCCAAGCCCCCTGCTACCTTGGAAGAGATACCTAGCTCCGATGAAGGTGAAGTCATACCTGAACCAGATGACGAATCAAGTTCTGACTTTGAAGATGATACAAGACCAAAATTGTTTTCTCAGGAGGAGATGAATGATTTGGTAAGAGACTTGAATCTTCCCAAAGATGTCGCTGAGTTACTCAGATCAAGGCTGAAAAGCAGGAATTTATTGTTGCCAGGAGTGTCATCTTCATTGTTCAGACATCGTGAAAAGGAGTTCGTTCCTTACTTCGCCCAGGAAGACAAGTTGGTTTATTGCATCGATGTCGAAGGTCTGATGGGTCAATTTAAAATCCAATATGATTCAGAGCAATGGCGTCTTTTTATAGATTCTTCAAAAAGAAGTCTCAAAGCAGTTTTACTCCACAACGGTTTTTATGCTTCCATACCTGTAGGTTATTCCGTACACTTGAAGGAAACCTACGAGAACTTGGACTTGGTTCTTTGTAAACTTAAATATGAAGACCATGGTTGGCAAGTGTGTGGGGACTTGAAGGTCTTGTGCATGCTGTTCGGGCAACAAGCTGGGTATACCAAATATCCTTGTTTTCTGTGTCTATGGGACAGTCGAGACCGACAAAATCACTGGACCAAGAAGAGTTGGCAGCCGAGGGTGCTAACAGTCAGTGAAAAAAATGTCCTCCGAGAAATTCTGGTACCTTCCCATAAAGTTCTTCTACCACCTCTCCACATAAAATTGGGATTGATGAAGCAATTCGTAAAATCACAGGATGGAGAATGCTTCAAATACTTGGTCACCAAGTTTCCAGGCCTGTCAGAGGCAAAATTGAAGGAAGGTAGGTTCGTCAGACCAGATATTAGAAGGCTTATAGTTGATCAAGAGTTTGTCAATACCATGACGGATCCTCAAAAAGAAGGATGGATTGCATTTAAAGAAGTCATACAGACATTTTTAGGCAATAACAAAGATCCTCACTACAAAAAGATCGTCGGACGAATGCTGTAAGCATTTCAAGCTTTAGGTTGCCTGATGAGTTTGAAAGTGCATTTCCTCCAGTCCCACCTTGACTACTTTCCTGAAAATTTGGGAGCTGTGAGTGAGGAACAAGGTGAACGATTCCACCAAGACATTAAAGAGATGGAAAGGAGATACCAGGGAAAATGGAGCATTACAATGATGGCAGACTACTGTTGGATGCTTCAGAGAGACATTCCAGATGCTACTCACAAGCGTAAATGCACCAAGAGGAGCCTCACAAGGAAGAAGAATCGAGTTTAGTGTGTGTAGGTGAGCTCATTTCAGTTCAAAAAAGGATTTTCATGAAAATATTGTAATAAAACTTTAATTTTATGTCTATTTCCATTTATTTTGAGGTATTGCCTTATTTAACATAGTTACCTAAATTGTCAGGAAACGTGATGTCCTATGACAAAATGGAGGTCATTTTCGGATTCAGCGCACCAAAAAACATAAAGATTACGTGGAATAACCAAAACAGCTCTCGAAAAAAAATGTTTTGCAGCCCTGTGTTATTAGATGTGTTTATATGTGATATAGATTTTTATTGCAGCATCTGTTTGTTTATAGTTTTACTGTGTTATATAGTATATATTATGATTTGTATTTATGTATTTATGTTTTTAGTTTATCTACTTGATCAACCCCTGACGAAGTGTGCGAAACACGGTCTGTGTCGGGTTGGCAATAAGTTTACTAATAAAACTCTGTCTTTTCCACATAATCACGCTTTGTACTGGGTTCGTTGTTATACGTGATTATTTGCCTTTTCGTGGTGGTCTCCAGGCAGATAATGCCACCTTTTGAGATGGCGTTATCTGCTGCTGTGATTGGGCCACATTTTGCACAGTGACTGCAAACCATCACCACCCCTACTCCCCTCCCCGATCTGCCCCATGGAGACTTGCACTGTGTGAAAATCAGATATTGTGAAAATTGTCTGCAATATCTGATTTTTACATGGGTTAGCTGCTAATGTGTGGCATTAATTCTGCATTAGCCCCACGGTAGCAGCTAATGCCCTTTAGTAGCAAACCTCACAGTGTGCATAGAAGTGCATGCTCTCGTCACTCACACGCTTGTGTGCGCATATGTCATAGGGTAATTTCGTAAAAGGTCTTTTGCATATTTAAATAGCTTTGCATGTGAAAAAATCTTTATAAAATCATCTTCATTTAAGGCATATTTTAGAAAGGTCATTTATGTGGTAGCAGCAATGTCCAAGTGGAAACATCTACAAATCTATGTGCATTTTAGAAGAAAGAGTGTGCACGTGTAAGGCTGTTATAAAACTGACATAACACCATCCCTCTAAGTGGACATGTTTTAAATCATAAAAGGAAGTGTAGGAATGCACGTGCATGGACATCCATGTGCAGCAGAAGGCACCGTACTACAAACGTACACCTGGGAAAAATCAACAGAAGAAATTTGGCAGGGTAGATGTGTAAGTGCAGGCATTTCACAACACACACATGTAAACACTGGACCTTAACATGCAGCTTTCCCATTTTGCAAACCTGGGTGAGCAGTCACTGTTAATAATCACAGAGGACTCAGTCTTTAGCTCATTTCAAGCGGTAGGGATAAATAAACCTTGGGGAACTAAGGGCAATAATCTCTTTCTGTAAAGGGATGGCAAAAAGGAACACCTTAGAGAAACTTCTAAACTTCTTGAACGACTGGTCTTTTCTCAACTTTCTGCACACTTAGAGGATTCTTTGGTTCTTCACCCTCGTCAATCTGGTTTTCGTCCTGGGCATAGCACTGAATCTATTCTTATTTCTTTTCTTAATGAGTTGCACGTCGCCCACGACAGGGGCTCTATTTCTATTGCTGTTGCACTTGATCTTTCTGCGGCTTTCGATGTTGTTGACCATCGCACTCTTCTTCTTCGTCTCAGTTCTATTGGTCTCTCTGCGTCAGTTCTCCATTGGTTTCATTCTTTTCTCTGTGACCGCTCTTTTTCTGTTCTTATTGGTTCCGACTCTTCTCCCCCCATGCCTCTTCACTGCGGTGTTCCCCAAGGTTCTGTCTTGTCTCCTCTGTTGTTCAATATTTTCTTGGCTCCTCTTGCTTTGCTTATACAGCAGCACGGTATCTCGGCATACTTTTATGCCGATGATATTCTTCTCCTTTTTCACACTTGTTCACTCTCTCCAGATATTGGTCCTCTTGATGCTTGTCTTTCTGCAGTTTCTACCTGGTTTGCGGACAACATTTTGCACATTAATTTGGCTAAGACTTCGGCGATTTGGTTCACTGCCGGTGTCTCCATTCCCGCTTTGTCCCCTTCTCTTCCTGCTGGGCCTATTCCCTTGGTCACCTCTCTGCGTTATCTCGGGGTTACGTTGGATTCTGCCTTAACTTTCAGAGACCATATCTCTTCCGTTGTACAGCGTTCTTTTCACACTTTACGTCAACTTCGAGCAATTCGGCCTTTTTCTTTCCCCCACTTCTATGACTACACTTCTTCTTGCTTTGGTGGTTTCCCGTTTGGACTATTGTAATGCATCTCTAGCCGGTCTTCCACTTACTCAGCTTCATCGCCTTCAACTAGTTCACCACACGGCTGCTCGTCTTCTGACTCACTCTCCCCGATCAGCACACGTCACTCCTTTGCTTCTTCGTTTGCACTGGTTGCCTGTCCCTTTTCGCATACAGTACAAAATTCTGATTTTCGTGCACCGGTCTTTGCACACTGGTATTCCACTCTATCTCTCCGATCTGGTCCACTTTTCTTGCCCTTCCAGAGTGCTTCGATCTCTCCATCTGAATCGTCTTTTTCTCCCACCTCCCTCCCAGGCTCATCTCGAATCCACACGTTCTTCTGCTTTCTTTTTTCTCGGTCCCCGTCTTTGGAACTCACTGCCGCTTTCGTTGCGATTGGAATCCTCCTTCTCTGCTTTCAAAGCTTGTCTTAAGACCTATCTTTTTTGCACAGCTTTTGACCTTCCTTTCCCCCCCCCCCCTCTACGACTGCATGACTGTTTGTCTGTTTTTTATCTCTCTTTTATTTTTTCTATACTCTATTGATTTATCTCTGCACTGTTCTTTACTCTACATGAATGGCGTTCCTTTCTGTTTCTTTCCCAGTAGCTCCGTTTTGTTTTTATTGTAAACCGCTGTATGCCAATTGGTTCAAGCGGTATATAAAATTTTTAATAAAGATAAAGATAAACCAGTTCATGCCAGATCACGCCCCAGGCATGCCTCCATGTAACTTGATCATGATTGGGACAGCTATGTCTAAATTCTGACCTTTTATAATTGTCTATGAACACGTAGCTGTAGTTTGCATGTGGACGTATTGGCACATAAATGTGCAAAATGCAAATAAGGTTTCTAAAATAAGCCTCATAGAGGTACATTCCAAATGGGATGTCCAAGTGCAGTCTGGGACGTCAAAACCAGAATGTCTGAAAAGAAAGGCAGGCACGTGCAAGTTCAGGCACAGTTCCAGAAATGTGGACATGTCTGATAGGCACATATACAGGGTGGCCCAAAAAAAGTGAGAACATCTCATAAATTAAAAGCTTAAATAGTTTACTTATTTACCTTTTTTAGCTATATAACGTCTTTATTTCGACAATTTCCGGTCGCCATCTTTTTTTTTAAAATTTGCCAATCGTTTACATCTGTCTTTTAGAATTTTTAAATAACTTATATGCTATGAGATGTTCTCACTTTTATTGGGCCACCCTGTATGTCATTATAAACATCCCCAGGAGAGCACTTTGGAACCAAAATGTCTAATAGCATAATGGTTAGAGCAATGGCTTAAGAGCTGGGTGGCCAGGGATCAGATCTCAGTGTGGGATTTTGTAATTTAAAGCTTGCCACTTAATTCTACACTCTGGGTGCTTTAAGGTGAAAACAAACACTTTCCTGATGCCTAGAGCAGGAATAAACATGTATGGGCCTGCAGATATCTCGGCTGCTTCTGGGATAGAATGAAGATGTGTAAGTCCATTGCCCCTCCCCAGACATGCCTCCACCACACCCCCATGCCTACTTGAATGTCCTGTACTGGAGACGTCAGCATTTGTGGAGATGTGTGTGATTTTGACGTCCACGTCCACGTTCATGTCTGCAGAGGTCTAAATCTTTTAGAATGACCCTCATAGTGTATCTCAGACACTTTTCAGTTCACACGCACTGAACTCCAAAGCACCACGGCATACCTCATTTATTTATTTATTGAGCTTTCTATACCGCCTTATCATAAATTCAAAGCAGTTTACTTTCTAACTCAAAGTAGAACTTACATTATAACAGAGGTAAAGAACTTGGAGAATAACAACAGAATAAAACTTACATTATAACAGAATCCAGTATTCGGGATTAGGGCAAATTGGGCTTGTGGTGACAGGAGATGACATAGTCTAAGGTGTTACAAGATGTTTCGGGTACATGGTGGGGGGGTGATGACTGTAGGTGATATTATCTTGGCTGTGTGGTAGAGAGGGGGTTGTAGACAGGGGGCATCAGGTGATATTATCTGTGAATATCATTCAATGTGTCTGTAGTATTGCTGTAACGAAGTGTCTGCAATAAATAAAACCAGGAGTCTATTTACTAAGATTCAAGCCAATTTATTTGTGTACAGTCTCAGGCACTGTCACATTCAAAATGGTCTGAGCAATGGAGTTCAACAAAACAACATCTTTTATACCTTTCTTCATCAGTTCTATACAGACAAACTCCTCATTGGTCCCGGTGCCCCCTCCCACCCCCATCCAATGGGGATCTCTGACTGGGCTTAACACCTGTTCCCCCTGCTCAGGCCTCCCTAGCCATGGCTCAGTTTCTAGACATAACACATTCTGCTACAAGGTCCCTCCTCGGCTTAGAGAATGTGTGAAAGCAAGATACTGGAACACATCTGTTATCAACATAAAGGAGCTAAATAGAAGATTCTTGCATTCTTATCAAAGCAGTTTAAAGCAGTTTTCTAACTTCTACTGGCTTTCGGCTCTGCTCAGCTATAATATTCTCAAGTGGGGGTTGGGACTCAGGCCTAACTTACAGGCCTTTCTTACTCCTGCAAGCTATGCAGGCTATTCTAGGCCATAGCCTATCACATTCCCCCCTTTGATTATTCTCACCTGCAAGTGAGAAAGGGTGAGAATTAAATCACATATGATACTTCATACTAGGGTGGAGGGATTACTTTGTGGTATAGGGTAGTAGTTCCACATTGCTAGTATCTGTGTAACTGCCTTGCGTTCAATAATACTATCAATGGTTGAGTTTAACATACGCAAGCATAAGGGGAGGAAACATGGTATACATAAGCAAACAGCCACAATCAAGAATACAATCAATACAGGTGTCTTCAGGCCGCCCATTCCTGAAAACCAAGAACCAAACCAGCCATTAAGTTGCAAGCCATGCCAGGTTTGGACTGGGACATAAGTTTGCTTTCTCATGTGATTGGCTATGTCTTCTACAACTTGCCCTTCATTATCAATTTGTAAGTAGCAGTTAGTCAAATTAAGTTTGCCACATACTCCTCCTTCAGCTGCAAGCAAGTAATCTAATGCTAAGCGATTCTGGTATATGGCTGTACGCATCTGTGTGGCTTGTTTAGCTAACAAGGTTAGTGCTCTACTAGTTTCATTGGTTATAATTTCAACAACAGCTTGCAAACGTATAATACGGTCCAACATATACTCAGGAGTGCGGTAGCCCCAAGAACCATCTTGTGCCCAGGTAGCAGGTCCATAGTAGGAAACAATTCTCTCCGGTGGCCATTCTTCAGAGGTCGCATCCCATTTGTCCCACTGGCCGATATTCAGAGCCTCTCGTTTCTGTCGACTTTTATACACAGGGAATCCCAATTGTTCTCCGTGGGAAAGGGGCAAGATGAAGAAAGAAGGTCTGATGGTTCCCAATACACACGCCCCTCCCCATTTGGCAGGGAGTTTAGCATATGCTCGAGTTCCACAAATCCAATATAGTCCAGGTGGAGCTTGCCAGGTGCTATGCGTAACCAGATTTGTCCATATCCTGGCCAATTGAGGAAAAATGATCAAAGGATTAGAAGGTTCTGGAGTATTGGCACCTGACCACCAAGATGTCTTCCCTGTAGTGGCATTGTAATATTTTTGGTTCAGACAGACTAACTGTCCCACTAGTGCAGTCAGTTGTGGTCCCGCTCGTGCAAAACATAGTTTACCTACTATGGAGTGAGCTAGGACCCATTCATTGGTAGTTATATGCAAATCAGTCTGGTTATACGGTATGGAATAGTTCAGTTCTTGTGCTTCCCAAGGCCACTGGTCTCCCATCTGAGTTCCTCCACAGAAGAGGCAGTCCGAGACATGGAGGCTGGAGGCCACAGCTCCAGCTAGTTCGATGAACAAATTCTGCAAAGCGTGGGGAACTACAAATTCTGCCTTCATGGCCTCATGGAAGGTATGATGTATGCGATAAGGTGAAGAAATATGAGTCTTCACATTCAGCTGGATGTATACGATGGTTCCAGGATCAGTTCCACCTCCTGCTATGCGCAGGCCAAATCGAAATCCTTGCTTCCACTGGCTGGCGTCGAAGATCTGAAGTCGTAGGGGATTGCATGCACTTTTCTTGCACTTTTCAGGTTCCAGTAAGGGTAATCTCTCCAGCTTAGCCTTGCGATTATCTCCAGTCTGTCCTGTAGGGCCACCAGTCCAGGTGGCATAGTACACACAGTCCCACTTGGGACAGTAGTAGTCTGCTTCCGATGGTTTGCCATACGTTGTTGGGGAGTGTATTCCAGTGCATATCCCCCATCTGTATGCACCTTCAGGACACATATACTTATTGTCATAATAGTAAGCTTGTTCCCATGATCCGCACCTGTAGTAATTATTTCTGTTAATTAAGTCAGAAGCATCAAAATACAGGTACACAGGTTGGGTGGGATCAGAGAGTTGACTTGTAGCGTTGACGAGGGCTCCATCTTCATCATTCCATCTCAGTTCCAGGACATAGTAAGATGGATTCTGTCGGGGTCTGAAACAAGTACGAGTTTTTCCCTTGGTACAGATGTTCAGTTCTGTACCATTATAGATACACTGGCTGACTATGCCAGTACAAGTATAGTAAGAGTGATAAAGTAGAGTCTGAGTGACTTGCATTCCAGTCTGGGCAGTGGTTATACAGGCTGCGCAAGGGGGCAAAGCAAGAGTGGTTCTCAAGAGTCCCAGGGCTACCGCAAGAATGAAACAACAGTTAGTAATCATCATGATCATAGTCTTTGGTGATTGATAAAGTGTGAAAGGTAGATAATGAAAAACTGGAGGATGTCTTTTCCTTTGACGTCCAGGAGCAGGTTGGCACAGTCATTACGAGGATGGATCTTTTCTTCGCAGCGTGAGTGGCAACGGTGATGCAGGATTAGCGATCGAGGTCCAGGGGCGACTCTCAGGAACTGCTGCTGGCTTCAGTCGACTGTGGTGGATCCAGGAGTCGATTTCTGCTACTTTAACTGCTGTTGGGGTTGATAGCAAAATGACTTATGGCCCTTTCCAATGAGGCGCTAACGGTGTCTTCTTCCACTCTTTTACCCACACTGAGGCTCCAGGCTTGAAAGGATGTGATGGCTCTGTTAGATTGATAGGCAACCGGTCCTGCACCCAGGTATGAAGGCCCTGCAAAACAGAACTTAGAGCCAACAATTCTTGCCTAGTGATTGCTGATCCAATCTGATTCATATCCCCCCTTATCCCCTGAATTATGGGCAGGGGCCTCCCATACAAAATCTCAAACGGGGATACTCCTAATGGCGTGGTAGGGGCTGAACGTATTCGGAGAAGGGCTATGGGAAGAACTTGGGGCCACTTTAAGTGGACTTCCTGACAAAGCTTGGATAACTGAGACTTCAGGGTCCGGTTCATTCTCTCCACTTTCCCTGAACTCTGGGGTCGTAAGCTGTGTGCAGCTTCCATCATATTTGCAGAGCATGGGCTAGCTGCTGGGTTACTTGTGACACAAAAGAGGGCCCATTGTCTGACCCCATGGTCAAAGGTATTCCAAACCGAGGGATGATCTCATGGAGCAAGGCTTTAGTGACTTCTCTGGCCTTCTCAGTTCTGGTGGGAAAAGCTTCCACCCACCCGGAAAAGGTACAGACTAGGACTAACAAGTAGTGATATCCATTTGCTCGTGGCATCTCTGCGAAGTCTATTTGAATATTTCCCATGGGGGTAACTCCTACCGACTGAACTCTTGGGGGTGGGACAGGACCTTGTCGGGCGTTGTTCTTGGCACAAGTCACACATCTTCGGGCTACTGAGGTGGTCAAAGGTCCCAGCAATGAGATATAGAAGTATGGTCTCAAAGCGTTTTCCATTTTAGTTTTTCTATAGTGTGTGGCTTGATGGAAGGCTTGGACAAAAGCAGGGCCTAGTGCCTCAGGAATCACAGTCATACCAGGGGTTGAGCTCCCTTCGGGCGGTGGCAACACTATCCATCCAGTCTCTCATAGTTGCTCCCCCTCATGTCGACAGTAATAGTCCATCTCATTCTGGGTGTATCGGGGCGCCCATGCACTGAGAGGCACTGGGAATATGGCTGCTTGAATTATTACACTAGGGGTAGTAATTTGTCCAGCAATGGCCGCTTCTCGGGCTGCAGCATCGGCAAATCTATTTCCTCGGGACACTTCCCCATCTCCAGTCCGATGGCCTCGACAATGCATTACAGCAACGTGTTTGGGGGCCAATACTGCTTCCAATAAAGTCAATATTTCTGGGCCATACTTGACAGACTTGCCTCCCGAGGTGATCAATCCACGCTCCTTGTGCAGGGCTCCATGGGCATGTAGTGTTGTGAAAGCATATTTGGAGTCTGTGTAAACGTTCAAGCTGATTCCTGTTCCAATTTTGAGTGTGCGTGTGAGGGCTATCAATTCAGCCTTCTGTGCTGAGGTTCCTGGGGCCAGGGATGATGATTCTACTACCATGTCCAGGGTCACCACTGCATAACCAGCACATCGCTGTCCGTCAATTATGAGGCTACTGCCATCCACGAAGAAAGTTTTGTCTGGGTGGCTCAAGGGGACATCAGTTAAATCTGGGCGGCTTGAGTATACGGTGTCCATTACTTCCAAGCAATCATGGTCAGGAGGGCCTGGACCAGCTGGCAATAGGGTAGCTGGGTTCAGAGTTTGGCTAACACTCAATTTCAGTCGAGAATTTTCACATAGCATACTTTGATACTTCAACATTCGAGCGTTAGTGAGCCAATGGTGTCCTTTGTGTTCCATCAGGGTTAAAACAGAATGTGGTACGGTGACTTGAAGATTTTGTCCTAAGGTGAGCTTGTCAGCTTCGCTCACTAAGAGGGCTGTAGCTGCTACAGCTCTCAGGCAAGGTGGCCATCCTTTGGCAACAGGATCCAACTGTTTTAACAGGTAGGCTACAGGTCGTTGCCAAGACCCAAGGGGCTGGGTCAAGACTCCCAATGCGTTTCCACCTGACTCATGGACATATAGATGGAATGGTTTCTGCACATCTGGTAGTCCCAAGGCTGGGGACGACATCAATGCTGTTTTCAGGGATTTAAACGCTTTTTCTTGTTCTGGGCCCCATTCCAGAGGAGATCGTTCCACTCCCTTCGTGACTTGGTACAAGGGTTTTGCCATGAGCGCAAAATGTGGTATCCATATGCGGCAATAGCCTACAGCTTCCAGGAAAGCCCGCACCTGTTTTCTGGTGGTGGGGGTTGGGATACGGTATACGGCTTCCTTTCGCTCCAGTCCTAATTTCCGGGTTCCTTTGGACAGATGGAACCCTAGGTATTTCACTTCTGTCTGACACAATTGCGCCTTGGCTCTGGAGACCTTGTATCCGGCTTCATTCAAGAGGTGCAAGAGATCACTGGTAGCTTGCACACAATCAGTTTCGTTGTTGGTGGCTATAAGCAAATCATCTACATATTGGAGTAAGATTCTTTTTCCCGGAGTCACAGGGTAACTTGACAGATTTTGGTTGAGGGCTGCACTGAAGATAGTGGGTGAATTATTGAATCCTTGTGGTAATTGAGTCCAAGTGAGTTGTCCTCGTCTTCCTGTAGTAGGGTTTTCCCATTCAAATGCAAACAAAAGCTGACTAGCAGATGCCAGGTGTATACAGAAAAAAGCATCTTTTAAGTCCAAAACAGTAAAATGAGTGGCTTCTGCTAGAATCAGTCCCAGGAGGGTGTAAGGATTTGGTACTACTGGATGTATGGTTTCAACTGCACTGTTTACTCGACGTAGGTCTTGCACTGAGCGGTAGTCACCCGTCCCAGGCTTCTTGACTGGGAGAAGGGGGGTGTTCCAGGGCGATTGGTATTCTCTGAGGAGTCCATACTGCAGTAATTTCTTCAAGTGGCGATGAATACCTTCAATTGCTGGTCGTGGGAGGGGATACTGATGCACATGCACTGGTTCTGCTCCTGGTTTAAGGGTGACAAGCACAGGAGCTATATTCTTCGCTAGGCCAGGTGGATTATTCTCCGCCCATACTCCAGGCGGGGCTGCAATGCTGGTAGGTATACAGGAGCTTGCTGCTTTGGATGCAGGTAAATAGAACCGCCATTCTTCTTCTCGGGGGACAGTTAACACCATCAGGCCAGCAGATTTTGAGTTTATAGTCATTTCCATGTTTCCCACTTCAACAAAGGATATCTGTGCTTGGAGTTTCGCGAGCATGTCTCGGCCCAACAGGGGAACTGGGCATTCAGGCATATACAGGAACTGGTGTGTTATCTTCTGTCCCCCTAGTTCACAGGCACGGTTCTGCAGAAAAGGTCTTGTGGTTCTAGTTCCAGTAGCTCCCACGATTGTGACAGATCGAGAGGACACAGGGGCCATAGGCTTGGCTACTACTGAATGCTCGGCCCCTGTGTCTACCATGAAGTCCATATGCTGGTCCCCAATCTTTAAATTGACCATAGGCTCCTGGGGACCCAGGAAGAACTTGGAGCCCGGTCTGGCCTAGTCTTCATCCATAAAATAGTCTTCAGTGGTTGCCACTCCCTCTATGGCAGCCTCTTCTTGCTGAAACTGTGCACGCTGCATCCCCCCTCGCTGCTGGAATCGCCCCCCCCCCCCCCCCGCTCTCCTAGCGCTCCCGCCTCCCCTCCAGGGTGTGGAGCCAATGTTCGGGCACTCATTCTTCCAATGTCCTTCCTCTTTACAATAAGCGCACTGATTTGCACCTAAGGGGGGGCTGAGCGCTCCCTCGGCCCCTTCCCCATCCTCTGGCTCTTCTATTAGGATATCCTCCTCCTCGTCCCTCAACTAGTGCTGCAGCAAGCAGATCTGCCTTCTTCTTCATCTTTCTTTCACTTTCTCTTTTGCATTCTTGATCACGATTCACGAATACCTTTTGTGCGACTTCCATTAACTGTGCTGAGTTCATGCCCGCAAATCCTTCTAATTTCTGCAGTTTTCATTTTATATCTCCCTGGGACTGACTCACAAAAGCGGCGTTCACCATATGTAAAATCTCCTGGGCTGCTGGGTCATATGGGGTGTAAAGTCCATAGGCTTCAGTTAATCGTTCATAGAAAGCAGCTGGACTTTCATCTGGGCGCTGAAGAACGTCCGCTACTTTCCCAACATTCATAGCTCTCTGGCCTCCCTTCTTCAGGCCCTGCAGTAAGGCCTGGCGGAACCGGGCGAGGGCCTTCTCTCCATCTGCACTATTTGAGTCCCACTTTGGATCTTCATTTGGGAAATCTACAGCTGCTGCTTGTTGGGATTTAGGTCTCTCCCGTCTTCAGGGTTCTCTTCCAACCATCGAGTGGTTGCTCGCACTATCCGTGCCCGCTCTTCAGTAGTAAAAAGGATAGCCAAGAGCTGGTGGCAGTCGGACCAGGTAGGCTGGTGGGTCTGCATAATACTAGACATCAATTCTGTCAACTCTTGGGGTTTCTCAGTATAGGAGGCATAATGTGTTTTCCAGTTTAATAAATCTGTTGTGGAGAAGGGCACATAAACTAGACTGGTCGGTCCGACCACAACCTGACCCTCTTCATTTACAATAGGTAATCCTGGGACCTGCCACAGTGGCATTTGGCGAACTTCTCTCGGGCCCGCTGCCCTGCTTCTAAGGGCGTAACGCAGATTTGTGGACCCGGTGGTAACTCTGCTGCTGGTGCTTGGACTAGTGGACGACCCTGGACTGGCATCTGACCCTCCGCTGGCAGATCCTTCAGGGGATGATGGTTCCGCTGCAGAGCTCTGCTCAGGACTAGGGCTTTGACTTCTCCTTGGGGGAGGGATCTGGTCCTCAGGTGTTGGAAGTGGTGGAGGTGGGTGATCGGGTGGGGGTACCTCAGCTGGAGATAGTCTTTCCACCTCTGGCTCTACTCGGGGTACTAATGGAGCTGACGGGACTGGAGTATACAGAAATGTGGGTGGATAACCCGGGACCTCTGGAGGCTCTAGGGCTGCATAAATAGGGGGCTTTTCTTTCTTAGCAGGGACTCCCATTGCAGTTGCTAACATAATTCTACACTGCCCCTCACGGCAATGCTTCATCCAAGGGGGTTGTTTCTCACAGATATCTAGCCAGGAGTCTATATAGGAAAACTGTTCGGGACCATATCTGCGCACCACCTTGTGCACTCGGGACACAATTTTGACATCAAAAGTAACTTCTGGTGGTCACACGGCGTCCAGCACCGGCCATACCCTACTACACAATATTTCTAAGCGGGTCAGTGTCATTTTTTCCCCATAATCACCACTAAATCCCTTCTTAAAATTCGTGATCATACAGTTCAGCGGAGTTTGTACGGATTCCGCCCCTCCCATTATGGCGTATGACGTACAAGACAGCAAACAGAAAGGGTGGGTAGGATGGCTGCGGGTAAGGGGTCCGCACAGCCCACAGAACAATAAGGGGGACAAACACCGAACGCTTCCTCCTTTTCGCGACCTGTGCGTGGTCGCCCGACCAGGAACTGCGCTACTTAGGAGTCCGCTCTCGCTTGGTCTGTATTGCAAGACCTCTCAAGCACACGTCACACAACCAAACATGCTAGCATTTCCCAAATTCCAAATTCCCGGGCTAACTGACTAAACCAAAATTTACCAAACCAAAAGGGTCAGTGGCTTCGCCCCGCGCATACTCATGCAGGGTTACTAGGACCGCCCTGGAAGTTGATCAGACTCCCTTTGCCATTACCATACCATATTAGTCTCGAGACATTCCCAGAGCTAACTGACTAAGAACCAGAAAAATCATTACTCACCGGATCCGGTAGCTAATGCACTGCGCAACCAAATCCTCCTTGGGTTGAATCCTGGACTCCCCTCAGGGTTCGAGGTGTTGGCCGGCCGGACCCAGCAAGCTGCTGAGGCAGGGCGGAACCCTCCGATGCAAGGGGACCGGCAGCACCTGGGATCCTCTCCACTGTCGGTCGGCCTCAGTTCCAGCCGGACCAAACCTGGAGGCGGTAATACGTGGTAGTATTCAATTGCGCACCATTCACGTACCCCACCTTCCCGGCCAATGCACCAGGAATATGCTGTAGCGAAGTGTCCGCAATAAATAAAACCAGGAGTCTATTTACTAAGATTCAAGCAAATTTATTTGTGCACAGTCTCAGGCACTGTCACATTCAAAATGGTCTGAGCAATGGAGTTCAACAAAACAACATCTTTTATACCTTTCTTCATCAGTTCTATACAGAAAAACTCCTCATTGGTCCCGGTGCCCCCTCCCACCCCCATCCAATGGGGATCTCTGACTGGGCTTAACACCTGTTCCCCCTGCTCAGGCCTCCCTAGCCATGGCTCAGTTTCTAGACATAACACATTCTGCTACAAGGTCCCTCCTCGGCTTAGAGAATGTGTGAAAGCAAGATACTGGAACACATCTGTTATCAACATAAAGGAGCTAAATAGAAGATTCTTGCATTCTTATCAAAGCAGTTTAAAGCAGTTTTCTAACTTCTACTGGCTTTCGGCTCTGCTCAGCTTTAATATTCTCAAGTGGGGGTTGGGACTCAGGCCTAACTTACAGGCCTTTCTTACTCCTGCAGGCTATTCTAGGCCATATCCTATCACAGTATTATATGAATAGGAGCGTTTTTAGAATTCTTCTGAAGTACGACAAGTCCTTGGTGGCTCTCAGACTTTCTGGCAGGGCATTCTATAGTGATGGAGCGTGTAATGAGAATGCTCTATTATAGGTGGATTGATTGAGCTTTTTCTATGTTCTTGGGCTGGTGAGTAGGTTTCTGTGGTCCTTCCTTTTTATTCTGTTATCCAGGTCCTTTTGTATTCACGGTTGAAGGATATTTGGGAGTAAGTTATGTAGGATTAATGACTAGTATTTTGAATCTGGTTTGTGGCTGGATGGAAAGCCAGTGTACCTTCTTTAGCATGAGTGTAATATGGGTATAACGTGCAGTTCCTGCAATCATTCGTGCAGCCATGTTCTGGACCAACTGAAGGGGGAGGGTTGTGTGTCTTGGGAGACCTCATTATATCAAGTTGCAATAGTCCAGAATGAGTGTTATTGTGACTTGGCACCCTGTTCTAAAGTCACTTTCCTTGAGGGGAGGTTTGAGACTTTGTATGGTACTCATTTTGAAGCAGGCTGTTTTTATCGTTTTGTTGATGTGTGCTTGAAAACTTAGTTTCTGGTCAAGTACGACTCCTAGGTATTTGACTTCCAATTTTACAGAAATACCATTGTTTTATATTTTCATGGTGGTAGGTGGGGTAAAGGTGGTGTTCCTGGTTATGTGTAGGGCTTCTGTTTTGTTGTAGTTTATTGCAAGGTTTTGTTCATCTAGCCATTGTGTTATTGCTTCCATACAGTTATCAGGGCAGTTTCTCCAAATGGGTTAGTTTTGGGCATACCATGATTGTCGTGAACCTCACTTCTAAGCCAGGGCATGGAGAGTATGATCTCAGTCTCTCAAATTTACTGCTAAGGCTTGGCATAGTACTTGCATCATGGCAAAGAGAGCCTCTTCCTGGAGTTCGTAAAATATACCATGTTTGGATAGTTTGTCAAGATGGGCTTTGAAATTCTTCTTTATCAAGCCTGTGGCACCCTATGTGTTGTCTAGATCTTCTATTTTGAAGGGGCATAAATCATAATGTTGTCTGCATTGATATTATATGATATACCATGATTTCTTATTATGTCACATAGTGATTGAAGGTATACATTGAAAAGGCTTGCTGAAAGGGATGAGTCTTGAGATAGTCCTTGGGAGTGGTCAATGGTTTTTGATTTTTGTGTTCCACATTTGATGTGCTGTTTCCTGTGTGTAAGGTAGGATGTGAACTATTCTAGGGTAGTTCCTCATAGCCTATTTCTTGGAGTCTTCTTAGTAAGTTGGTATGTTTAACTGTATCAAAGGCTGCTGTGATGTCCAGGAAGATTAGTATAAATCCTTGTCTGATGTCTATATCAGCGATACGTTTGTCAAAGAGTGCAGTGAACAGGGTTTTCACACTGTGGTTGGGTTTGAATTCATGCTGACATTGATCCAGAGGAGCGTATAGTTCTAGGTGGTCTTGTAGTTGTTGAACAGCTTTTCAATAACTTTGGTGATGAAAGGTAGACTTGAGATGGGTCTAAATTAGTGGTTCTCAACCCAGTCTTCTGGAACCCCCTGGCCAGTCAGGTTTTCAGGATATCCACAATGAATATGCATGAGATAGATCTGCATGCACTGCTTCCATTGTATGCAGATCTATCTCATGCATATTCATTGTGGATATCCTGAAAACCTGATTGGCCTGGAGGTCCCAGAGGACTGGGTTGAGAACCACTGGTCTATTTGATTTTGGGTCCTTGGGGTCCAGTTTGGAATTTTTCATGACTGGTCTTACAGGGGCATGTTTTAGATTGGAGGATAAATATCCCTGTATGAGGGATAACTGGGTGATGTTAAGTAAGGTTGGACCCAGATCTTTTCTTGCCAGCTTGATCCATGTTACTGGATATGGGTCAAGGGAGAATGTGGTTGTTTATCTGAGTTATGATTTCGTCTAGTTGAGTTTCGGTTTGCATAATGAAGGATTCCCTTCTTGTGTGACTCTGATATTTGATGCGGTGCTCTGCTCATGGAAACTATAATATTAACAAAACAGAACAGGAATGTCAGAAAGGTAATATTAGGCATGCAGACATTTCTGACCTGAGCATGTAAGATCTATCAAGACCAACCTATATAGGATAGAATCAAACACATTTTAGTTGGAACACAAAAAGGAACAGATTCACGGTTCTTCTGAATATAATTTCTTTCTGATCCTGGCCCAAAAGAATCTAAATTCTGGAAAGAAAAAATAAATAAGACCAGGAATAATTTTGTTCACATTTCTGAATAAAATGATTTGGGTGTAATCATACAGGTACAATAATGAATTTCATCCTAAGAAGAGCTGGAGTGTCTGTCAATCAGCCGGAATTCTTTTTAAGCCCCAGACATGCAAGTCGCATTGAGAGGGTTATAAATTTCACAAGTGGATTTATATATAAATGCTTTCCCTGGCTTCAGTTCAACACAACAAAGAAGTCAAACATTATGCAGTATTTGTGTCTCTTCGTAGAAGTGTTTTGACATAAACTATACAACGATCCCAGTTGAGAAGCAGCAGACAGTGTGGAGCAAGCTGCCAGTGCCACCTATATTATTCATGAAGTGAGAACATTTTTGATTTCCTGAAAATCCTAAAAAAAAAAAAAATAGCCTGTTTACTTTTTATTGCTAGTTTTAAATTTCTTTGCCTCGGTTATAAGAAAGACGTTCCTTTGAAACAGTGCTGTTTGTTCGCTCTTCATACCTTTAGTGACACAATTCTAGAACTGCATGGCTAATAAGGACAGTAGAGCATCGCTTTCCTTTCATATGCAGGTAGTACCTAAGAGACCTGCAGAAGAAATGCAGATAAGCACATTACTTTCTCTCCTTCCTTGGTTTAAACATTTGGCTGTAGTGCTCACACGCGGGTAGCTATTTTCTTGCTTCTGCTGTGCACTAATTTCAGAAAAGTTATTTCAGGACGGGTATATCAGAGGGGCAGCTTGCACCTTGGAAGCAGAGAAGCTAAGGGTCAGTAGGGCTTCCATGCATTGCCGGCTCAGGCGGGTGGGAGAACGTTGTGTGGGACGCCTTGTGGTAGGTAAGAGTACTGAAGCTTCTGCCTGGGCCTCTTTTCCAGTCCTCGAGCAGCATGGAAACCTGGTTCACCCTGCACAGCTGTCAGGGGTAGGAAGAACAAAAAGGAGCTGTTTTTATTTTTAAGTTGCATGCCTGTGATCTCATCACATACATTAAGTATAAGCTTTATTGATTGAACAACTGGCTAATACACTCCTAATCTCTCTAGCAGCTGAACAAGCAACTTGTTAAATATTTTGAACCTGATAGTTCAGCCCTTTGGTGAGAGCACAAGACTATGTAACTTGTATATCCAGTTATGCATCCTATCACTGCTATAAGCTCACTCTGTGAAATGAAATTCGACTAACTTCTCTGCTCATAATCACTGTTTCTTAATCTTTTCTTGCAAACCCATGAACTCGCGTGCTGTGTTTCAGTACCTGCGAGTATCTTGCCAGCATTCTATGGTTGCCATCACTAGGCTGCGCTACTCATGGCCAGGGCCGTACAGATCCATAATTGCATCCTGTCTGACTTGCACATCTGGCGCGCACCACCCCCCATCATCTCACTGCCTTCATGTCCAGCCAGCAGCCCCCCCCCCCCCCCCCCTGCTCTGCTGCTGCCACTTTTTGTCTTCTCGGAGGCAGCAGCAGTGAAACAGACCTGACTTCCAGTAAAAAACAAAACACATGGGTCCTTCAATGTCAGGCTTGTATGCAGTTCTAGTCCCTCCCTCCCTTCTCTGATGTAGGTAGTGTCAGAGGAGGGCGGGACCAAGCCAGCCATTCAAACGCGGAGTTGCAAAGACCCGCATTTGAATGGCTGACCTGATCCCTACCTCCTCTGATGCGACCTACATCAGAGAAGGGAGGGAGGGACCAGAACTGCATACAAGCGGGGCATTGATAGACCTGCGTGGGGGTTTTTTGTTTTAAATTGGAAGTCAAATCTGTTTCGCTGCTGCCAGTGACCAGCAGCCCAAAATGCGCCTCTAAGCCTTTACACTCTGTGCGGCTGCATCACTCGCACGGGGCTAGGTATGGCGCTGCTCACAGCCAACCTCTTCCTAAACAGCCCAATTCTGTCCTGGACTATAGAGGGCGTACAGAGGGCAATGCAATTCTGATCCCGTGGGGCATGTCTAGCTCTGCGGGATCAGAATCACAAATAGACCTGTATGTGCAGGCTGGGACTGCGAATCAGCCTGGCCTGCACGTAAAGGACATGCCAAACTAACTCAGTCAGGGATTTTAAATGGAGCTGCGGCGCCATGGCGTCTGGTTGCCATGGCACCATGGCTCCATTTAAAAGCCACGATCCCGGTCGCCGGCTCCTGTGGCTAATTCCATGCAGCCCAACTCCTGATCTGGCCACCTATAGCCAGGGTCATGCTGCAGGGAATGTCCTCAGCCCCCCTTCCTATCTGCTCCCTGGACCCACTGATCCACTACGTCCAGGAAGTTATTCCTACCTTGGAGGTGGAATAACTTCCCTGTACAACTCTCTGGCCCTGTATGTACAGGGCCGACATTAGAATCAGCCCTGTATGTCCAGGGCCAGCGACCACCCACCATCTGTCCTAACTCCATCCCTGATCTGCCTCCTCCCCACCCCCCGTCTAACTTCCCCATACAACCGGTGGGAAAGTTAGACGCCGGCAGGGGGGCCATGAATAGCGGGGATGGACGTCGTGTTGAGACGTCCATCCCCACTATTTGTGGGACAGAATAACCCTGAAAATGTTTACGATATTTATATGAAATTTTCCAAATAACACCAGTTTCCTTTGGGTGAACCTATAACTTAGCACTGCTATGCCCAGTTACATAAATAATATTTAAAGCTTTATTTTCAAGAGCAGAAGGATTCACCTGCATTGCAGAGTTGATCGGTTTGGGCTGCATAATGGTACTAGGGACATTATCCTAATCTTCCAGTCCTTGTACACGTTGAGAACTTTTAGAAGTTAAAATGTTGATTGATGCATGAAAATAGGCTGTTATGAAATTAACTCAAGCTTAAACGTACATGCAGTGCAGCTGGTGCATACTTGCAGAGTGTGAAGTGCCTGGGATGGAATTTGGGCAGTTGTGATTTATGTGTGATTTTATAAAATGTATGCCAACTCAAGGAAAGTACATGCTAACATTTAGGCCAACTCTCAAGTGGGTATAATGTCCGTTCCTTCAATCTAATCTATGAGGATCCCATCATAGAAGGCCTGGGCCAGATCCTCTAGGGCCCTTCACCTTCCTCAGGTGGTTCACTGCATAGTTCTGTCAGAATGGGAGACCCCATATATTCCTCTGTGAGGTGTTATGGTTGTGGGCAAACTCTATACCTGCCTCAAACTGATATTGGCAGCTGGTTGCATTTCCCAAAGGTAGACACGTTGTTGGTGACTCAAGTTTCCTTTCTGAGAAACTTGCTCATTCTCTCTGAACTCTGAATTGCTGGCCTTCTCATGCCACTCACTGGCACTCTTGTGCTGCAATGCTATGTTTTTGGGTATTATCTTTCTCCTTTTCTTTCTCATTTGGATGATTCAATGTAAGAGAAGTAAGTCAACTACTTGCTTTTTCATTACTGACCGGTGCCACCAATGAAGGGAGTCTAATACAGCCAGTAGGGAGTCATTTAAGGTGATTTTACCAGGTACTGGTCATATTACTTCAGACCAATGGATGTTCGAGGTGATTGACAAAGGATATACCCATGAGCTGGCGTAGACCCATTCAGACTTTTTTATGGAGTCCCCTTGCTGGTCTCTGTGAAAAGCGTGGGCAGTAAGGGAAACCTTTGAGAGGCTGCTACAGCTCGAGGGTGTTGTGTGGGCTCCTCTGAAGAATCAGAGGCTAGGGACATATTACATTTTATTTTGTGATCCCAAAAAAGAGGGCACCTTTTAGCTAATTTTTAGACTTGAAACAGGATAGCAAGGCATTAAGAGTGCCAACATTTCCCATTCCAAGTCCTGCCTTTCAGCCTAGCCACAGCACAGAGAAGCTTTACCAAGGAAATGATGGTAGTGGCAACCACTCTGAGAAGTGGATCTCAGTGGATCTGTGGTTGGTTGGTTGATGTGGGTGAAGTTCTATTGGGAGAACCAGATGGCAACAGCTCAGGTGATGCACCTTCTCCAGGAGTTGGGCTGGGTCATCAACTTTACCAAACTTTTTGGAGACAACTCTGTGCCAGGAGAACTCAGGGGCCCTCTTTGATATGCAAAGACAAGGTCTTCTTGATGGAGGACAGGATACAAAAGTTGCAGGCACAAATTCCAGAGCTACTGCAGTGTGTTGCCTCAGGGCTTGGGTTTACCTTCAATTGCTGGTTTCAATGGCAACAGCCCTGGACTTGGTACTATGGGCCAAAGCCCACATCTTTATCTTTATCTTTATTAAAAACTTTTTATACCGCCTAAACCAAAAGGCATACAGCGGTGTACAATAAAATGAGGCTACTGAAGAAACAGAAAGGAACGCCAATTAATTCATAAAGAGATAGCAAAGAATAGGGTAGGAAAAAAAAAAAAAAGAGAGATGGGGACCAATCAGCTGTGGGAAGGAGGGGAGGGGAGATCAAAAGCGGTACAGAAGAGGTGAGTTTTAAGAGAAGTCTTAAAAGAACTAAAGGACGATTCTAGGCGTAGAGCAAGAGGGAGAGAATTCCAAAGACGGGGACCGAGAAAGAAAAAGGCAGAAGAGCGAGTTGATTCAAGATGAGCTCTAGAAGGTGGTGGAAGAAAAAGATGATTAGCGTGAATCGCCCGAAGTGCTCTAGAGGAACAATGAAAGTGCACCAGATCAGAAAGATAAAGAGGAACACCAGTGTGCAGAGCCCTGTGAACAAAAATCAAAACCTTATATTGAATACGGAAAGGAATAGGCAACCATCCTTTTCAAATCTCCCTTCTTTCCTGTTGGTTCTGCTCATACGTAGCTACTTTGCGAGAGACTACTCCTTCATGGGGGGAGGCCAGAATGAGTCTGGTGTAGGTAAAGGGTCTGTGAGATCTATAAAATAATGAAAAGAGTGAAACGGATAAATGTAAATTGATTGTTTGCAAATGCAATGTGTGCCTTTGAGTCAGTCCTGACTCCTTGTGACCCAGAAGCTCCTGGGTTTTCTTGGCAGTGTCACCAGAAGTAGATTGCCAGGCCTTTCTTCTGAGGCAATGGAGAGTTAAGTGACTTGGCCAAGGCTACAAGGAGTGCTAGTGGGAATTGAACCCTGGTTGCTTGGTTACCAAGCCAGTGCTCTAACCACTAGGCTACTCCTCCACTCCATTCCTCCACTGGACTTCATTACCAGAGGATGTAGTAAAAGCTGTTAGTGTAGCTGGATTTAAAAGAGGTTAGGACACGTTCCTGCAGGAAAAGTCCATAAACCATTATTAAAGAGGACCAGGGAAATCCACTGCTTACCCACTGGACAAGCAGCATGAAACCTGTGTACCTTCTGGGTACTTTCTAGGTACCTGTGACCTGGATTAGCCACTATTGGAAACAGGATGCTGGGCTGGATGGACCCTTGGTCTGACCCAGTATAGCATCTCTTATGTTCTTATGTTATAGTCTTAATAGACCGTGCTACCAGTTAGTGTGAGGTTTACCACACAGCACAGTGCGGTAAAAGTCCTGCCCTAATCACAGCAGGGGATGAGGTGGTGACTGGGTGAGTTGAGACAGAGTATGGGCATTGACAGCTCATTTCAGCTAGTATGGGCATCACTGGCATATGCTAACTGCAATTGCTGCCACTAGCATGGGTGCACTTACAGCCTCCTCAATGGGAGGCGGTAAGGGCATCCACATTAGATATGTCTGCTGGTTGGCGTGATGAAGTGCTTCTTCCCATGCAGTGGGACATGCTGCACACAGCCCCAACAGTTAGCATGAGTCTATGCTGACTCCTGTGCTAACATTTGGGGCCTAACATGCAATAAACTACTACAGTTTAGTAAACATTCACCGATGCGTCTTTATAAAATAAACTAAAAGATTAGAATTTGGATTTACAAGTTATTTTCCTGTCCAAGTGGACTTAGAACCGAAGTTCGACTTGAGAAGGATGGAGTATCTTACTCAGTTACAAGCAGAGGCAGTGGTCAAAGCAGGATGTAAACCCTGGCTTCGCTGGGCTTCAGCAATATGTTCACACTTTCTTTGCATCAGAAACTGTAGAATCTCATTTTAAGTACAGAGAGATCAAGTTGTTTGACCATCGCGAATAATGGAATAAAACTAAAGTTAGTGCTCCTTCTACTAGACTGCACTTCCCCAGATTAGTTACATGAAAATATTCACTCATTAAAAACAGAAGGAAGACGTGAGGATATAAATGAAAAGTGTAAGAAAATATCTTAAATCTCATGCTATCATTCGTACTCATGTCTGAAATCCGCTCTATATAAGAAGATTAATAGTACTGCAATTCTTGTTTTATTTTAATACGAAATGTAAACTGCCTTTTCTTTTTTTATTCTTTATTTTTTTACTCCCCACATAAAAATGAGTGAAATTAATTTGAAGGCATTCTCTCTCTCTCTCTCTCTCTCTCTCTGTTCCCTTGCACTGTAGACAAATGCTTAGTCTTCTCGGATAACTGGGGCACCCTGCTTTCTGTATCGTGTCCAGTTTCAGAAATGTGTTGGTTTCAGTTGATATGCTTTGAGGCAAAATTGAAATTATGGGTTTAAATGAGCTTTCAATGGTCTCTGTGAAATGCTCTGCTTTCTGTATACACACAGTGGTTTAGTTCAATGACTTTAATTATGTGAAAGAAATAATGTGGGTATGATGTATATAAGCCTGAAATGAACCGCACTGGTTTTGGAAAGAACAAAATTTGGCTTCAATGAAAGCTACTGGAGTTAGTGAGCATTTGCTGCCTTGAAAGAAAATCTATTCATTTCCATAAAAATTTATTGGCTTGACTATACATGGATTGGTTCCAAGGGGAATGTATTGTATTCACTGAAACTCTTCTTTGGCTTGAAAACATTTTCATCTATGCTGGAAAAATGTATACATTAAAGAAATTAAAGAAGTGTTAGGAGGCTGACTTGAAGTATGAATTCCTATCCAAAAAATGTTAAATAATAGCAAATATCAAATCACAAATAAGGGTAATCCGCCAAAAAAGCTGCTGTACTAACATGCAATAATACGGGGCATTAATGCACACTAATTTTCTTTATTTGAAAGCCCAATCGCCTATGCATGTGTAGGGGATCATTTTTTTCTGAAGATTGCCACTATCCAAGTACCTTAAGTATCCGCCCACGATCCTCTCCACTATCTGGAGAGTGCCAAGGTGGTCTAAAAGGATATTCAGCAGAATGTCCCAACATGCTTGCACTTATCCAGACACACAGCAGATGTGGATGATACACCAGACCTGTAGATAGTCATCGTCAACGTCAAGTGCTGATGCCTACCATGTCAGGATCGTCAACATCGGCCCCTCAGTGATGGTTCCCCCCTCCTTAATTGTGAGCTGATTAATGTAACCCCCCCCCCCTTTGTTATTGTAAACTGCTTTGACCCGGTGAAAAGCAGCATATAAGTGCAGCTAAATAAATAAATGCGGCTACCTTGTCTGGATAAGTGCTACTGAATATTGACCCAACAATGTTTTATAACAAGAGGCTTAATTAAGCAAAACAGGTACAGAAGAAATATATTCTTATAAAAGCATGACTATGTTTTAGCTTTCTAAGTCATAGAAGGAATATAACTTCAGTTGAGAGGAAAGTGAAATGAACAAATGTCCATGAGTTCAAAACTTTGGATCCATGATGTGTTTTGACCAAATAAATCTTTTAGTTTATGCAGGATGATTGTTCAGAGAGCCACAAGTCCCTTCAACTTTGAAGAAGGGAACCATATAGTCCTAAAATCTCATTCACGAGCAATTGTACTGTCTAAACATTGTTAAGCACCCTCATGTTAAATGTAACCCTCCAATTGTGAAGTGACCACTTTGATTGTAGGATATGGTGGTATACAAATCTGTCTAAATAAATAAATAAATAAAATAGTTGGTTTATTGTTACCTTGTACCAATAAGGTATCACAGTTTATAAAAGAGCTTTCTTACCTAATGTCTTTCAAACGTACAATTTATTTCAGGATCCACTCTCACTGCTAAATCTGCAATCCTCTCTTTCTATATACCCTTAAAAGCCCAGTGGATAGTATGAGGACTTGCACTTCTCTGTTTACATGATCCAACAAGGACCTCAGTGCAGTCAGCCCCAATGCATGGCGATACATTGTGGTATCCAGAGTGAATCAGGCAGGTCCAGCACTGATGATCTCATTCATCTGTGACAGCAGCAGGCAGATGACATCAGAGTATCCAAGGAGGCACGATTTTCAGTGGTTTTCATTTATAAACCAGAAACCCCAAATTCCGCTTCAATGAATCTTATTGGGGTTTTCCAGTTCTAACTGAAAATCAGAAGCCCTACACATAATTTAAGTAATCCGCCATTCTGATCCTACCAACCAAGCATTCTCTGCCATAAATGCCTTTGTACATAAATGTCTGTATTCCTCCTCTGCCTGATTTGCTCCTCTCTAGGTGTTTTCATTCCACTGTTGCTAATGCTGCTTTACCATTTCTTGATTTATTTATCTATTTATTTAAAACAGGTATATACTGCAAATCACAAAACAGTTCTGTGAACTGCCTTGAGGTCTTTCTCCCTCTGTGGTACATAGAGGAAATGATTGCTATATCTCCTAGTTCTCAGTGACCAAATTCTCTCCAGGATAACATTTCCTAAGCTAGCAAATTTTGTGCACTCAGGTATCTCAGGAGAACTTGAATATTGATGGTGCATAGTACTCGAATGCTAACATGCCTACTGAATCCCAATAGTCAAAATTTGGGGGACAATTCCCACACACAATGAACATCAATGTCTAAACTTTTCCTCTTCCTTGCCTTGGGGTTTTCCTGCCAATAGTGCTGCTGCTTGCCCCTCTACTAGTGCTTTGTGGTCTCCATGCCGATGTTGGTGCTACTCCATCGCTCTCCCAGTTCATTGGACTCTTCATGCCACTGTGTCGTTATTTATTTGTTGCACTACCAGAAAGATCACTCAGCTGCTTCTTTGAAATGAACATTTAGGCTACATTTCAGTCTTCCTTTCAAAGAAGCATCTAAATGATCTTTCTGGTAGTGCAACAGAAAATCCACTCTTGCTGTCAAATTCCCTTTGGAAAACCTGTCTATGGGGGTATTCAGTTACTCCTTTATGCATCGAGGGCCGGCTCAAGGGGTTGTAGCACCCTGACCCAACTTTTGCTTTTGGGCCCCTCCCTTGGGTCCAATCTTGCAGTGCAAGCTGCACAAACAGGTGCAAACTTTCATCCCACTGGCCTTTTAAATGCCACACTCCCATTTTACTTAATCTGTGTATTCTGTGTCTCTATCCATATAGGTAACAGCACTGAATATACAGAGTGTGATGGGGTAGTCATTGTATTATCTGTTTATGCTAAGCTTGATATTCCTCAGGCCTAAACTAAATGTGTGACTTACCTAAATAATGGCTGAATATTGCTACTATCTAGATAATTTTCTGACCTGCCCTCGTTCCTCCCCTCACATGTCCCATAGGTATACATATAATATATGGTAATTCTGCAATTGAAACAACCTGATATAATTTATTTATTTTTTGAAAATACGAGGTTAGGCTAATTATGCATTTGTCAGCAAATGCCTAATTGCCTTTGAATATCAGTCTGATAGGACATAATTATTCATTCATAGGGAACACTCCCAGACTCACCAATAAAATACTAGCAACAGATGCATAGCAGAAGTGGAGTGTTTCACTTTACAACACAACATACAAAAAATTATATTCCAATTGTGCTCTCACATCAGTGACAGTACCACTAACTCCCTCTACTGCTGGACATTGTGCGTCATAACATAAATCCCTGCAAATGGACATGCGACACCAGCACCAAGAACTCAAATTGCACCAAGCCTACCTATAGAAAATCAGCACTGCAAATAGCCTAGAAAACCAGTAACCCCCAGTTGGAAAAGAGAACAAGCTGAACTACCACAGATTCCTAGAGAGAACTACATGTTAACAGAATCCCTTATCTCAGCTGCACATGGAAAACACACACCATCCCCTAGTAAATAAGAAACTACAACATTTGAAACAAATATAGACACAAATTGAAATGGAAAATCCGCAAAACAGACATTGAGCTATGAAACATTGAGGAAGGGGAACAGAAATGCATTTCCTCCTGTAATGAACTATAAGAAATGCACATTTTCAAAGATGACATATTTCATTCTCTAAAAACTGACACTCTTTTATACTGTACCTTTGATGTCTGGTCATTTTATTTTATTTTTCCAGTTGATTTGTTCCTGGTCTCTCTTTTCCGCTTCCTCTTGTTGGTTTTTTTCCAAGTCTTTTTCCAGGATCCCTTTTCCATTTCTGTTTCTTCATACTCCCTGTCTTCATCCTTTCCTTCTCTACACCTTTCTCCAACATTGATCCTTCTATTTCATCTTTTTTTCTCTATTTCTCTCACTTGACACTTGCCTTCATTTCATTCCTCTTTCTCCCTCTTTCAATCGTCAGTCTCCCTCTTTTCACAGTCTCCCTCTTTTCATCGTTCATCTACTTACCAGCCTTCCATTCTCTAACCTTATTCTCTAGTCCTTCCATTCTACATGTCTCATTCTTTTGCCAGCATCCTATCCCCCTCCTCCCCCTGTCTTTCACCCACTTTCTAGTCCCCCATTTCCTCCCTCTGCATTCATCTCCTCCCCAGCTTCATTTGCCACCATCTGCCTTTCATCCTTTTATCAGCACTAGCTTATTCCCTAGCACTCATCCTCTGTCTACTTCCAGGCCCTTTTTTATGTCTTACCTTCCATCCAGGCTTTCCACTTCCCCTTTCACTTCCCCTATTTCTACCCTCTTTCACCTCCTTCAATGTAGACCTGTTGCTTCTTGTAGCTCTCATCCACTCCATAGCACTCTGACTTTTTAAATTGCCCCTAACTCCTCCCCACAGCCTTTAGGCACTTCAAAACCTCTCCCCTCCCCGTATTTCTGCACTTAGTTTTACAGACCTACTCATGCCACTCACCCAATCACTTTGTCCCCACTGTCCTCTGGCTAATTTCTTAGTCACCACTATTCCCCCAAGCAAATCCAATCCTACTCAAGCCTTGAGTCCTCACACTCCCAATATCCAGCCTATTAGTCTTTTCTCACCCAATCTTAGTCGCTACCTGTCAGAGCCCCTGCTTTCCCACATTCCATGTCCTTAGTACTTGACTTCCTGCCTCCTACTCCCCTTCCCCAATACCCACCTAACTGCTTCCTTCTCCAATATTGATTAACCTCGTCTTTCCTCCTCCTTACTTCAACATTCATTTTTATATCCCTCCCTCTTAACCTTCCCCGTATATGACTTTGCTTCTTCCCCACTTCCCACAGTATCTGTCCTCTTCTCCCTTCTGACTTTTTCTCACCACAATTCTAGCATTTGCCAGCATCATCTCCCTTTCAGTCCCAGGACCCCAGCCCTAGAATGAGTTCCTTTTAGTCACATGCTTTTTTGCATGATAAAAATGCCACAATGCCAGTGGTTTGAGTATAACACAGTTGCGGGAGCAAAGGCAAATGCTCCCACAGAGGTGTTAAATGGTAATACAGCTGTGGCTCCAGAGGCAGGATGGAAGCAAACCAGTGAGGTAGGCTTCCTGTGCTCCTAAGCTGGTGCACCCTCAAGTTGGCCCTGCATTCACATCTTAAACAGGCTCATTTTCCCACAAAACTCTGACTCCAAATTAACTTTCTGGGTGCTTCTTTGCCCCACAACCAGAGGATTTGAGGTCTTCATATCAATGTTGGTAACATTTTACCTTTCTCCCAGTACCTTGGGGTCTTCATTCCACTGTTTGTGCTGTTTTACTTCTCTCACACTAGCTTGGAGGATTCATTCCACTGCCGGTGCCCTTTATTCCTCTTTTGGGGTCATGGGCTCTTCATGACACCAAATGCCTTACAATGCTATTAGCTCTGTGGCACATATCTGCCAGCAAGGTTTAAGCATGTTAGATTAAAAATGGATGGAAAGTCCTGTGCAAAATTGCTTGCCCCTTGACTTAATGGACCCAAATGATCCAAATAATTCAGAATCTGAAACCAAAACAAACGGATGATTAAACTGAACACAAAACAAACTGAAAATTTTTCCATGCATATTTCTAATATGCAGCGCTAGAATGGAAGGATGGAGAAGTACAACTATCTAGCAAATCAAATTCGCAACTGCTTTACATACCATGATCTGTTTAGTACAGGAAGACTTGCATATAAAATGAATTAGAGGCCCTGCAGACAAATGTTAAGGTCCTGCACCATTTTAAACCTGCCCTGCTACAGTGCATTTAGCATGAGCAGAAAGCTGAGCAAGGTAAATGAAATTCAGCGATGAGGCATCTCTTTGGGGCTCAAGCCAGACTCCGAGGGGGCAGTTTGAAGCTGCCTAGGGCTACAACTTACTAATGGCATGCTCTAGATGCTGAAACCTAGCACGCTGGAAGAAGAATGCAGGTAAGTAGCATCCCTTCACTGCTACTGTGGAGGTTTTGTCATGCCCACAGCTGCCATATATTTGGAAAATACCTATTAAGAGGGCGGGGCTATCTGTGTAGCCTTTCCTATCTCTATATCTATTGTACTGTTTAAAGTTTATTATATTTGATAAACTCCCTCTCATCAAGAAAAATATCGAGGTAGTTCACCTAGCCAACTAAAAATCAGAAAGGGAATAACATGTAACATGAAACCAGACGTAGACTGACACACTCATGAAACTACTTACAAAAATGTGCTGTAGTAATATAGTAACATAATAAATGACGGCAGATAAAGACCAGTATCGTCCATCTAGTCGGCCCATTATGATGGCAAGAGTGGGTGCACCTGCCGCTCCGTGCAGGCCACCCCTCCCCATGTCTTTGTTTAGGGGTGAACCCACCACTCCATGTAGGACACCCCTATTTGTTGAGAAATTAGATGGTTCAGTTTATTTTGATTTTATCCTGTTGCTGTAAAGGGATCCACTGTGTCTGTCCCATGCCATTTTGAATTCCGTCACCATGTTTGCCCCCACCACTTCCATCGGGAGGGCATTCCAAGCATCCACCATCCTTTCTGTGAAAAAGTATTTCTTGACATTGCCTTTCAATTTACCCTCTTGCAGCTTCCTGTTATGCCCTCTAGTTTTACAGCTTCCCCGTCTTTCAAAGAGGTTTGTTTGTTCATTATTTCCCTTTAAGTATTTAAAGGTCTGAATCATATCTCCCCTGTCCCTCCTTTCCTCCAAAGTGTACATGTTTAGGTCTTCAAGTCTCTTCTCATAAGGCTTCTGACGCAGGCTCCAAATCATTTTGGTCGCCCTCCTCTGAACAGTTTCCAGTCTTTTTACATCCTTTGCAAGATATGGTCTCCAAAACTGAACACAGTATTCCAAGTGAGGCCTCACCAGTGACTTGTACAGTGGCATAAGTACCTCTTCCTTTCTGATGGTAATCCTTCTTTGTATGCAGCCCAACATCCTCCTGGCTTTTGCCACTGCCTTGTCACACTGTTTTGCCACCTTGAGATCTTCAGAAATAATCACACCAAGATCTTTCTCCTGATCCATGCACACCAACCTCTCGCCCCCTATCGCGTACATTTCACTTGGATTTCTGCTACCCAAGTGCATCACTCTGCACTTTTTTGCATTAAAGCTTAATTTCCAAGCATTAGACCATTCTTCCAGCTTTTGTAGATCTTTCCTCATGTTAAACACTCCCTCGGGGGAGTCCACTCTGTTGCAAATTTTTGTGTCATCTGCAAAAAGACAGACTTTTCCATTCAGTCCTTCAGCAATATCACTCACAAATACATTGAACAGTGCCGGGCCCAGGACTGACCTTTGGGGCATCCTGCTAATCACCTTCCCTTCATCCGAGTGAGCTCCATTTACCATCACCTTCTGTCGCCTGTCAGTCAACCAATTTCTGATCCAATTTACCATCTTGGGATCCATCCCCAAGCTACTGAGGTTATTGATAAGCCTCCTATGAGGAACATTATTAAAGGCTTTGCTGAAATCCAGGTAGATGCCATCCATCGCATGCCCCTGATCTAGTTCCCTGGTCACCCAGTCAAAGAACTCAATCAAATTTGTTTGGCAAGATTGTCCTTCGGTAAAACCATATTGCCTCGGGTCTTGCAACCTGTTGGTTTTGAGAAAGATCACTATTCGCTGTTTCAGGAGCGCCTCCATTACTTTTCCCGCCACCAAGGTAAGGCTCACAGGCCTGTAGTTTGACACTTCTTCCCTGTCACCACTTTTGTGTAGAGGTACGACATCAGCCATTCTCCAGTCCTGAGGAACCTCTCCTGTTTCCAAGGATCTGTTGAAAACATCCTTTAACCTCCCTGCAAGAACCTCTCTGAGCTCTTTCAGTATCCTGGGATGTATCCCATCCGGTCCTATGGCCTTGTCCACTTTCAGTTTTGCAAGTTGTTCTAACACTTCATCTTCTCTGAATGGTGTGGTATCTATTTCATTCCCATTTTTATATTTGGGAGTCACAGGAGGTCCTTCTCCAGGACTTTCTTTAGTAAAAACAGAGCAGAAGTATTCGTTTAGCAATTTTGCTTTTTCAATGTCACTTTCCACGACTCCGTTCGCAGCACTTCTGAGTCCTGCAATTCCACCTCTGATCTTCTTCCTTTCTCGAATATACCTGAAGAAGGTTTTGTTGCCACACTTAACATCCTTAGCCATCTTTTCCTCTGCCTTTGATTTTGCTATCCTTGTTTCTCTTTTTCTCTCTTTGAGTTTGATCCTGTATTCATTTCTGTGTTCCTCTGTTTGTGAGCTTTTGAATTTTGCGAAGCCTGTGTTTTTTGCCTTTATTTGAGCAGTCACTTCTTTGGAAAACCAAACAGGTTTTCTTCTACTCTTCTTTTTGTTTACTTTTCTAACATATTTATCTGTTGCCCCTTTTATTGCCACCTTTAGTTTAGCCCATTGCAATTCCACTTCTGTTATCTCCTTCCACCCTGTCAGCTCCAACTTTAGGTACTCAGCTATTTTATTGAAGTTGGTGTTTTTGAAGTTTAGGACTTTGAGCTTGCTATGATTGGCCTGTACCATGGCTTTTATCTCAAACTACAGCGTGTGATAATCACTGCTGGTCACAGGGGCACTCACACAGACATTCAACATGCTATCACTGTTGGTGAGCACTAAATCCAGCATTGAGCTTTCCCTGGTTGGTTCCATCACCATTTGTCTAAGTAACACATCTTGGAGAGCATCCACAATTTTTTTGCTTATTTCCAGATTTGCAGAAGGAGTAATCCAATCCACATCTGGTAGATTAAAGTCACCCAATATTATCGCTTCCCCCTTTGTGGCTATCTTGGCAATATCTATAATCAGTTCGTTATCTATCTCTTCAATTTGTGTCGGAGGTCCATAGACTACAGCAGTATGGATGACAGTGCCATCTCCTCTTTCCAACACAATCCAGAGCGCTTCTTCTTTTCCCCATGCCCCCTGCATTTCAGTAGCTTTAATATTGCTTTTGACATACAAGGCTGTTCCTCCTCTTCCATTTTCTCTGTCTCTTCTGAATAGATTATAGCCAGCTATGGCTATATCCCAATCATGCGATTCATTTAGCCATGTTTCTGTAATGGCCACAATGTCCAAATCCATTTCCACCATTAGGGCATCCAGGTCCGGAACTTTGTTGGCTAAGCTTCGAGCATTTGTGCTCATTGCTTTCCAGCATTTAACTGGCTTGTGTGTATTTTGCATTGATTTTGTTCTGCCTACATCTTCCCACTTGTTTTTGATGTGTGGTTTAAAAGTGTGGCTGTTTCTGATTTTAATCTGCTTTTGCAGGGGGTGACGTACAGAGCTTGACCTTCCCCAACTGTCACCCCCTTTTTTTAGTTTAAATGCATAACCACATATTGCTTGAATTTTTCACTTAGGATTCTTTTCCCTGCGACAGAGAGATGTAGTCCATCAGCACAGTATAGTCTCTTGTTGTTCCATCTGTTACTCCAGTTACCAATAAATCTGAATCCTTCTTGTTTGCATCAGGTCTGGAGCCATGTATTAAAGCTGTTAATGTGATGCAGCCTTTTTGCCCCCTTACCAAGAACAGGTAAAACCTCTGAGAATGCAACAGTGTTAACAATGGGCTTGAGTTTCTCTCCCAGAGATTGGAAGTTCTTTTGGACTGTAGAGGTACTGTTTCTAGCCAGGTCATTTGTGCCCAAGTGGATAACAACATCAAATTTGGAGTGTTCAGTTTCTGTGCTAAGTACTTCAACAATGTGGTTTGTATTCCTGCTGGCTGAAGAGACTGGGAGGCACTTGACTATCTTCTCTCCTTTGAACTGTGTTCCCAAGTTGATGCCACTGATGATGGAATCACCAAGTAGTAGTAGTTTGCTGTTTGGTGAACCTTTGTTCATATTTGGTCCTTTAGCAGGAGATTGGGCATTGTCTGTCTCATTTAAGAGCCCTTCAGTTTCTTTGGATTGGGCATCCTCATTCGCCAAGGCAGAGAAGGCATTATGCAGGGATATCTCCTGATGCATAGGATGCCTCTGTGTCACAGGTCGCAATCTACCAGAACCCACTGTGATCCATTTGTTCCTGGGGTGTTTGGTTCTTTGTGGGAGTGGTGGTGGACTTTGTTCAGTTTGTATCCTAGAAGAGGTGTGCTTCATTGCAGCTAGTTCCTCCCTCAGTTCCTCGTCCTCATTGGCCAAGGCAGAGAAGGCCTTATGCAGGGATATCTCTTGATGCATAGGATGCCTCTGTGTCACAGGTCAAAATCTACCAGAACCCACAGTGATCCACTTGTCCCTGGGGTGTTTGATTCTTTGTGGGAGCGGTGGTGCACATTGTTCAGTTTGTATCCTAGAAGAGGTGCGCTTCATTGTAGCCAGTTCCTCCCTCAGTAGGGTCACCTCTTTATGCATGGCAGCTAGGTCTTCCCTTAGTAGACTCAGTTCTTTATGCATGGCAACTGATCTGAGGCACAGAGGACAAGCTCTTAAGTTCCAAATGATTCATCTTGGAATGAGTGTACTGCAGTTATTGCATTGAATACATGACATGCTGAATAAGTAGTCCTAGAAGGAGAAGAGGAAGAAGAAGAAGAAAGGAAGAAGAAGAAGATATGAGCTTTAACCCAAGTTAAAAGGATAGATGGCAATGTATGTGATTACTATATAGGCAATGCAGCCCCGGTGGGGGGGGGGGGGGTGAGGGATAGGGTGGGGGGGAACCTAAGTGTCTCTGACCAGAAGGCTGTTCCTGAACTGGGGAACCCACAGATATCTGCTCCAAGGCTACCCAGAAAAGCAGTCAGTCAGTCAGATTATCCCCAAGCTTAATGTATAACCACAGTTAAACTTTATATTAGCAATTTCCCCAAAACAGACAGTTAAACTTTATATTGGTAGCTAGAAACCAGCAGAGATAAGAAAGAAAATTATAGTTTTTGCAGGCTTTAGGGCTACACAGTAAGAATATTCCAAAAGTAAGGTATAACAGTTAAAATCTATATTAGAAACAAGCAAAAAGAAGATAGAAGCTGTAACTTAGTTTTTTGCAGGCTTTAGAAGCTGTGCAGACTGGAACAGACCGGAACTATGGCAGCCAGTAAGCTGATCTAATTAGCCCTTCTCCTGGGAGCTGGCTTGTACCAGAAAATTCAAACAATGGAAGCCAAATAATTAAACTGAACTTTTTCTTTCTTTCCTATATCACACACAGCTATCTGATTTAAGGGCTACACAGTCAGAATATTCCCAAAGTAAGGTATAACAGTTAAAATCTATATTAGCAACAAGCAAAAAGAAGATAGAAGCTGTAACTTAGCTTTTTGCAGGCTTTAGAAGCTTAAAATCCGCCCCATTAATCCACCGCTGAACCAAGAGGTTAAAGGAATCATAGGGAAACACAAGGGGTACTGCCACCCAAAACTACCTGCTGCAACCTACACACGTCGCCTGAGGTGCTCGCCATGATGATCAAACCAAGCCATCAAACATTCTAGAAAATAAACTAGCCTATAGCTTTCTTTAATTTCAAGTAATGGATCTCACATCTATCATCTGGAAGGAGTCCATTCCAGAATAAAGCAGTCGTATAAGAGAGAGAGGTTTTCTGAGCTAGATGGCTCTAGATTGGCATTGGAGAAGGTAAGCTTTAAGTGCAGAGCTGGGAAGTTCTGACTGGTCAGTAGGAGGTATGTGGAACCAAGAGTGCTGCCAAGTAAAGAGGTAGACCAGTGTAATATGTTTCATGGGTTACTAGACGGACTTCACTTTGAATTTTGGAAACATTAAAGCCTGCACAATGCTTTAGCCATGCTGCCAGAGGAACACTTATCTTTTCCATGGCTTTCAATTCTATTACACAGACACTATTAGAAAAGCCATGGTATACACCGCCTATTGTAGTATTGTCCTAAATCTATGGGAGGGGTGGGGGGGTTGCCATAATGTGTACTCTAGCACAATCCCTATCCTATACTACATAGCCATGAGACAGGCCAAAGAAATGTACCATATGAATTAACACAATTCAAATTCTTTAACACAACCATATGGCTTATTGTAAATTCATATGTAAATAGTTGATTGTTAAACTTTGTATATAGTTCTTCTTGTTACCATATGTATTCATCGTTATCTTGTTCCATGTAAACATTTGAAACATACTGCTAATTGTTCTATGTAAACCGTCTTGACTTGTAGAAAGACGGTATATAAAATTCGTTAAATAAATAAATAAATAAATAAATGAATTAAGAGGAATCTGATGTTCCCAGTAGTGTGCTGACACCTTTCCTGTGATGTGCATTAAGTAACCTATGAGACAAGTATGATAGCCATATATGGAACCTCTAATATAAACACACCTGTGCCTTCAACACTTCATAGCAGTACTAGCTTGTGTGCTCTCTTTGCATAGCAGAACCCATTTTCTAGTGATTAAAAGCTCTGCATTGACCCTAAAGTACATCCATTAACACTAGAAGCCCCAACGTGCGTCAATTGACGCAAATGCATCTTCAAAGTTGTATATCAGCGCCACTGCTAGAACCATGTCAGTCATGTTCCATGACTTTGTTAGCAAGGTCAAGATGTTTAAATATGTGCGTCAAAAATTAATGACAGATGCACCACCTAGCGGGAAAATGAATTTATACCTAGAAGCCCCAAAGTACGTCAATTGATGCACTCAATTGTCTTGGATGCGTCAATTGACCTACTTTGGGGCTTCTAGGTATAAATTTAAGTTCCCACTAGGTGGCGCATCTCAATCACTGTTTACAGTTTTACTCCGACATTACAAACAATAAACACATAATGACGTCATGTAATGACGTCACATACTGCACTTATTTAACAAATAAGTAACTTCACATTAATTCACATCTGCATTTCATGCTAAACGCAGTCGTTGTGATAATGCATCAATTGACGCACTTTGGGGTTTCTAGGTAAAATTCCTTTTGGGGCTTCTAGTGTTAATGGCTTACAATGGTTTCTATTCTTCCTTCTCAGCAGTACGCCTGACCCAGCTAATCCTACCCAGCCCCCATAGCGGGTTGCTGAGGAAGAAGAGGAGAAAGAAGAGAACAAGAAGGAAGATGAAGTAGATGGCAACAAACCCTAAGAGGATGAGGAGGAGGAGGAGAAGAAGGAACAAACCCTCTGACCCCTCAGGACCTGCCAATCTCTCAGGTATTGCAACCAAAAGTATTTTTTATCAATGCGGGACCGTACATATGCTGTAAGGTCTTTTAACTACTATTTTAGTTACTTTTACTTTTGATGATTAATCTGATACTACTGTATTCTCTCTATATAACATCCTTTGGGTGCTGCCACTAACCGGTTAACACTGGGGCATGCCGGTGGCATTACGGGGGGCCCTCATCACTAACCACACAGCAGAGATGTTGAGCTACTGCCTGGCTAGTGATACATGATCAAACTCAGATGCAGGAAACCCTGGTCTAACATTTGCCGCAGAAGCTAACCGGGCAGTTGCTGAATATCGCCACTGTCAGGTTAGTTTTGCGGCAGTCTAGGGCAGCCTGGGTATGGCCACAGCATGGAATATCTGGGTTTAAAGTTCAGTGCCAGCGGTTGGCCACTTTAGTGGCGCAAGCTGCCGGTGCCGAATACCGAGCCCCATGGTTTTTGTTTCTATCCATTCGTTGCTCACTTTCTCTTGTTTTCTGGATTAAATGCATAGAACCTGTAGTACATATGATTTTTGATATATTTTTATCATTTTAGCCCTTGATTGAAGGAGAAGGCGGCATAGAAATCCTTTTAAATAAATAAAATATATAGGTTTAATTTTTTGAAGTAAAATACATGCAAAATGTATACATGATGGGCCCCTACCGCCGCTCTAGAGTGCACCCCACTGCTATGCAGTTCACATCGGGGCATTCTGGGGGTAGTACCTGGGGATAACCGGTCATCAGCAATATTCAGCCACTGTCCAGTTATCCCTTGATGGCAAAAGGCACAGCAAAAGCTGTTCTTACATTTGTCGCTGAAGCTAACGAGGCAGCGGCTGCCCGGTTAGCTTCTGACTCCGGCGATTGAATCGGATATTCAATTCTGGTGGCTGGATATGATCCGGCATTGAATATCCAGGTTTAGTATTCAATGATGATGGTGCTAGATGCTATAATCGCGCTAGCTGCCACTGTGGAATATCAGGCCCGACATCTTTCTGATAAGACCTGCTAACTCCAATATCTGCCCATTTAGAAAACAAACCAACAACAATCCAAAAGATTTTTTTCTAAATTTTGGAAGATGCCAAATCCGCTGATTAAGTTTTTGAACTATGCCAGATAGCAGCCCATTTTTGTGCCACATAGCTGTCACTGTGACGGACTGCAGCTGAGGTTTGAGCTGCTGGCAGAGATGGAGAATGGTTTGCTTGGCAAAGCTCCTCTGATAAATCCAGGAACTGGGTTCTCGGCCTGTATATTCTGTGATAAACATGCCTCATCCTCGTCCTTCTCTGTAGCCTGTGCCTCCTTAGGACAGACACCTGTGAACCCAGCCATTGAGGGTTCTCACTCTGTAGCAAGACCCCATCATCAGGGCCATAGCTACACCGAGAAACACATACACCCACTCACACAGACACAGGCAGATAAACACAAAGCAGGAATAGGCAGAGAACGGTCAGAGATCAGAGATAAGGAAGAGATAGTCATAGAGATAGACACCTACTCATTTTTTGTTTTTTTAGTGCCATCAAGTCAGTGCTGCCTCCTGGCCACCCAGCAGCCTTTGGGTTTTCTTGGCAATGTATCACTGGAAGTAGATTGCCAGGCTTTTTCTTCCAAGTCATAGAGAGAGACCCCCACTCATACACTGACAGAAAGGCAGACAACCAAACCTACAGTCAAGCAGACAGATAAACACAGAGCAGGTGCAAGCAAATAAGAGGTGGGGGAGAGAGAGAAAAAGGTTGGGAAGAGGCTTTAAAGAGATGAAAAAAGTAAAGGCAGAGATGGATTCAAGGGTAAAGGAGAGTAGCAACTGGGTACATCAAATGCTAGAAAATCTACTCCGAGAAATACCTCTCCAGGTAGGAGGTCAGAAAAGAGTTTCCTGGTGGTTTCTGTGTGATTTAAAGCAGATATAGAGGAGATATTTACATTTTGCATCTTGAACATGTATGACTCTTGTACATATAATCTGAAGGAATTCCCTGAACATGTCTCCCCCCACAGACATGTAAAAACCTGCATTGCGCTGGCTATACATGAAAACACAGCCTTTCCTAAAATTAGTACTGTCACCTATATGCCATTTTTCCGATGTAAGTCCCCTACTTTCACATGCAAGTGTTCTAAAATCATCTCCAAAGTTTCATATGTCACATTTAGTACATTCAGGGGGTCATTTTAGAAGCCTTATTGATGATTTGCACGTGTAAATACACACAGAAATGGCACTGACGTGTAAATGGCGGATTTACAAAGGGAAGAATGTAAACATGGATGTCCTTACTACATTGAAATTGCAAGGGGATGTGATGGGGGTATGATGATCAAGCGGCCTGAAAGGGGTAAAAATCTAGAGGTGTATTTCCCATTTCAGATAGGGATACACGTATATGACTGAAATTGCCCATGTCGGGATTTATATCCGGTCCCCGGCACGTTTACTGTGTGTTGTAAAACGTATACTGGTTTGGCCAGTCCTTTACAGGAGGAATTAAGTGATAATAAATAGAGATAGTGGGATCTGCTAGCAGTAGGTAGCATTTATACATGCAAGCTTGCAAAATGGTCAACATGTATGTATAAGTGCTGGCATTTCCACTACCACCACTGCTAATCATTTGTATAGTGCTACAAGGTGTATGCTACACGACACACGTACATGTAGGAGACAGTCCCTACTCAAAAGAGCTCATAGTCTATCCAAGACAGACACGTACAACAAACAGGGGACTGGGATAGCACACATGGGTGGTAAACAGGAGAATAAGGAGCAGGATCCAAAGAGATGGGATTTTAGCCTGGAATGGAAGTTGTGAAATCCAGCACCTGCACATAGAAACATAGAAACATAGAAACATAGAAATATGACGACAGAAAAAGACCACATGGCCTATCTAGTCTGTCCTTCCATAACAACTACAACAGTCCACTTTTTGCCTTTAGAGATCCTCTGTGTTAGTCCCATGCTTTCTTGAATTCAGTTACTGTCCTCATCTCTACCACCTCCACTGGGAGACTATTCCACGGATCCACTACTCTTTCCGTAAAGAAATATTTCCGCATATCACTCCTGAATCTATCTCCCTTCACCCTCATCCCATGTCCCCTCGTAGCAGAACTTGCTTTCAATTGAAAGAGGCTCTCTCCCTGAACATTTATGCCACGGAGGTATTTAAACATCTCAATCATATCACCTCTATCCCGCCTTTCCTCTAAGGTGTACATATTAAGATCCTTAAGTCTGTCCTCATATGCTTTATAATGAAGCCCATTAATCATTTTGGTAGCAACCCTCTGCACCGACTCCATCCTGTTCACATCCTTTTGAAGGTGCGGTCTCCAGAATTGCACACCATACTCCAAATGAGGTCGCACCAAAGACTTATACAGAGGCATTATCACCTCCTTTTTTCTGCTAGCCATTCCTCTCCGTATGCACCCAAGCATCCTTCTAGCTTTTGCTGTCGCCTTTTCCACCTGTTTAGCTACTTTAAGATCATCAGACACAACCACGCCTAGGTCCCGCTCTTCTTTAGTGGACAAAAGTACTTCACCTCCTATACTGTATTGCTCCCTTGGATTGCTGCAGCCCAAATGCATGACCTTACATTTTTTAAAATTAAATCCCAGCTGCCAAATTCTAGACCATTCTTCAAGCTTAGCTAGATCCCTCCTCATGTTATCTACCCCTTCCTGGGTGTCTACTCTATTGCAGATTTTGGTATCATCCGCAAAGAGGCAAACCTTACCCGACAGCCCTTCCGCTATATCACTAACAAAGATGTTAAAAAGAATTGGACCAAGGACAGATCCCTGGGGCACACCACTGGTAACATCCTTCTCCTCAGAGTGAGCTCCATTTACTTGTACTCTTTGTCGCCTCCCACCCAACCAATTTCTAACCCAAGCAGTAACTTTAGGGTCCATCCCTAGGGTGCTCAGTTTGTTTATAAGTCGCCTGTGAGGAACAGTGTCAAAGGCTTTACGGAAATCTAAATACACCACATCTAGAGCTCTCTTCGGTCCAACTCCCTGGTCACCCAGTCAAAAAAATCAATCAGATTTGTCTCACAAGACCTGCCTCTGGTGAATCCATGCTGCCTCGGATCCTGTAATCCGCTGGACTCCAGAAACCTCACTATTTTCTCTTTCAGCAACGTTTCCAATAATTTACTCACCACCGAAGTTAAACTAACCGGCCTGTAGTTTTCAACCACATCCTTACTTCTGCTTTTGTGTAAAGGCACCACATGAGCCTCTCTCCAGTCCTTTGGCACCACTCCTGACTCCAACGAGGCATTGAAAAGGTCAGTCAGTGGAGCTGCTAGAACGTCCCCAAGTTCCCTCAGTATTCTAGGGTGTATCCCATCCGGTCCCATCGCTTTGTCTACTTTAAGTTGAGCTAGTTTCTCACGAACACAGTCTTCTGAAAATAGTTCAAGATGTCCCTCGCTTCTGTTCTTATTTGTGGGTGTTTTCTGAGGTCCTGCTCCTGGTTCTTCATCTGTGAACACAGAACAAAAATATTTGTTAAGCAATTCCGCTTTATCCTTATCAGCTTCTACATATTCCCCCCCTGCACCCTTGAGTCTGACAATACCACTTTTGCTCTTCCTCTTCTCACTAATATATCTGAAAAATGTCTTATTCCCCCATTTTATTGCATTGGCTATTTCCTCCTCCTTTTGAATCTTTGCCTTCTTGACTACTTTGCTAGCTTCTCTAAGTTTTTCCAAATACAGATGCTTGTCTTCTGCTCTCTGTGATCTCTTGTATTTCATGAAGGCCTCCCTCTTTTTCTTCACTTTTTCAGCTACTTCCTTCGAAAACCATAGCGGTCTCCTGTTCCTTTTGCCTTTATTTACCATTTTAACAAAAAGGTTGGTTGCCCTTAAAATACCCCCTTTCAGTTTTGCCCACTGTTTTTCTACATCCCCCAGCTGTTCCCATCCCACTAACGACTCCCTGAGGTATTGGCCCATCTTCGCAAAGTTAGTCTTCCTAAAGTCTAAGATCCTCACCTTGGAATGGATTCTAACAGCCCTAGTCCTAATACTGAACCACACCATCTGGTGATCACTGGAAGCAAAATGATCTCCCACTACAACATCAGAAACACTTTCACCATTGGTAAGCACCAAGTCCAGTATGGCCCCTTCACGTGTGGGGTCTGTTACCAATTGCATGAATAGTTCTCCCTGTAGAGAATCCAGGATCTCCTTACTTCTAGATGATACTGCAGCAGGAATGTGCCAATCAACATCTGGCATATTGAAATCTCCTATCAGTAGCACTTCCCCTTTCTTAGCAATGCTGCGTATGTCTTCAATTAACTCTCTGTCCACCTCTTCCTCTTGTGAGGGAGGTCTGTATATCACTCCAATGCAAATAGATTTCTCTTTCCCTCTTTCTAGTTTAACCCACAATGCCTCCTCTCTCCCTTTTAAGCTCTGTAATTCCAAAGCTTTAATAGTAGTTTTTACATATAGTGCCACTCCTCCTCCTCTTCTTCCATGTTTTCCTGCTTCTTTTTCCCATTTGTACAACTGGTTAATGGTTTCTTAATATACCGCCCTTCGAGCCAGCAGCAGGGCAGCTTACAATAAAATCACTGGCTTGGAAAAACTGGAAAGGAACTACAAATTAAAAAGGGAAAGAGATAGGGAGAGAAAGAGCAAGTACTAAGTAGATAGCAGGCATGCATGGCAGGCCATAGATAAGGAGATTACGAGTTGCGAGTTGCAGGTGTTGCCCCACCATCACACTGTGTACAAGCCATCCTGAAACGCTTCGTTAAACAAGTGTGCTTTTAGTGCGGATTTAAAAGATTTGTAAGAGGGTTCTGTGCACAAAGCAAGGTGAAGGGCCTCCCAGAGGATGGGAGCTATGATAAAGAATACTGTGCATCTGGTAGTTTCCAGTCGGGCATGGGAAGCCTGTGGAACATCAAGCCGGTTGTCATGGATTGAGTGCAGGGCTCTGGCTGGGGAGTGGAAGGTGATCAAAGATGATAGGTAGATAGGAGTATCTGTATATAAAGCCTTGTGGATCAAAGTAAGGATTTTGTAGTTGATGAGGTAACACATGAGAAGCCATTGTTGTTAAGAGTGAAGTGAAATGGTCGAATTTACTTGCATGACAGAGGATATAGACTGGGATATTTTGTATGATTTGTAATCTTTTTAGCTTGGCTTGGAATGTATCTATGTAGATGGGATTACAGTAGTCTATCTGGGAGATAATGTAGCTGAGTGCAAACATGTGTTGGGCCATGGAATCTAGAAAGGGATGGAGGGCCTGAAATTGATGTGCAGCCCGATTCTGAAAGCGCGATGTCCAGGCCGACTGGATGTCCCCGCTGAAGATGGGGACATCCAGTCAGACCTGATTCTAGTCCATGGGAACAAAACATTCCCGAAGGAGCCAGAATCGGGCCTGAGGATGGCTCAGCATGCCCCTCCAGCCTCCGGAGACATCCTCCCCACAGGCACCCCAGACTGCCACAGCTCCGGACCTCAAGATCCCCACCGCTTGACCCATGGCTGGCCTCCCACAGCCTGGATCAGGTGGCCAGGACCCCCCTGCACCTGACCCCAGTCCTGGTAGTGGCTGCCGTGCCTCAATTTGCCAATAAAAAAAAGGCTTATGCCACCTCTGAGGTGGTATAAACAGTATGGCCCAGTAGGCATGGCAGCACGTACAGGGCCATGACCTGAATCAGCCCTGTATGTGCTGCCGGGTGGCCTGCCCCCGCTCCACCCCTGATCACACACCCTCCTGCTCCCTGCCAGTTCTCCCCATCCTGAAGCGCAGGATGTATAGGGAGAGCCAGTGGGGGAATAGGGTTTAGGCTTATTGTGGGGCTGCATATCCCGGCGGAACATACAGCCCCACAACCTGCATTATAGAATCAGGACCAAAGTGTGTAAAACGAAGACTTGACTATGTGTCTAACCTGTCTTTTGAAGAATAATTCAGAATCCAGAAAGACGCCAGACACTTGAGAAAACTGAATGGGTTGACAATCAATAATGGGGGAAAGTGAAGGAACTGAGGTGCTGCCAGTGAGCCAGGTGGCAAAGGTTTTGGAGATTTTCAGTCTCAGCTGGTTCTCTCTTAACCAGGTGGTCACTCTAGCAAGACAGCTATTGAGTGCAGAGAGATCTGGGGACTGAGAATCAGTGAAGGCCACCAGGAGTATATCATCTACGTAGTAGTAGGCTGTAATAGGTGTCTCGTGGATGAGGAGTGTAAACAGGTCCAGGAAGATATTAAATAGAAAAGGGGCCAGCATGGAGCCCTGGGGGACCCCACAAGTTAGGTAGGAGTGTGATGAACTGGATCCAGCTGATACAGAGTAAGTACAGCAATACAGAAAGGAGGAAAACCAAGCAAAGACAGTATTACAGATGCTAATAGCAGCCAGACAGGAGAGCAGGATGGAATGGTTGACTAAATTAAAGGCTGTAGTTAGGTCAAGAGATATGGCTAAATTGATTTTTCCATTCTCCAAGGCACTGTGCACTTCGCTAAGTAGGGACATGATGGTTTCTGTACTGTTCCCCAGTCAGAATCCAGGCTTTAGAGGATGAAGGGCATTGATTTTTTGTAAGTGATTCCAGAGTTGAGAGTGTACAGCCTTCTCAATTATTTTCATTATGAAGGGGAGGTTGGAAACAGGGTGATAATTGGCTGGTTTGAAAGTTTCCAAAGATTTATGCTTGAGAAGGGGATGTATGATAGCCTGTTCCCAGAATGAAGGAACTGATCTGGTAGATAGACTATTATTGAAGATTAAGGACTAGTAGGAGATGTAATGAGGCCTCTCCTATCCAATAAGAGGGAATGGGATCCAGTGAACAGATGGCTTTCTGAGTGGAAATGATCTTAGAAAGAAATATGATGGTAACCAAATTGAAAGCAGATGAGGTATGGGTGAGAGTTTTGGCCCCTGAACCACCCTGGGTGATCGATGCAGGTGGGTCTACTGCTGAGAAACCCTGTTGCAGGTCTAGAATTTTTACATTAAAATAATGAGACGCACATTCTGGGGACGGTCCCTGTCAAGCGTGACCCCTGGTCTTAAGGGATAAGAGAGCGACTGTATCCAATGCTGCAACCACGTTGTCATTCCATGCAGTGGCCTGTTCGTCAAGGGTAAGTGATTCAAAGGAATCAGAGAAGACGATGTCTGTGGGGAACGAGGCGAGCGTGGCGTGAGTGATGCACTATTGAGAGATGGTGACTGGCTTCTGGCGAGCTATTACAGGATGAAAAGAAATTGCCAGGCATAAGCAAAACTGAACAAGGAAATGATCAGAGCAGGGATCATAAAGGGTAGAGGGTTCGGAAATGAGAGTCAGTATGAGTGAAGACTAGGTCCAATGAATGCCCAACTTGATGAGTAGAGAAAGGAACATGTTGCTTGAGGCCTAAGTCAGCTGTGAAGATTGCAAAGTATGTGTCTTTGGGATGAGAGACAGAGTCATTTGTGTACATTGAAGTTGCCAAGAAACAAAAGATTCAGGAAGGAGAGTAAGACTTTGGTGAGAGATGGATAGAACACCTCCAATGCCGTGGTTGTCAATGAAGGGTGCAGTAACAGAGTAATAGATGAAAGGGATTGAGAGCCGCAAACCTGCGTAGCATGTGTAAAAGTGTCTCCTAGGACACCGTATATCAGCACACACACATGCACTCCTGCACTCTGCATTCAGTATTTGAGAGAAGGCTCCACATTTAGCAAAGCCTTTTCTAAAATAACACCAGAATTGTGTACTTTCCGATTACGATCTCTCTGTTCCAGTCTTCACGTGGTGTCTAAAACATACCTTCACTTTTATCTATTTAACATTATTTCTATCCTGCCAATCCCAAGAGTTCTCAGGGAGTTACAGAATAACATACAAAAAGCTCCACAGGCAATGAGTTCCCATCGCATAGATTGCCACAGTGTGCAATTCTCAGTGGTGAAGATACCAGCAAATTCTAATCTTGTGAGCACAGTTCCCTTCTCACTATCTAAAATGCCACAGCACCAAGCAGCACTGGGGGCGATCACATATATGAACTGTTCCAAAAGTTAGCCAACCGACCTCAAATTTAGCCCGTGTTTTGACTAGCACCCATTGCAGCACCTTCAGCATAAGAGTGATATGCTGGCATGATTTAGTGCCAGTCAAAAGGAGGGTACCACATTTTATGTGGACTGCAGGACCCATAAAGAGGAAGCGGGTAAACGTAGGTGCAAGTTGTTGCAGTAATCCATGCGCGTCAGAACCATTTGCTGCAAAGCTGCATGAAAATTGTCGAGCTGCAGCAAAGGCTGTAGCCTGCGTAACATCCCTCATTTATAAAACACTTTTCTAAGAACCAGCTTGATTTGAGGTTTAAACAATAATGAAGAGTCTAAAGGAGCACCTCAGTACCATATTCTCAGACTGACCTTGACTAGACTGCCCAGCTAACTGTCCTTGATCAGGGACATTCGGGTAGTGATTTTTATAAATAACAGATCTGTCTTCCCAAATTCATACTTAGCTGGTTCTCAGAAAGCCAGGCTGAAATCTCAATAACACGCTCTTCCAACACATTACAGTAAATGTCAAGTTTACATTTTCTGAAGCAGTAAAAGCAGCCTGATAGAATCTGCCTCGGTTCTGTATCCCACACCCAAGGTTTTAAGAATATTACACAAAGGATGAAAGTACACACCGAACAACATTAGCACAAGGAAACATAATTATACCTTCTCAAGCTGCAGTTAAGTTTCTCATGTTAGTGGATCTGCGTTAATGTTCGCATGTTTAATGCACATTATTTAACTATGCATTCATAGATAATGGGATAGTTTGCATAATTTTTCAGCTCATTACCTATTTTGCATAGAGTTTGTGCTGATGTTCACGATAGCTAAATAACGTGATAAAGGCAGTGCTAATGAATGTAGTTACTGTAATGATTCTTTGAACATGCGGAAATGCTGTCCCAGTCATCAGAGCATCTCAATATATTGGCACCTAACAGCTTGATTTACTAACGTGCTTCTGCGTTAGTATACTAAGGTCATTAGCATGCATTATTGGTAACTAAGTCCCATTGCATAACATGGTACCTGCATTAAAAAATCTGTTCTTATGAAGTCTTGCTTGTTAGGAACTCTAGCTGTAAGCTTGTTATGGCCCTATACCATCTTATTTAAAAGAAAATTTAACTTGATTTTGTTTTTTAAATGTGTATGTTCGGAGTCCAATCAAATGTTATATGTTTCAAGGCACTCGGCTTTTCTGTAAACATCAAGGCGCATACACTTATGTTTAGACCTACCTACTGTGTTTAAGATGTGCTTGTTTGGTTGTAATGATGTGTATCTACCTTTCCTTTCTCAATGTATTTCATACTTTATTATCATTTTTATGTGAAGACCCAGGTGCTTCTGATGCAATTTTGTAACAAATTGATTGAATACTTTAATTAAATTGCTAACACCGCAAGTAATGTTTCAGATATTGAAATTCACTCTTCTTTTGTTTCATGGATAGATAAAATGTGCACACATATATAGGGGCACCTGGATTTAGTTCACACCTTTTTCAGTAGTAGCTAAAGGCAAGTTACATTCAGAAACAGTAGGCATACTGTCAATCCAGAGATAAACAGATGAAGCAAGTCCAAAGCAACAAAGGGGCTCTCAGCTTAACGCCCCGCTATAGTATATGATACCAAATACAAAATTAGTTCCCTTGTTGGATTAGTATATGCAGTAGATTATGTCATAATGAGACTCACTTCCATGAAAGCTGACCGTCTGAAATCTTCCAGGAAAAGAATATATATTCCTTGCTTTGAACAAATGCTAAATCAGTAACAGCAAAAAATAATATTTATATTTCTTCAGTTTTCTTTTCAGTTAAAAGAAAAGAAAAGAACCTAGGTACCAACTATTTATTTATTTATATTCTCTTATATACTGTGCTATTCTGCATCAGTGTGGTTTACATTGAACAAACTGAAATTACATTGAACAGTGCATTATAATTTGGAGATAACTATTTTTACAGGGAACATGGGCTATGGAAGGTTAAGTGGCTTGCCCAAGACCACAAGGAGCACCTGTGGGACTAGAAACCCCAATCCTTCTGGCCCAAGGTTGCTGTCCTCTGGTGGGATTTGAACCCCTGACCTTCCAGCCTGAAGTACCTTGCCCCAACCACTAGGCCACTCCTATGGCATGCCCTAGTAGACCATATAGGTCTACTAGGGCATGCCATAGAATCAAGTCACTAAAGACATTTTCCATCTTACCTCTGATGAGGGCTATTCTTTTGTTCATACCACCCAAACCATGCTCCTTAAAGCTTTACCACTGGTCTCTTTGGTCATACATTCCTAGTTGCTACCCACATCAAGTCTCTGACCTTGAACTGATGGGGTCAGCCAGCATAAGTGATCCAGCTGAACTTTCTGCTGATTCTCGGTGTTCTCGGGCTTCTTCTTTATTTATCTCAGGGTTTCTTGACCCTTGCTGTGGAAACCTGGGACTATGATGTCTCCATTGCATGTCAAAGTGGTAGCTAGTATAAAATGAGACCACATGAGTGGACACATCTAAGGACTTTCACGGCAGGTAGTAAGGTGATTTAGTTGCTGGAAGCTACAGAAGCATCAGAGATCTGTTTTGTTTCTTCCTTCCAGCTATTGGTTTGTGGGAAGTATGCAGAAAATTGGTGTGATTGGATCCCCAGAAGTGTCAGCAGCTCTTGCCAGAAGAAATACATGAATTGAAATAAATCCCTGATCTAATGGAATGTGTAAAGGGCGACCTTGCAGCTCTATCACTTTTCTCAAAAAGAATCTCGCCGTTGTGAGGCCTGAGATTACCTACTGCTACAACCAAATGTGCCATCGTTGTTACTGAGCCCACTGCTTTCAAATATAATGAATGTTAGTATTTTATAGGAATATAATATTAATGTCATCTCTATTAGGCTTTGACTAGGACAAATGGACTAAAAATGTAAAACTAGATAAAATAGTAAATTGCGCAGGGGGCAGTTTCACTATAAAATCCATTAGGACCTGAAGCGCCCTGCCACACACACACACATACTTATTTATTTATTTATTTAATTGTTGGGGGTTTTTTATATCACTTTTTTCCAGGTCAAAGCAGTGTACAGATAACAGGGATTGCAAGTTGTTACACTGAAACAATGAACAGAACTTACTACAGTAACAGTAACTTATATACAGATTCTGGGTGGTACACTTTGGCAAAGTAAAACGAACTTATTTACAGCGCAGAACATTGTAGTGAGAGGGATGGGAGCAGGGGGGATGTGATATTACATAAGATCACTTCATGTGATATTACATGAATCAGTATTCTTTCCTGGCCCAAAACAGTAATATATTAGTTCTTGAATTCTGCATGTACAGAAATGTCTGGCTAGTTGGGGGGAAGAAAGTCATAGCAAAGTAGCAAGACTCTCAAAAACAGAGACCATTCTGGCACATTACAGCCTATCTGTACGATGCAACAATTCTTTTTGTCAGGCTAGGCTTATTTCCCTGTTCTGGATAGTTGTGCTTTGTTCTGTCTCATGAATGGTTGGTATATGGTCTTTTCTTGATGTGAAGTGGCATTTTAGAAAGGACGTCTTTAGGAAGAAGTTGGGATGTCCAAGTCAAAACATCTAAAATGCCGGAGAAGTGGTGGCAGTAAAGGGAGTCACGTGTAGGTGCCTTCTGAAATTGCTTCTTCTCCGCCCTGAAAGATGCTTGTCTCCCCATCCAGTACAGGAGATGGGCCGGTGCATATGGCAAGGTCGGGTACGTGCACATTTGCAGCCTATTTTAGAAATGTGGATGTCCCTGAAATGCTTGGCCACAGACATGGGTACACAGAAGTGCTTTCTGAGGTGTTTCAGTTTGGGCGTGTCTATGCTATGATATATGCATGTCCCAGCCTGCAATTTTAGAACTTCAGATGTGCAGGAGCGAGGTGGTAAAATGAAAACTCTTTATTAACATGCCAGCAAAAATCACCATAGCGGTGAGAGCACATTTCTCTCTTACCCCTGCAAGTGTTGTTACCACAAAAGGAGCACTTTTCTGCTACTTATTAATGGTCAGGAGGAGGTATAAGTAGGAACAGCCAGGGCCAGGCATGCATGCGTCTTTCTGAAATCACAACATGGACATGATCATGCTGGGAACATGTAAATATCTGGCTTTCTAAAATGGCTCCAGGGATGTCTTTGTGTTTGCACATCTGCATGGCCATTTTCAGATGTGCAAATTACAATTAGAGCCTCTATAATGTCTGTTCTTATTCTATCAGACCTATTTTAGCATCACTTATTGTGAAACTCATCAGTTTCAAGATTATGCCAGGAATTTCCATCTTCCATCCATTTTTCTCATCCTTTTCATAATAGAATTAATTTTTTATTTATTTAATTTCTCTTCTATACCGCGCTATTCAATATCAGTGCGGTGTACATTTAAATGTGGCTTAAACAATGCAGTCGAGACTGTATTGTATTTACAATAAAACAGGAAATATAACTTGGGTGGAAACTGGGGTAACTGTCAAAAACTTATTTACATTATGTACATTAACATACATTAATAGCTGTGCTGTGCGCAGTGGTGTTTACTTGGGGTTGCAGCCTTGGGGCTTGCTGCTCTCAGGTGTGCTGGTGTGGGGGTCTTGGTGCTTGGTGGTCATGTTTGCTAGCTGACCTAAGGGGCTGTTGTCTGGGAAATGCTGTAAGAATAGGTGGTGTTTCAACGCCTTCCTGAATTGGGTCAGATCAGGGATTGTTCGGATGGTCGTAGGGAGGGCATTCCAGCATGAAGGCCCTATAGAATACCTACTTTACCATTCTACAGACCTACTGGGAATTCACTGTAAAGCTGAACTAAGAGAAAAGCAGCACCCAACAGGCCTGTATAAGATTCAAGCATCATCCCTCTTGTAAAATTCATGCAAGGATATGCAGGACTGCACATTAATATTTCCCCACATCAGGTGCTAGTGGTGATGATTTTTAAAAGCTGCATGTATGGAACAAAATCATTCAGCTTTTCCCCACATGTGCATGGGAGCTGCTTTTTAAAATCTCTGCTCCCAATTTCTATGCACATCCCCATCCTGCAACACCATTCCCTCCCCGCTCAATTCCCCCCCCCCAGCAATGATCCCCACAATCACCCCTGCCTAGCACCTGACCAGAAGATATCCAATCCCTCACCACCCACCCACCAAGGCATCCAATCTCAACACACAAGCCCCCCCCCCCCCAGCAACAAGGAACCCCCAGATGAACCCTCCCCCACACCCAGGTCTTACCAGGGTACCTACTATCTAGAAGGAGCAGGAGCGATCCACATTCACTACTGCTTTTCTGGCCCGTGGTTTCAAAATGGCACCCATGACTCCTAGAGATAATTCTCAGTACTACAGCTAGGGATCAGGCTGCCAAACAAAGACAAAATGAAAAACTGACTGAACCCCTGCTGAAATACAAAAGCTTTCCTAATGCATCTTCAAGATGCAAGACAAGAAAATCTTCCAACCAGCAGCAAAAACTAAAATGAGCAGGAAACAAATTTTTTGTGATAGAGGAATGAAAGCTATGGGGATCATTTTAGAAACCCTATTCATGCTTTGGATGTCCAAAAAGGGGCATAGAGATGTCCAAAGCACAGAGGCTTCTCCAGAGCCATTTCAGAAGGGATGACTCCCCCTTGAGGAAAGTTTAAAGAGGTTAGCAGGACCAGCTCCAGAGTTGGTTCAAGGTGTTGGCACCCTAGACAAATCTTATACCTGGCCCTGACTGTCAGGATCTATTGTTTAGCTTTGAATGCCCTGCTTTTTCACTCCCCCTCCAAAGTTGCCACCCTAGGCAACTGCCTAGTTTGCCTGATGGCTAGGCCAGCCCTGGAGGTTGGGGCTGTTCATCTTGGAGAAGAGACGCTTGTGAAAGGGATGGAGAATAAAACAAAGGATATTATAATGCCTCTGTATCGCTCCATGGTACGACCGCACCTTGAATATTGTGTGCAATTCTGGTCGCCGTATCTTAAAAAGGACATAGCGTTATTAGAAAAAGTACAGAGAAGAGCCACCAAATTGGTGAAGGGGATGGAAGGCTACTCCTATGAAGAGAGGCTAAAAAGGTTAGGGCTCTTTAACCTGGAAAAGAGAAGGCTGAGGGGAGATATGATAGAGGTCTATAAATTAATGAATGGAGTGGAACGGATAAACGTGGATCAATTGTTTACGCTATCAGAATATAGAAAGACTAGGGGACATGTAATGAAGCTACAGGGTAAACTATTTAAGACAAATAAGAGAAAATATTTTTTCACTCAACGTGTAATCAAACTCTGGAATCTGTTACCGGAGGATGTAGTAAGGGCTGTTAGTATAGCTGGGTTTAAAAAGGTTTGGACAAGTTCCTGGAGGAAAGGTCCATAAACCACTATTAGAAAGGGACCCAGGATATCAATGCTTGACCCAGTACAAGCATTGTGGAACCTGTGTCTTTTGGGGATATTGCTAGGTATGTAGGACCTAGATTGGCCACTGTTGGAAACAGGATACTGGGCTTGATGGACCTCGGTCTGACCCAGTATGGCATGTCTTATGTTCTTATGTTCTTATGTTCTTATGTTCTTATGTGAAGAGATATGCATGAGGTCTATAAAACTTTGAGTGGAGTGAAACAGATAAATGTGAATTAGGGAAGGGGATGGGGTTAATTGGATTTTTTTTTTTTGAGTGATCCAAGTAATTCGACAAAGGTCGTAAAGGGTTGTTTGCTACACTATAGTTTTCATCTGACTTTTAAGTTTGATCAGTTTAGTCAGACTTGATTGGAAAGGGATGCTATTTTAGTATCCTCAAATGAGGAAGACCAAGTAGCCATGCACCTCTCCCCCCCCTTGGGGTAACTCAAGGGCCTGCATCCCCTTCCCTCCAGAGGCAGCTCAAGTCACCATGCCCCCTCCTAGTCTAACATCTACCCTCCTATTCTATACTCCCCCCCCCCCCCATGGAGTTCCTTGTATAGTTTTCTCCATTAGGTTTCTTTTTCAATGTGGGTTGATGGTGTTTTTACCATTCCAATGCTCTTTCCTAATTTCCTGTTGAATTGTTTTGGGTTTTCTCTAAATAGTTTATTTTGATATCGTTCTTTTCTATTCTCTTCATAGTTGTTGCACTTCTGCTGCTACTTTCAATTTCTTGCTGGAGCATATACATTTAAAGGAGAATTTTAGAAGATCAGGCAGGGATGTCCCGGTTCCTGAGAACACCCTAACCATTCCTCCAGCTTCTTGGGATGCCCTAAACATGCCTTCTCCACATTCCCATTCAGATTCAGATGCCCCCAAAGCTTGGATGTCTCTAAATCCATTTTCGGACATCCAAAGCACAAATAAGGCTACTAAAATGACCCTCTTAAGGTCGTCTTCTGTTAATGCTGCATGTTTCAGTTTTGATATTTTAGATCTTCTTTACTTTGGATCTTCTTTACTTTGATCTGTGAAATTAGAGATCATAAATTTGCATCAGTTGCTTTCTGCAGTTTTTCTTGGGGCAATATTCCTCTTTCTTCCAGTTTTTGGAGGATTCTCTTTGTATACCCTCTTGATTTAAAGATAGAGGAGCATATTCAATAGTGGCGGCTGGCGCTATTAAAGTGGCTTGCCATTACCGCTTTAATTTATGCCTCGATATTCAGTGCAGGGGCCGCATCCAGCCAATGGCACTGAATATCTGGTTTGCCCGAATAACATCTTAGCTATCCTGTCAGCGGTGATATTTAGCTATTGGCTGGATACCTAAAATGACTAAAGTTCAGACAGCCCTTTTTCTGTCCTAACTTTAGCCATTATAGTTAGTCGCTCGATATCGCCACTGACTGGCTAATTAATGTTACCACCCGCGCTCCACCACTGAAACGCCCTGATGCTAGCCGGTTGGCATTGAGGCCTTCAGATGGCCTAGGAGGGGATATTCAGCAGCACTAACCGCATTAGTGTCCCTGAAGCACACGGGCGAGCGGCATTTACACGTAAGTGCCTTCGAATATGCCTCCCCCCCCCCCCCCCGCAGAGGTAGTAGCGTAAATGTAGCTGTATGCCATCTCCTCTTTATCTGCAGGAGTCCATTTCATTGTAGTTCATCCTCTTAACCTTTTCATTAACATCTGTGGTTTATCTCCTGCCATAGTAGGTCAGTGAACAAGCTCACCAGTGCCTTTATCTGCGGCAGGGGTGTTAGTTTCATCTGCATTATGTGCACTTTTCTTACCACCATCTCTAGGGGCGGGCTTCTTTTTATCCTGGGCGACATGCAGCCAGTACGTATGCTTCCTTTTCTTTCCTACCATACGTCATTCGCAGTGCCATCTTGCTGAGATGTGGTGTACAAAAGGTTTCATACAACAAGGGCACCGTGTGAGGTACTTAGCAAGAGAAACACAGCACTTTTTATGCTGCGCCCCCTCCCTTTGACCCCCTCTCCCCCCCCCCCCCCCACACACACACACAAAGGTGCATATGAGGGCAATTTTATAAATTTCATCTGCACATATGAGATTTTCTAAAATTACCCTAGGGATTATGTGTGCAAAAGTACATGGAGTGACAAGATGTCTGGGTGTAGGCATGTGCTGGGATGGAGTTTGGACAGTCACGATTTACATGCATATTCTATAAAAGACGGGCATCAGCGTATAGTTTATTTGTGATTGTTTACATCTGCTCCTCAATAGGTGTAACTGTCCAAACAGCTTCAATCTAGTTGCAATTTCTATTGGTTTTCCACTAGTATTTTGTAAAGATATATAAGCACTAATGTGTCTTATAGGGTAAAATAGGTGCCTTCTTGACCTCCAAAGCAAGAGAGGCTGTTATAAAATAACTCTCCATATGTCTGTATATGCTGGCAGAAATCGTAGCTAGATTGAAGCCATGGTCATTTATGCATAACGTACATGACTGCACCTGTGCTCTTGGACATGTAAAAGTGCGCTCCTTCTTGTGTACTTGTGACCTGAATTTGCCACTGTTGGAAACAGGATACTGGGCTTGATGGACCATTGGTCTGACCCAGTTTGATAAATCTTATGTTATGTTCTTAAGAAATTATATAGTTTGATGTGTGGTGGAGCATCTTTTAAGATCAACTTGTATCTGCTTAATACATGCAAAGAGTACCCTAGTGGTTAGCACAATAGTCTAAGAACCAGGGGATATGAGTTTGATTCCCACTGGCACACCTTGGGCAAGTCACCTTATTCTCCATTGCCTTGGAAAAAACAGCTTAGCCAAGAAATCACTGGGGCTGCTGGCTCACCCAGAGTCAAACTTGATAGCACTTAAAAAAAGAAAAAACAATTCATATAAATTCAGCTAATCACTTCACAGTTATGCCTATGTTCATTTTTTGGATGTGTAAATAGAAAACGTTTCATTTCAACCAGGCAAGGTTTACATGGTGATATTTAAAATAAGATGTCTAAGAGGGACGGTGTAGGGTGGGGATAGGAGGGCTATCGTTTTTTAGACTAGGTTACAATTTATGAACACTATACGTTATGAATTTGTATGTGCTATGATGCTGTCATCGTGACTATATATATGTTTATGCTAACTTCATTGTATGTTCTTGCTTCTTAAATTGAATAATAGATTTCCACTAAAACAAATTGTCTAAACCAGTGGTTCCCAACCCAGTCCTCGGGTACCCCCAGGCCAATCAGGTTTTCAGGATATCCACAATGAATATGCATCAGATAGATCTTCATGCACTGCTTCCATTGTATGCAGATCTATCTCATGTATATTCACTGTGGAGACCCTGAAAACCTGACTGGCCTGAGGATACCTGAGCACTGGGTTGGAAACCACTGGTCTAAACCATAGCTTCTCTTCTACCCAACTGTAAAGATGCCAGACAGGGACCTCAAGCAGAGGAAGGCAAATTTCATTCCCAGTGGGACAGTTGGTCATTAAATCATATTCTGCTTCAACAGGGCACTCTCTTTGACAACTAAATTACAAATGACAAAGAGCCTGGCAGGTCATAGACAGAGAAGTGAAAATGTGTACCTTTTCGACCAGGATACAGTGGAATTTAAGAAAAAGTGTTGGGTCCTGAGGAGGGAGGCCAAAGGGAAGCATGGTGTTAATCTCTAGGTCCCTGCCTCTCAGGAGGTTGCTCTGACTACCCTGGAACAGTGGGTACTAGAGTCAGTTGATGAGATTATGTCATCAGAGTGCCAGGGAAAGACGAGTACAAGGGCTACTAGATGTGCCAGGGTATATTTTAAAGATAATCCATTTTGGTTTGCCACTTGTCGTGCTGTGAGGGCTTGTGTGCATCAGTGATGCTGAGAGCTAAGATATCAGTAGCTTAACTAGTCAGGGTCTCACAAGATGGACAGGTCTCAACTTAGGTGCCAGACCAAGATAAACCACCCATATAAACAGCAGCAGAATGGAACGGTGTTGGCAGTGGAGGTTCACATTTCTGTGACAATGGCAACAGCACTAAAATTAAACTGTGCGGAAGAAAGGCCTGGCATTCTACTTCTGTATCTAGCCATGAAAACCCAATGGATAGTCACAACAAAATAAATTGCACTATAGTGCTGGAAGATGAGATCCCCAGGTTGGAAGGTACTCAACTGACTACTGGGGAGGAGCTGAAGACTTTTCAGAGTAAAGCCAGCATTTATGATGTGGTTGGATCAAAGCCCTCAGGACGTCTGACTGCTGATGTAGCTGCGCATGAAATGAGAGTCAGAAGTTGTAAAGATGTCTTACATATTGGGACATTGAACATATGAAGCATGAACCAAGGGAAGCTGGAGGTGGTCAAGAATGAAATGAAACATGTGCAACTCAATCTGCTGGATGTCAGAGAACTGAAATGGACTGGCATTGTGCACTTTGAATCTGATGATTACATGGTCTACTATGCTGGAAATGAAAGACAAATAAGAAATGGTGTTGCATTTATAACCAAGAAGAAACTTGCAAGAACTGTAATGAAATACAATGCAATCAGTGAGTGCTTAATTTCTATTCATCTACGAGGAATGCCTATCAACACAACTATAATTCAGGTATATGCAATTTTGGTGGAGCATCAGTGCCTGGCCAATACCTGGTTCTTTAGGGCTGATTGCAGAGTGAGCAGGTACCAGGTGCCAGGTACCAGTGTGATTGGCCAGGATAATGGGATCTCTGTGGCTAAATGTCAACCATATCCCTGTCAGGAATTGGGGACACTCGGAGTGAGTGCATGCAACAGGGCACACAGCACTATCAGCGGGTTCACTGCTGTGCACATTTGTATAGACAGATGCTGGTGCACTTGGGCATCTAGTGGTGCTGTTTGTGCTGCGGCATGCCCTCAATCTGAGGGTTCCTATTTAATGTCAGGGATATGCTCTAGAGCAATAAGTCGTTCACTATTAACTGGATCATCAATGCAGTATATCCTACCACTGCTGTTTTTTCTGCATCCACAGCACTCCTCTCTCAGTATCAAACACTGCGAACAAAAAGGTCTCAGACTCTTGGTGGCTCTACTTATAGACTACCGTCTTAAAAAAGTAGTGCACCTTATTGCATCGATCTTAATGATCTTTTCACCTGAGGAGCCAGTTCAGTGGACACATTGCAAGAAACCGCAATATCAGTTTGATAATATAAATAAACTGCCCACTTAACGTCTACTAACTGGACTCCTCTATTTTATGAAAAGGACAGTTGATCCTGACGCTGACACATTGCCCCTGGTACCAGTCGTGCGTTTCACATGAATAGTTTCCTCAGGGGATCCTTCTTTTTACTTTTTACTTTAAGTGATATGCTCCGATGCTGCCTGCCTTTAAAACCCGAAAGCTTCAACCGTTTATTTCACTCTTCTCGCTAAGTTCGGGTGACGAACGCCGCGCATCGTCACCCGAACGTAGTGAGAAGAGTGAAATAAACGGTTGAAGCTTTCGGGAGTGCAGGCAGCATTGGAGTATATCACTTGCTCTAGAGTTGATTGTCGATCGTTCAAAAGAAGACCAAGCTACAGTAGGGATATGCTCTGACATTTAGCTGTAGAGGACCATTTCTGATTTATTCTGGTCCATACATAGCATTGTACAGACCATTGTCACAGATGATCAATGCAAGCACAACTAAAACGTTCACCTACTGCCATGTATGTTGTTCTGCAAGGCATATCAGGACACTCATATCACTTTCTACTTGCTGTTGTAGCATCTCTGAGTGCACAGAGATCACTTTGCAGTGTTCTGGTCATGCAAAGGACTAGCTTATATGGTCTATTTTGCATCAGTACATCTATATCATCCATTTTCATGGTGGTTGGCATGGGCACCACACCATCAGTGTGAGGAGCAGCTTCAGGAATGCATGTTTTAACTGAAGAGGCATGGCCGCAGGGAGATGGGCAACAGTGGAGCCATACATCTTTTTGGAATTCACCAAGGGCAGGGACATCCACGCTGCTTGTTACATATAACCGTGTCCCGGAGTTTGGACATTACATGCCAAACACATCTCTGTCCCCAATTCTGAACCCATGGGCATGTCCAGACCCATGCATATGAAATTAGGGTCAAACGGGACCCGTTTTCATCTAGACATGTCCGCGGGCCGGACATGCACATTATGGAATTGCACTCCATGCAAACAGGATATTCTGATAGTCATTGGTGATTGGAACGCAAATGTTGCCAACAAATAAGAAGGCAAAGTGTTTGGAAAATAAGGACTTGGCAACAGAAATGAAGCTGGAGAAAGACTAATAGAATTCTGCAAGACCAATGATCTATTCATCTTAAACACCTTCTTCCAGCAACATAAGCAGCGACTGTACACATGGACTTCACCCAATGAATTGTACAAAAATTAAATTGACTACATCTGTGGAAGCCAATGATGGAAAAGCTCTATAACATCAACAAAGACAAAATCTGGAGCTGATTGTGGTACAGATCACCAACTACTAGAATGCAAACTCAAGCTAAAAATGAAAAACAGCTAGCCACTCATGCATGTAGCAAAATATGACCTTGAGAATATACCACTGGAATTTAAAGATTGCCTGTAAAATTTATTTGCTGCTTTAGAAACAAATGACAGAGCTCCAGAAGAGTTATGGGATGACATCAAGAAGGTTGTGTTGGAAGAAAGTGAGAAGTCTCTAGACAACAGGTAAAAAGCAAAGATGGCCAAAATGGATGACTGAAGAAACTGAAAATTGCCGAGAAACGCAGAGATGCATGCAAGGAAATAGAATCAGAAACTATTAGAGGAAAAACAAGACTGGCTTTCCTAAAGCTACAAGAGATAAAGAAAAACTCCAAGCCTTGAATTGGAATGCTACAAGATGCTCAAGGATCCATGTTGAATGATACTGAGAAGATTAAGAAAAGGTGGAAAGAATATACAGAGTCATTATATCATAAAAATTAAGTGAATCAACAGCTTTTTCAACCTGTACCTTATAATCAGGAACCATTGGTGATGAAAGAAAAAGTCGAAGCAGCACTGAAAACCTTATCAAAGAACAAAGCACTGGGCATTGATGGCATTCCCACTGAAGTATTACAGCAATCGGATGCAGCTCTAACCACACTTACAAGGCTCTCCCAGGAAATTTGGAAGACAACATCATGGCGAACTGACTGGAAAAGATCTGTGTTTATACCAACTCTAAAGAAAGATGATCCAACTGACTATGGGAATTATCATACAATTGCTCTGATCCCACATGCCTGCAAGATTCTACTCAAGATCATTCAGCAGAGACTACAACCATACTTGGAACGAGAATGGCCTGAAGTGCAAGCAGGGTTCAGGAAAGGGCAAGGAATGAGACACATCATTGCGGATGTGAGATGGATCCTTGAAAAGACAAAAGAATCCCAAAAGAATATCTATATGTGTTTTATCGACTGCAGCAAGACGTTTGACTGTCTAAACCATGAGAAACTCTGGGCCACATTAAGAAACATGGGTATACCAGAACACCTGATAGTTCTCTTGTACAACATTTATATTGATCAAGAAGCAACAGTTCGAATGGAGCAAGGACAAACAGAATGATTTAAAATCAGAAAAGGTGTTCATCAAGGCTGCATACTTTCCCCCTACCTGTTTAATTTATATGCAGAACAAATCATCAGAGAAGCAGGACTGTATGAAGACAACTGAGGTGTGAAGATTAGTGGAAGATTCATCAACAACCTTCGCTATGCTGATGATATCACTTTACTGGCTGAAAGTGAAGACGATCTGAAACATTTGCTTCTCAGGAGGATCAAGGAACATAGCCTTAAAATGGGCCTGCACCTTAATGTAAAGAAGACAGAGATCCCGACAACTGGCAAAATCAATAAGTTCATCATTGATGGAGAAGAAATTGAAATAGTTGACAAGCAAATGGTTTTACCTTTATTGACTATTGTATGCTTGTTCCTCTCCTGTTTAAACACAACCTGAACAAAAGGGAGGAGTGGCCTAGTGGTTGAGACACAGTACCTCAGGCTAAAGTGCTGGGGGTTCAATTCCCACCTGGGGGCAGCAATCTCAGGCTGAAGAGACTGGGGTTTCTAGTCCTATAGGCACTCCTTGTGGCTTTGGGCGAGCCACTTAACCCTCCATTGCCTCAGATACATAGATCATGAGCCCTTTGGGGACAAGAGAACATATCCAGTATCTGTTTGTAGTGAATACATAATGTAAACTGCTTTGATCGAAGGATAAGGCAGTATAGAAAACTGGCTATATAAAAATAAGAGGATTACTCCAGAAGTGGAATGGTTAGTTCATTTATGATTTTAAGTATATGTACAAATAAGACAAACTTTTAATTTATTTATTAATTTAATTATTGATACAGACAATAGCTTTTTATATGTGATACGTTTATACATAAGGATTTTTATGTTTATGCTCATATTCTATCAGTTTTTTATAGTTTACCCTATTAATTTTATGTTTCATATTTATTTTTGTTTTCCATTTTGTTATTGGTCAGATATGATATTTTATGATAACTATCCATAATATGTTTTGCACAACTGATTAATCCTTTTATTATTTATTATTATGGATGGAGGTTTTTTTATTCTTTTATGTTTAATATGTTAATGTTTTAATTGTTAATGTTAATTATTTGTTTTGTCGTCTTCAGCTTGCCAAAATACCCCTGAAGAAGGCATCAGATTTTGGCCATTTGTCACCCCTGTGGTGAATTTCTAATAAAGTGTTTTTTCAAAAACGTCACAGTTCAGACTTTGTGCTTCAAGCAATACGTGGTAGTAGTGCTGTTTTCGCTGGACTCACACCCAATCTATGTCCATAACCTGCTCAGTTCTGGCTCTACAACACAGCAAGTATTTAGCATGGGATTTTTAGCATACTGGCTGTTTTTAGCACATGGTAGCCTTTTTCTGTGAGCCTGCACTGTTAGTATACATTAAATCCCATGTTAACTGCTTAGTGCACTTTAATAGACGTGTTCATTATGCAACAGTCAGGTTAATCTAGAACACTAGGAGGTCTGATCACATTTCTCCTTTGTTGAGGTCTTTACATAGTCTCCTAGTAGCATAGTAGATCCTATTCAAGGTATGTTTTGATGCTATCTGTACCTCTGTGAATGCTGTGATCTCAGAGTCCTCATTTGCTCACTGTTCCCTCATCAATACAGTGTAAACATGAGATGACTTGCAGGCAGGGCCGGCCCGTTCATTGAGCAAGTTTTTTGCACAGGGCCCCGCGTTTCAGGGGACCCCGCGCAAAAAACATCTTGCATCAGCCCAGCTAGATTAAAAAAATGCAAACCAGCTGCTGCTGCCGCTGCCGCCATGGCAGCGGCAGAATCTACCATCCCGTGGGGCTCCCCCCCCAGCGCCCTGCAGAGTTCTCCGTGAAGTCTCAGCGTCGGCTGTCAGAGCCACGTGAAGAGAGAGCTTCACCTCTTGCGGCTCTGTTAATCCCGCCGCGGGGCTGATGGGGTTTCCCATCAGCCCCGCGACGTGATTAACAGAGCCACGAGAAAGGGAAACTCTCCCTTTGCGTGGCTCTGAAAAGCCCACGCTGAGACTGCACGGAGAACCCTGCAGGGCAGGGGGGACCCCGCGGGATGGTTGATTCTGCCGCTGCCACGGCGGCAGCGGCAGCAGCAGCTGGTTTGTGTTTTTTTTTAACTTAGCTGGGCTGATGGGGGGGGAGAGGGTTAGGACTGGTAATGGGCTATGGGGGGTTAGGACTGGTAATGGGCTGATGGGGGGGAGGGGGTTAGGAATGGTAATGGGCTATGGGGGGTTTAGGACTGGTAATGGGCTATGGGGGAGGGGGTTAAGACTGGTAATGGGCTATGGGGGGGGCTAAGACTACAAGTGGGCTGATGGGGGGGTTAGGACTGGTAATGGGCTATGGGGGGGCTAAGACTACAAGTGGGCTGAGGGGGGGGGTTAGTACTGGTAATGGGCTATGGGAGGGTTAGGACATAATGGGCTGATGGGGGGGAGGGGGAGGGGGTAGGACTGGTAATGGGCTATGGTGGGTTAGGACTGGTAATGGGCTATGGGAGGGCTAAGACTACAAGTGGGCTGATGGGTGGTTAGAACTGGAAGTGGGCTGATGGGGGGTTAGGACTGGTAATGGGTTATGGGGGGAGGGGGTTAGGACTGGTAATGGGCTATGAGGGGGGGCTAAGGCTACAAGTGGGCTGATGGGGGGTTAGGACTGGTAATGGGCTATGGGGAGGGGCTAAGACTACAAGTGGGCTGATGGGGGGTTAGGACTGGTAATGGGCTTCTGGGGCGAGGGTATTAGTACTGTTATTGGCCTAAGGGGAGGTCAGGACTGGTAATGGGCTCTGGGGTACGGGGTTAGGACTGGTATTGGGATATGGGGGCTAAGACTACAAGTGGGCTGATGGGGGGTTAGGACTGGTAATGGGCTATGGGGGGGCTAAGACTACAAGTGGGATGATGGGGGATTAGGACTGGTAATGGGTGAGGGGGGAGGGGGTTAGGACTGGTAATGGGCTATGGGGGGTTAGGACTGGTAATGGGCTATGGGGGGCTAAGACTACAAGTGGGTTGATGGGGGGTTAGGACTGGTAATGGGCTGTGGGGGGGTTAGGACTGGAAGTGGGCTGATGGGGGGGTTAGGACTGGAGGCAGGCTGATGGGGGGCTTAGGACTGGTAATGGGCTATGGGGGGCTAGGACTGGTAATGGGCTGGGGGGTTGCTAGGACTGGAAATGGGCTGAGTGGAAGGGGGGCTTGAACTGCATATAGCTGATGGGGAGGGGGCTTGTAATGGAAATGGGCTGTGAGGGGCGGGCGCTAGGACTGGAAATGGGCTGAGTGGGGGGGGGCTAGGACAAGAAATGGGCTGATGGAGGGCTAGGATAGGACTGGAAATGGGCTGTTGGGGGGTGCTAAGATTGGAAATGGGCTGTGGTGGGGGCCTGAATTGAAATGGACTCATGGAGGGGCTAGAATTGGAAGTAGGCTTGGAATGGAAATGGGTTGAGTGGAGGGGAGCTAGGATTTGACATGGGCTGATGGTGGGGCTAGGAAAGGACTAGAAATGAGTTGATGGGGGGCTGGGATAGGATTGGAAATGGGCTGATGGGGGGATAGGACTGGAAATGGGCTGATGCAGGGACTAGAAGGGAGCGGAAGCTGGGTGGGGCTGGAACTAGAAGGGAACTGATGTTGGGGGAGGATTAGAATGGGATGGAGCTGGGAGAGTGAAATGGAGAGCGAAAAAATATTTTGTGTGGGAGGGAAGACAAATCTACAATTGGCCGGATATTGGGAGAGTAAGTGGGGATCGAGGATGGAGGGGTAAAATTCGAGTGGATGAAATAGGAATGAGGAAAGAGCAAAAGGAGAAAGATTAGTATGTTAAAACAGATGTAGAGAGAGAATGGAAAAAAACTAGAAGAGAGAAGAAAGGACAAATGACAGCAGACGATGGAGAGTTAGTAGAAGACACGAAGAAACAAGAAGAAAGTCGCTGGAGCAATTGCCACTGGAAAAAAATGCACAAAAGGTAGAAAAATATCTCTTTATTTTGAATTTATTAACTGGAATATGTCAGTTCTGGGAAATGTGCTTCATTAACCTCTGCGCTTTGTTTAGTACAAGAGGAAATTAATTTATGGTTTTATTTCTACAGTGTTGTACATTCCAAGTTTGGTTTTTGTGGTTCCTAGTTTAATTATTGTCTTCCTGTTTCTAAATTGTGATTCGTTGTTTGGTGATGGTTTATGTTTTGCATGCGTAACTGAGCTGAGGTATTCTGTTTATATAATTCCTATTTGACATTGCCACTTGTTCTCTTTCCCCAGTAGGTCATATATTGTTGTTCCCTGAAATGTATTGGTTTAATATTTGCAGTGTTGCCTTTTGATAGGTAGAGTATGGTGCTTTGAAGGACTAGAAAAAGGGACTGTTGAAGGACTAGAAAAAGGGACTGTTACTTCTGGAGAGAGATCTGCAACTGTGAATATATACTTCTGGTAATTTTCTAAAAGGAATTCTTTGTATTAAAGCTAATTAATCTGTGAATCCACTATTTTTGTTAAATCAGTCAGGGCCTAGTAGCAGCAGTTTAAGTTTACATTTAAAACACAGAGGAGAACTTTCTGGTTACATTTCATACCCAGCAGAGAGCTTGTAGTTTAAATTTAATAGTCACTCAGGGCCTAGTAACAGCAAAGTACTTTTAGTTTAAATTTAAAGCACAGAAGAGAGCTTTCTGGTTATATTTGGAACCCAGCAGAGAGCTTGTAGTTTACATTTAATAGTCACTCAGGGCCTAGCATCAGAAAATTACTTTTAGTTTTAAAACACAGAGGAGAACTTTCTGGTTACATTTCATACCCAGCAGAGTGCTTGTAGTTTAAATTTAATAGTCACTCAGGGCCTAGCATCAGCAAAGTACTTTTAGCTTAAATTTAAAACACAGAAAAGAGCTTTCTGGTTACATTTGGAACCCAGTAGAGAGCTTGTAGTCTAAATTTAATAGTCACTCAGGGCCTAGCATCAGCAAAGTACTTTTAGCTTAAATTTAAAACACAGAAAAGAGCTTTCTGGTTAAATTTAGAACCCAGCAGAGAGCTTGTAGTTTAAATTTCATAAGAAGTTAGAGCCTAGCAGCAGTTAAGAGCTATAATTTAAATCAAATGAGAATATAGCTTACCTCAGCAGCACAAGACAGTGTACTGTGTAGCAGCCCTCTTTTAATAAGTGTTATTTCCCTCCCTCCCTCCCCACACCCACCCACCCCTGGGATAATCGTAGCTTTATAGGTACTTACACATCTTAAAAGACAGGAGGTGCTCTCAGGTGAAGCTCATTACCCAAATCAAGTCATACACTAAGGACCTGAGATTAGTTAAGCTTCAGGTGAACAAGCTATATTACACGTATTAGGTACAGTTTTATTAGTATAAATATCCATAGCAACCCTTAGTAAGTAAAGAACTTAGATCTAAACACAAACTTAAAACTAAGATGCAGACAGCAGTCCAGCAGCGGGATGGGGGCTTTCCAGTCTTTTGCATTGAGTGTCACATGTATGATTTTCTCCCAGTTGGTGAGAGGTCTTACGTGTGCACTAGGTGCAAGGAGCTCTTTGCTCTCAGGGAACGAGTCTGTTCTCTAGAGGCTAAAGTAGAAGACTTGGAAAGCATAAGACAGACAGAGAGGTACATAGACAAGACCTACAGGGATATAGTCCTGAAGTCCGACCTCCAGTCTGGCAGCATCCCTGTTGCCATGGAGGAGAGAGGTCATGTGACAGGAGAGCATCACCCTGGTGTGGCAGGAAGTGATCCTGTAACTAGGACCTGTCCTCCAGGTGATGTAAAACCCTCTCGCACCGAGGAAGTTTCTCCAGGGCCATGTGCCCATGAGGGAAGGGTTAGGACAGCCGTTATAGTTGGTGATTCGATCATTAGGCATGTAGATAGCTGGGTGGCTGGTGGACGTGAGGATCGCCTGGTAACATGCCTGCCTGGTGCGAAGGTAGCGGACCTCACGCGCCACCTAGATAAGGTCTTAGATAGTGCTGGGGAGGAGTCTGCCGTCTTGGTACATGTCGGTACCAATGACATAGGAAAATGTGGTAGGGAGGTTCTGGAGGCTAAATTTAGGCTTTTAGGTAGGAAGTTGAAATCCAGAACTTCCAGGGTAGCATTCTCCGAAATGCTTCCTGTTCCACGCGCAGGACCCAAAAGGCAGGCAGAGCTACGGAGTCTCAATGCGTGGATGAGACAATGGTGCAGAGATGAGGGTTTTAGATTTGTTAGGAACTGGGGAACATTCTGGGGAAAGGAGGGGCTCTTCTGAAGGGATGGGCTTCACCTTAACCGGGATGGAACCAGGCTGCTGGCATTAACCTTTAAAAAGGAGATAGAGCAGCTTTTAAACTAGATATTAGGGGAAAGCCGACAGTTGCCCAAGAGCGGATGGTTCGGAAGAATGTATCTTTGAAGGATACTACCAAAAGCAGAGAGGTTCCACAAAAGAGTAAAGTAGCCCAAATGCCCTCAAGTATGGAGCAGACAGAGCTTAAAGATCCCAAATTACCCATGTCTAACAATAGCCAAATTAATATGAATAAAATACATTCTCTAAAATGCTTGTATGCAAATGCTAGAAGTCTAAAAAATAAGATGGGAGAGTTAGAATATATAGCATTAAATGAGAGGTTAGATATTATTGGAATATCAGAGACATAGTGGAAGGAGGACAACCAGTGAGACACTGTGATACCTGGGTACAAACTATATCATAATGATAGAGCTGATCAAATTGGTGGAGGGGTTGCTCTCTATGTTAGAGAGGGCATTGAGTCAGAAAGGATTAAAGTTTTGCAGGAAACAAAATCTGCTGTAGAACTATATGGATTGAAATTCCATGTAAAAGAGGGAAGGCAATGGCAGTGGGGGTGTACTATCGAGCGCCTGGCCAGAATGACCAAATGGATGATGAAATGCTCAAAGAAATCAAGGAAGCTAACAAAAGTTACAGCACAGTAATAATAATGGGTGATTTCAACTACCCTGGTATCGACTGGGTCAGTGTCACGTCAGGACATGCTAGGGAGATAAAGTTCCTAGATGAAATAAATGACTGCTTCTTGGAGCAGCTGGTTCATGAACCAACCAGAGGGGAAGCCATATTAGACCTAATCCTTAGTGGAACACCAGATCTAGTGCAAGAGATAAGGTTGTTGGGGCCACTTGGCAATAGTGATCATAGCATGATTGCCTTTGATTTAATTAGTGGAGGAGGGATAGTAAGGAAATCCACAGTACTACCTTTTAACTTTCGAAAGGGAGACTATGATAAAATGAGGAAAACAGTTAAGAAAAAACTAAAAGGAGCAGTTGCAAAGGTTAAAAACGTACATCAGGCTTGGCTGTTGTTGAAAAATACTATCTTGGAAGCCCAGACCAGCTGTATTCCACACTTTAAGAAAAGTGGAAGGAAGTCCAAAAAACTGCCAGCATGGTTTAAAGGTGAGGTCAGAGAGGCTGTTGTTGCCAAAAAAGCATCTTTCAGGAAATGGAAAAAAGAGCCAAACGACGAAACCTGGAAACAGTACAAGCACTGGCAAGTCAAATGCAAGGCATTGATAGGGCAGGCAAAGGGAGAATTTGAGAAGAAGCTTGCTGTGGAAGCAAAAACGCGAAGTAAAGACCTTTTCAAGTACATTTGTAGCAAAAAACCTGTGAGAGAGTCAGTTGGTCCATTAAATGATAAAGGGGTTAAAGGAGCACTAAGAGGCGACAAGGCGATAGCGGAGAGACTGAATGAATTCTTTGCTTCAGTCTTTACTAAGGAAGATGTAGGGATGCTACCCATGACTGAAGTGGTATTTAAAGGTGCGGAAGAATTGAAGGAAATATCGATACATCGGGAAGATGTATTACAACTATTAGATAAGCTGAAGAGTAGCAAATCACCTGGGCCGGATGGTATACATCCAAGGGTGTTGAAAGAACTGAAATACGAGATTGCAGACCTGCTATTAGTAATCTGTGAACTATCATTAAAATCATCTCTAATACCTGAAGATTGGAGGATCGCCAATGTAACACCAATTTTTAAAAAGGGTTCCAGGGGTGATCTGGGAAACTACAGACCGGTGAGCCTGACATCAGTACAGGGAAAAATGGTAGAAACCATCATAAAGAATAAAATTACTCAGCATGTAGATAGTCATGACCTAATGGGAGACAGCCAACATGGCTTTAGACAAGGAAGATCTTGTCTTACTAATCTGTTATGTTTTTTTGAAGGAGTGAATAATCAGGTGGACAAAGTGAGTCGGTTGATATTGTGTATCTGGACTTTAAGAAAGCCTTTGACAAGGTCCCTCATGAGAGACTTTTGGCAAAACTAAAGAGTCATGGGATAGGAGGCAGTGTACTATTGTGGATCAGGAACCGGTTAAAAGATAGAAAGCAGAGGGTAGGGCTAAATGGCCAATTTTCCCAATGGAGAAAGGTGAATAGTGGTGTACCCCAGGGATCTGTGCTGGGTCCGCTGCTTTTTGACATATTCATAAATGACCTGGAAAGTGGAATAACGAGTGAGGTTATCAAATTTGCAGAGGTTATCAAAGTTTATTTGCAGAGGTTATCAAATTTGCAGAGGGAGGAGTGGCCTAGTGGTTGGGGCAAGGTACTACAGGCCGGAAGGTCAGTGGTTCAAATCCCAGTAGAGGACAGCAACCTTGGGCCGGAAGGACTGGGGTTTTTAGTCCCGCAGGTGCTCCTTGTGGTCTTGAGCAAGCCACTTAACCCTCCATTGCCCATGTTCCCTGTAAGTATTAGTGTATGTGTCTCATATCCCCTCGTGTTAAATGTATCCCCCAACCGCTTTGACCCTGTGAAAAGCGGGATATAAATGCAGCTAAATAAATAAATAAATGACACAAAACTATTTAAAGTTGTTAAAACCCAAGAGGATTGTGGAAAATTGCAAGAGGATCTTGATAAATTGGAAGACTGGGCATCAAAATGGCAGATGAAATTTAATGTGGACAAGTGCAAGGTTATGCACCTAGGGAAGAACAACCCAAACTATGGTTACACGATGCAAGGTTCCACATTAGGAACCACCACCCAGGAAAAAGATTTAGGCGTCATTGTGGATACTATGTTAAAACCCTCGGCCCAGTGTGCAGCGGCGGCCAAGAGAGCAAATAGAATGCTAGGTATCATAAGGAAAGGAATGGAAAATAAAACAAGATATTATAATGCCTCTATATCGTTCCATGGTGAGACCGCACCTTGAATATTATGTGCAATTCTGGTCGCCGTATCTTAAAAAGGATATAGCGTTATTAGAAAAGGTACAGAGAAGAGCCACCAAAATGGTAAAGGGGATGGGAGGATACTCCTATGAAGAAAGGTTAATAAGGTTAGGGCTCTTCAACCTGGAAAGGAGACAGCTGAGGGGAGATATGATAGAAGTCTATAAATTAATGAACGGAGTGGAACGGGTAAATGTAGATCGATTGTTTACCTTATCAGAATATAGAAAGACTAGGGGACATGCAATGAAGCTACAGAGTAAACTATTTAAGACTAATAAAAGAAAATATTTTTTTCACTCAACATGTAATCAAACTCTGGAATTTGTTACCGGAGGATGTAGTAAAGGCTGGTAGTGTAGCTGGGTTTAAAAAAGGTTTGAACAAGTTCCTGGAGGAAAGGTCCATAAACCATTATTAAGAAGGGACCCAGGATATCAATGCTTGAACCAATACAAGCATTGTGGAACCTGTGTCCCTTGGGGAAACTGCTAGGTACATATGACCTAGATTGGCCACTGTTGGAAACAGAATACTGGGCTTGATGGACCTTGGTCTGACCCAGTATGGCATATCTTATGTTCTTATGTTCTTATGTTCTTTGTGAATCCTGGTAGTGCTGTTAGGATACGGCGGGTTTGTTATGGCTTCTAAATGGGCAGTGTTTGTAGTAGTTCCTAATGTGTCTGGTGGTTGGTACTGGATTATAGCAATGTAGAAATCTTTTAGTCTTTCTTTATCCATATACTCATTAAGAGGCATGTTTACTAAAAGTTAGCGTATTGTAATATTATGCAAATATTTATGCAAATGATGCACCCTATGCAAATGAGGCCCCGCACCGTGTCTCCGCACATGGCCCCGCACCCCCATTGGGCCGCCCCTGTTTGCAGGACTGCTTACGTCTTTCAGTCCAACATTCTGGAATTCCATGCCCTCCCCCCCTCCCCACACACATACACACTCCCTCCCATCTCAGCATGGAAAACTCACTGCTATGATTTAAGACTGTTGCTAAGACATATTTATTTGACCAAGTTATGACTTAATATAGGAACGTGATGCATCAGATTGGGTGCTGGATAGGGATTTTGCCATGGTAGGCAGTTTTACTCTCTCTTTGTTTCTTTCCTTTTTCCCATCTTTAATATTTTTTTTTAACTTTTGTGCTATGTTACTCTTTTATATTTATATTTTTCAAACTGCTTTGACATGTTTTGAAAGGAAGTACATTGAATATCAATAAACTAAACTTAACTAAACTAGAACTCATCTGAAAATCCATTTAAATGTCGTTCAAATCCCTTTCTTAGACATTTAAATGTAGCATACGTCATTGACTATAGATTATTCCTTTTTTCTCACCCATATGGTACTTTTTTTGGTATGGATCTTTTTATTAGCTTATAGAATGCTCAATCAGCTTAAGTATTGTGCCTACCAAATTATTACTTTCTCAGATCATGCTTAGAGGTACATTTTGATCCTCTCCCATTCACCTCCACTAAAGGACTTAATATGTTTCTCTCCACTAACCTTGACTGTTACACCTTTGTGCAGGAACAGACTGAATTTTATGTTACAAAACTATGCTGAAAGGAAGGTTTTAGTTCTGCTCTACTGGGACAAGTCTAAGGGGATTTTTTTTTATCAAAAGGTCAAATCAATTCCTACACTTCCAACAAGCATAAACAAAAAAGATAATGATTTATTGATAAGCTACTAAGATTGACTAGTTGAATGTTTCCATAAACAATCTCAAGACTTGGGCAGCTCCAAATGACTTTGCTGCCCGAGAGGTGAACTCGCAGATCTGTCAACTCAGATAGCAGAGACGCCTGTCTTGTCTGACAAGCAACATCTTTTCAAGCTTGAGTATCCTTGCTAACAGTGCAAGATGTCAACAAGCTAGTGTCTTGATTTCACAAGTAAGAAATTCAGGAGGGCTCTTTGTCAACTGTTAGACAAGCATCAACAAGGTTTAAAAGCACATTTTAGAAAGGCCATGTAGGTGACATCTGGGACGTCCAAGACAAAACATCCGAAATTCCATAGGAGGGGCAACAGTGAAGGTGGGCACTGTAAGTGCCTCTAAAATCGACCTGATTCCACCCCAAAAAATATACAGCTCTATCAAAACATGAAGAAATTGGGACATGCAAGTTTTTACCCAATTGTCGAAACTCACACATGTTCAATATGGATGGCAATGGGCTAGACGACATAGATGTACCCAAAAAGTTTTTTTTCAGAATGGGTGTGTCTGTCCCATGCCACATACATGTCCCAGCTGCCATTTTGCAAGCGGAGACATGGAGCGGTACAGCAATCAGGAAAAAGGTCTCCTAATTTACCTGCAGGTTTTTTCTGAATAGTGAAAAGTTTTGGGGGAATGAGACTACTTCCTCCTCTTCTGTTAACATGTTTTAGATTACCAAAATGAGCACTTTTTTGGTGCCTATTTGTGCCTGGGAGCGGGTATAGCCTTGGACGTGTCCTCTGGGGATTTCAGACATGCGGTGCCATTCTTAAATCGGCCGCACATGTTTATATTTGTAGAAATGCCCCAGGCATGACTTTGCAACACCCACATATGACCTGGAATTTTGGGACTTTCTTAATTGACTCCAGGGACGTCCATGTGATTTCCATGTCTTAATGGGCATTTTTAGACATGGAAAGCATGAATAGGGTTTGCAAAACAGCCCCCTTAAAGTTATAAAATATTACTTTAATTTATGATAAAACTTTAATTCACATTTATTCTCTTAAAATAATAGTAAACGAGGTTGGTTGCCAGACCAAGATGGTGGCTCAGTGAGTGCACGCTCCTGACAGCTTTTACTGACGGGACGAAAGAAAAAGGGGAAGCGGAGTATGCAGCCCCAGGCTTCTCCGGTGATCTCGACCCCAGTGAGTGGTCTTTTGGATTTGTTTGTACTGCGACGTCAGGAGCCTCTGCAGCCTCAACCGGGAGTTGGTAGCTCGGCTGGTAGATCGCAGGGGCTGGGTAGCCAGGCGTCTCCCTCGAGCAGTGATCTTATGCCCCCGGATTTGCAACAGCCCTCTAAGCAAATACGCCCAGAAATGTCTCAGCGGGTGGTGGAGGCCATGGTGTCCCCGGTGTTGGGAGTCTCTGAGGCTTCGTTGGGGTCACACCTGTCTAGCGAGTCAGAGGGAGTGGACTCTTCGATGGATCAGCGGGCTCTTGCTGGCGAGGTTGAGAACTTGTCGGCGGTGGTCAATGTAGACGCCGAGATCCCTCAACAACTCCCTGAGGTTGGTGAAGTTTTACCGGCTGAACAATCCAGGTCTACTGTTTCCTTTTCTCTGCCAAGACCTGCACAGTTTATTCTTGAGTCTATATGGACTGCTATTAACCAACTGGGACAAACCTTTCTTATGCAAACAAATGGAATTCAATTGGAAATGGCATCAAATTTGGCTAGAATCGATCAATTCGAGCAGGAGGTCTCTGGGATTAAAATCAAGCTTGAAGAGACTATCGAAAAAACTAAACAGATGGAAACTTTGTCAGAAAGCCCGGTTGGAACAGTTAGAAAATTTTTCTAGATTGGCAAATTTGCGCTTGGTAAATTTTCCTGTGTTACCAAATATTTCAGCGAAAGAAATGTTTAAATTGTATCTTCTTGAAGTATTGGGAGTTTCTTCAGATGCATGCCCTCCTATTGTTCGAATTTATTATCTCCCTACAGCGCGGAAGGCCTCGGCCTCTGAGGCAGTGGTGGGTCAGGAAAAATTTGATGTTTTGAGTGTTTCTGCTTTATTAGAAACTTCTGAATTGTTGTTGGTTAAGAAAGTGACCTGTTTAGTTACTTTTGCTTTAATATCAGACCGAGAATGACTGCTTAGGTTATTCTTTCGTAAAAGGAATGCATTGTTCAAGGGTTGTTCGGTTCGAGCTTTTCCAGATCTAGCTCGGGAAACCCGTCAGCGTAGGTCTGAATTTTTGATCCTGCGACCGCGGGTTCTCCAGCTGGGGGGTTTATTCTTTTTAAAATTTCCTTGTAAATGCTTGGTGAAACTTCATGGGAATTCCTATGTCTTTTTGTTTCCTTCACAATTGCTTTCCTTTTTGAATTCTCAGGGCTCTGTTGGGGGGAATGAGCAAGTACTCTTGTTGCAGTATTTAAATTGGTTGCTTTGTTGCTCTCGTTTCCTTTCTTTTCTCTAACTTCATTTTCCTGTCCATTTTGGATCTGTGTTTTTGTGGACTAGTGTGGGGTTTTGCTTGTGATTGTTAAATACCTTTGATTATTCTGTATTGTGTGTTTTTTTGGAAGCATCCCCTTTTGCCATTGCAAGATTGTTTATGCTTGTAATTTTTGTTAAAGTTAATAAAATATAAATTAAAAAAAAATAATAATAATAGTAAACTAATATAAGAAACCAAAACCATAAAGCTATAATTAAAGCCAAAACAAAAAATGAGTTTCTCCATTGATTATCCCTCAGTGGTGAAACTCTAATAATAAAATATATTAGGGTCAAATTTCAGTAGCTGCAGCAAACATTTTTTTTAAACACCAAGAGCTGCATTTAAAAAAATATGCATATTTGGTACTGCTCTATGGAAAGCGATGGCGGTGAATATATATATGACATGCTAGCCACTGGTGACTCTATGGGGTATGTTTACTAAACCATCTTAACATCACAGCGGTGGTATTATCGCATGATAAGTGACGTTATCGCATGATAATGCAACATTATCACGCGATAACGTCACTTATCGCGCGAGAACACAGCGGCGGCGTTAAGGCACTCTAAGGGGTATGTTTACTAAAGGGCACTAACGTCGCAACGGTGGAATTAGCACGTGATAAGGTACATTATCGGGTGATGAAGGCGTGTTATCGCACGATAACGTACCTTATCGCGTGATAACACGCCTGCGGCGTTAAGGCACCCTAACACCATGAAATCCGGCGCTGAAGGGCGGAGGAAGGCTTCCCAGAGGGTGGAGTGAAGGGGTCAATGGGTGGAGAGTGTGAGGGGAGAGGCTCCAGGCACACTAATGCTGTGGAATCCGGGTCTGATTACTAACGCCAGTGAAACCCTCGCGTTAAGGCACATTTGCAGGAAAGAGAAACCATTTAAGTCAGCAATGTGCAGCAGAGGCAGGGACCCTAAAAAAGTGATAGTTGTAATACATGTGCAGGGACCAAAAAGGCAAATAAACATATAAAAAGGACCAGAACCACATCTAAAATCCCAATAACCTAGCTGGCCAATAGTGATATTAATGATAAACATAAAGCAACACTACTGACAAAACATATAAATTAAGATATCATGTTTGGAAGGGTCTATGCTCTGTCCCCCTACAAAGTGAATGATCCCACATTGAAATAGCGCTGATCAGGGTTTCTGTCATTTAGATTGGGCAGGTTTGTTATGGCATGCACATGTGCAGCAACAGCAGAGTGGGCAGGTAGGAAATGGCAACTGTACTGATGCTGTAAATGGGATACAGGGGGCTGCAGGCGGCACATGCTGTGGTCCAGCTGGGGCACAGTGCGGGCTAGGCAGATGCCTAGGTGGTACATGGGAATGTCGAAACTGTACAGCAGCAAGACAGCAACTGATGAGGGTCCAACATGGGCACGAGTGTGTGTCCCACAGTGTCACAGGGGAGATTACCCAGCAGGTACCCCCAAGGGCATATAACATTGGCAGGCGGTGCGGAGGGGGGGGGAAGCGCGCATGTCCATGTAGGCACCCCTACCCGAGAACCCACACCATAGGCAGCTGCCTACCGGCATACTGGATGGCCTGGGACTGCGCACCACCAGCACCACCGACATAATGGCATGGCAGCATGGTGGCAGAGGGGTGCTGGTAGCAGAGGGGGCATTGGCATCTGCCCACAGCAGACCATGGCCTAGCCTGGTTTAGGTGGGTGCCGTGCAATGCAAAAGACAGGATCTGTCTGACAAACAGTCATGGTATCCCCAGGGAATGAACTGTCCCTGTGGCAACAGTATGGTGCAGTACATACAGCCAGTGTGTTCAGGAGCAGAAGGTCACAAGTTCAAGTCCCAGCTGTGGCTCCTGCCAAACCTTTCCCCATATTTTACCCGGTACTAAACCATGGTAATAAAGATGGAACCTTTATTGCATATAAAATAAATATGCCTGAAACGCCTATATTTTACCCTACAGAGCACAGACACCATAAACATGTGCAATCCCTAGAGCAGAGTTTCCCAACTGCAGTCCTGGAGGGCCAAACACCATTCAGGTTTCATGCTGTCCCTAATAAATATGCCTGTGCTGCATTAGTATGCGCTGCCCCCATGGTATGCAAATGTATCTCATGCATATTCATTAGGGACAGCATGAAAACCTGAACAGTGTTTGGCCCACCAGGACCAGAGTTGGGAACTTCTGCCCTAGAGCAGCGGCCAACAGGGGCATAAACACCCATACCCACAGGCTCCACTATCCAAAGCCTCATGAAGAGTCAGGCTGTTGGGCCCTGTGTGCAGCAGCATCTCCCAGTACTAGCACTTGCATACCTTAGCAATGCCGCCCTAAACTTGGGAATACGTTACACATATATCAAAAGGTTGCTATGATTAATGGCAGATAACAATTCCTAAGTTAAGCACAATTTGCTGATAGAGCTGCATCATAGCAACCTTTCTGATATCTGTGGAGTGTGTTTCAGTTTTGGTTTCTGACAGTGTTTACCACCCCGGGGAGTGACCCCAACAGTATTGCATACCATAGCCATGCCTGCATTGTGCCCAGGACTGGTGTGGTGGCCAGGGCTGCCACAAGCCTCTATATTTGCACAATGCTGGCATAGGTGTGGGAGTGTGTGAATGTCTATCCAGTGTGTTGTGGCTGCCTACACCTTACTGAGCCCACACTGCTTGCACTTTTTCCAGTGTTAGCCTGCCAATGTGCATAATGAGGAGCAAAGTACTGTGGGTATGGCCCGGACAGGGTGGCCTGGGCAGGATGCATCTGCACAGGGCATAGGGCAATGGCTGGGACATTGTAGTACCCGGCCACCACCTGCATGGACAGGGTGGCCGCAGCATGTCCTGCTGGGAGGTCACTCTCACCCTGACTGAGCAATGACCACGGCATGGCTCAGTTCCCCCATAGTGCTATATAATCTTTCTCTCAAGTGATATTTATGGGTTTTCTTTTCTGGGGCCCCATCACTGATTTATCTGCTTGGTGTGTGTGTGCTCACATCCCCTCCAGGAACATGCACTATGAACTAGCTAGCAGACTGTCTGTAGTTAGTATGTGTATGGCTGGAGCACCGTGCAGTGGTTGGAGACTCGCTGTGCTTGCTGCTGGAGAATGTCAGATAGTGGTGGGGGGCAGCTGAGCATTTCCAGGCCTACTGTTTGTTTGCCATTGCCTTATGGATGCGTACAGATCTGCATTGACTGCCCTGTAGGGGTGCCTGTTCCCCAGCAGGACTGGGGTTGATGGTCCCCTCTACTGCCACCATTGCAAGGATGTAGAATGTGGATCTGTTGATGGGAGATCCTATCCCCAACCCTGAGCCCCAGAGGGTGGGTTGGGTGGTACTACATAATCTGCCTATGGATCCAAACACCCCCTTCATTTAAATCATGTGACCATGGCACCCACACAGGATATGCACTATTCTGGGTGCATCATAGTCCACAAGGGCTAGACGTGAGTGGGAAATACAGATGGACACAGGTGTATCCTAGGTGTGTCTGCAAGGACTACTTATCACACACTGGCACTGATGGCGACCTGCAGCATAGCCTATCTCAGCTAAGCCAGGTGCTGCGGACCTGGTGCTGGGCGCCCCACCTTGCCCTCAGGGTGAGCACAGTACCCCCACAATGTGTCGGTCTGTAGCTACTCTGTGCCAATAACACACACGGTCAGTTCCCCCTACCAGACCGAGGTGCTGTGGGGGTGCGTACCCCATCTTGTGATCATCTGTAGACTGCTGAGCTGCATGTGCAGTGCATCATGGGTACGGGTGGGTTAACCCTATCCTGGTAACCACAGCAGACAGTTTGTGTGGTGACTTGCAGTCCTTCTGTAGCCAGCCAGGGGTTTGTTAGTAGCTATAGAGATGTAGCCCACTGGTTACTTCACTGACTATAGAGGCAGAGGTCATGGGTTTGATCCCACCGTGGTGTTATTTGATAGGGCTGCCTGAGGCATTTCCTTTTTTAATTTAAATTAGTGCTGCCAGCAAAAACACCCTCACAGTGCTGTAAACTTAAGGTGCCTCATAAGGTACCCTATAAAGCGCCCTATAAGGCGCCTTATAAGGCGCCCTATAGGGAACATTATAAGGTGTCTTGGCTGTAGAGATTATAAGGTTTAGGTATATATTCCTGGTTCATAATCACTCAATGGCTTTTATTCTGCTCTAATAAAAATATGTCAACCAAACTACTATACAGTGGGCAAGAAGAAACAGGCCAGCATAAAGAACCATATAAGGAAATATCATATATTATAAGCCTTAGCAAAGTGTATACTTGGATTGAAGGATCCATGCAGAGACTTTTTGCAGAAGGCACATACACAGGAAACCATGCAAAGCTGGGCCGTTAGCCCTGAAAACAGTAGACAGTTGACAGGTGGTGAGTATAACCAAGACAGAGGCCTTAGAGATGTTGAAACAGGAACAGAGGGGTCAGAGAGGTCAGCAGCAGGAAACGAAGGGAGGGGGGAGAAAAGTCACAGAGGGATGAATGTGGAGACTGCATACACGGAAGCAAAAAACGTATATGTAACACGACTATTGTACTCAGTGGGAGGAGGGATTCTGAGGTCTGATGACTGACAGAAATTCTCCTCTCCCTTGCCTGTATTGTTCATCAGTAATCTAATAAACAGAGATTCTGATTGCACCTGTACTGACTTTTGGATCTGGACTATACAGGAAATTAGTCTTTAATTAGTAATCGGTCTCTTGTAAGTAACAGGGCCTTACAATTTGTGCCGAAACCCGGGAAATACCCCCTTATTTAGGGGTACGGGTGGGTCTTTATGACCAAAAACCCGGGAAATACCCCCTTATTTAGGGGTACGGGTGGGTGTTTATGACCAAGATACAAATTTAAAGATTTGGATTCCTCTCAAGAAAGAAGAGGGAGGTATGTAAAGATTTGGATTCCCCTCAAGAAAAAAGAGGGAGGTATGTTCCCGGTACGTAGTATAGACCGGAGAAGAAGTGAGTGACGGATTGCCTAGGATGACGGCGGCCTGTAATGACGGCGTCATGAGTATAAGTATTTTTAACCAAGCTTGGTAAGTGTTGTTTAATTTTTGTTTTTGTTATATGAATTTTTGTTTTTGTTATATGAATAAAGTGTAAGAATAATTTGCTGTTATAAACTGGGACTGAGTGATTAGTGATTGAGACAGTACGTGTCGTCTGACACGAAGCGTGTGTGTGTTCTTGCTCACGGTTCCATACCTCCGCGAGGAGATTGGCTGGGCTTGAACGAAGCGAATTCTTGTTTGAAAGGTGTCCTGGACATTTCGTGCACTTCCTTCCTCTGTAAATAAAGAGGGTGGGTATTGAGACCCTTAAATAAAAGGTTGCACGTAGGAATCATGTCTCTGTTTAGGAGAAAGAAAGATGGCAATCAGGACATAATGGTAAATCAAGTTTCCCCAGTGACTCCGGTCGAACGGATGATGAGAGATAATCCCTTATTAGGAAAGGAAATAGAGAAAGTTTTATCTATTTTCACCCCCACACAGTGAAAGCACCAGGTTTACTGATTATAGGCTGAGGGACAGTGAAGGAGAATAAAAGATTGTTTTCTTTTTTTTGTTTTAGAACAATGAAAGAAATCTCCTTATCTGGGATGCTCACAGACCAGAGAGGGTGACAATTAGATCAATTGAAAAGAACTAGTCTAGTTACATAACAGTGTACACATCAATTGTAATTATGGAGTTCTGAACTTTGAGGTTTGTTCTTTGAACATTGCCAGTTACCTGGCCAGTGCCTGGCTGTGTTTAATGAATAATTGCTCCTATATGTCGCCTGATGAAAGATAGCTAATTGTCTGCAGCAGGATAAGTTGCCTGTTTCAGCTAGAAAGAGGGAGGGGGACTGCTAAGGGATTTGTTCTGGGAATGGACGCATTACCTAGAGGAAACTCTCGATTGAGCAGTCTTTCTTGTTTGTTTAAATAAAGGATTTATTCAGTGTGACAGGAGATGAAGTTCAGAACTCTTTCGGTGAAGTACGTTTTCCTCTGTAATTAGCTTGCTAGCTTTCTAGGTACGGAAATGACGCTGAGAGAAAGAAAAAACTGTTTAGAAAACTTAGGGACCTGATTCTGTTCTATGTGTGATAGTTATAATTGTTGTGAATGAATGGGAAGATCATCCATGCTTTGATATATGATTATTGTTTTGTGGTAATATATATTCTGGAAACAAAATTGGTAATAGAGGAACAACAACAGCTATGATATCTGCAGAGTGTGATTCAAAAGTTACTTTGCTTTTGAAGCAAAAATTACCAGTACAGCCGTTTCCCTTCTCCATTTCCCTTCTGGAAGTGCCTGGTTTAGTATAACACTCACGCAATCAACGCTTTCTTAATTAGATTTTATGATCTCTGAAATTGAACTGCTTAGAATTCTTTGCTACTGGTGCAACAGAAGAAAACTGTTTCCTTTTTCCATTTGACCTTCAAAGTAGAGATTAAGATCCCTGCAGGATAATGTGGTATTCTGAGCAGATTGCAACTTGGGAATGATTTAAATCCTGAGTGAATAAGAAGTTAATCATGTTTGGATTTTGTTCTGATTGTATATGCTATTAAGCAAAATTAAAAGTTAAACAGGGATTTTATATATTATGGCAAGCACCTCATGGAGGTCGAGGTTGGCTGTAACTCTCAGTGATTTGCTCTGAAATAACTTAAAAAGGGAAGTGTTTGCATTCTAGATGTCCACCAGTCTTTTCATGAAAAAAAGTATCAGTTTTAAATGTCTGCTTCCCCGAACTGTAAGATTCAGGGTAAATTACTGTGTGTGTTGTTACAGGCCAGTGCCACCATGGGCGTTCCCTCATCTTCCCAGTTTTTATTTGCTACGATATTGGATTTTAGGATAAATTCACCTGTTTTTAAAGTTATGTGTTAGTGTCCAGAGCAAAAGTGTAAGTCTTTTAAATTTCAGTTCCAGGAGTTCTGTTTAGAATGAGCACATATATCCATTCAAAACTACACCAATTAAGTTAGTGGGACTGGGACATTGTTTAAGAATCTAAATTTATATTTTCTGCCTCCCCTTTGTTTGCCACAATACTGACTTTTAACAATTGTTTTAGAAGTAGGATTAGCTGTTGTGTGTGAGCAGAAATCCCAGAACGCAATCCAAGAGGAAGAAGGGGGAAGGGAAATAGCATTCTTTTGTTTGTACTTGTAGAATTTCAGGCAACTGAATTGGTGGAGCGAGTGAAGGACATTCTGATAAGAAGTTATTTCAGATCTGATGCAGCACACCTGTGGACAACAGCGACCCCTACTGCAACTACATAATGCTGACTTTTGTGTGACCTTTTGAACTGGTTCAAGCTTGTTTGCAATTTATATAGAATGGTATAATGGTATAAACAGTATTGTGTGTTCTCTCCTTCTGCTCTCTCTGGAGAGTGGCGGGTGTCTGCTGCATTATGTTTTAAATGCTGTCATGTATCCAAGAATATCAGGGTTTCACTGCTGTTGTACTTAATCCTTTTTATCGGGTGGCTGCTACACAATCTGTATCCAGCCCACCATTGTCACCGTTGCTTCCCCCTTTGCTGTCCACTTGAATAATACTGACACTTGGACTCATGTCAGTTGAAGGTTTCTCCAACGGTCACTTCTGTTTGATCTACTTCCTTCCTGTATGAACTGTTGCTGACCAAGATAATTGCTGCCAAACCTGCTCCTTGGGACACCATCTGTTTCCTTCATCCTGATGGACAATTAGTTTTACTTCTGCATGTTCACAGTACAACCCACATCTCCAAAGAAGTTGTTTTCCATTGCTATTACACGTAGGTTAGATGCTGGACTTCCTTGATACCTTTCAAGACCCCTGACATAACTGCTGAACTTGGTATGGCTATACACCGTCTGCAATGCTTACTGTATGTTCAAATGAAAGCTGTTATTGATTCTATTAGTAAGTTGTCAGAGTCCCTAGAACAAAATACACAAATGACTGCAAAAATAGACAAGCCCTAGATTTGCTCCTTGCTTATGAATGAGGCCTTTTGCTCTTTTATTAATGCCACTATTTGTTGTATAGTCATAGCGAATCATTCAGTGTTTGTGCTTAATGCTATGGATAAGATACGCCACCTGTCAGATTTACATATTGATGACTTTAAGGGAGGACTGAATGTAGGTAATTGGTTTTCATCCCTTACCTCCTGGTTTCACTCGCTAGGTACTGGTCTAAAAGGCCTTTTAATTTCTGCTGGCATCTTTTTAATTTTTGCCTTGTCCTTTTGTTGTATTGTTTCTCTTGCCATTTCCTGTTGTAAGAAACAGTGTACCAAAGTGTCCACTTCCCTAATGCCCGTTCAAACATGCCATACACATGTGAATGCTTCCTATGCTGCAGTCCTCACTTCAGAATTCTCTGACTTGGTCTCATCTCCTCCACAATAAAATAAAAAAAATGGGGGAATTGTAGAGATTATAAGGTTTAGGTATATGTTCCTGGTTCATAATCACTCAATGGCTTTTATTCTGCTCTAATAAAAATATGTCAACCAAACTACTATACAGTGGGCAAGAAGAAACAGGCCAGCATAAAGAACCATATAAGGAAATATCATATATTATAAGCCTTAGCAAAGTGTATACTTGGATTGAAGGATCAATGCAGATATTTTTTGCAGAAGGCACATACACAGGAAACCATGCAAAGCTGGGCCGTTAGCCCTGAAGACAGTAGACAGTTGACAGGTGGTGAGTATAACCAAGACAGAGGCCTTAGAGATGTTGAAACAGGAACAGAGGGGTCAGAGAGGTCAGCAGCAGGAAACGAAGGGAGGGGGGAGAAAAGTCACAGAGGGATGAATGTGGAGACTGCATACACGGAAGCAAAAAACGTATATATGTAACACGACTATTGTACTCAGTGGGAGGAGGGATTCTGAGGTCTGATGACTGACAGAAATTCTCCTCTCCCTTGCCTGTATTGTTCATCAGTAATCTAATAAACAGAGATTCTGATTGCACCTGTACTGACTTTTGGATCTGGACTATACAGGAAATTAGTCTTTAATTAGTAATCGGTCTCTTGTAAGTAACAGGGCCTTACATGGCGGACAGTGCACTTTATAATGTGCCCTCTGGAGTGCCTTATAGGGCTATCAATATTGTAAATACAATTTGTACTCACTAAGGAATGATATGTTGAAAGTAGCTGTCAAACAGTGACCACAGTAATAACATAAGATAACAGTCTTCTGTGAAAAAATCAAAAGGGTAGTAATGTTGAATACCTGCTGAGGATATAGACCGAAACGAATGCTAAGGAAAATCTTTAAATATCCAGTAAGAGATGCTTCTGCTTATACCATTAAATTATAAAATGAAAGTTAAATAAAATACAATGAAATCCTGTTATGTTAAAACACTGGAGAAGTTACCTAAATGAAATGCTATAGGCAGAGTTAATGACGATAAGGATTATTATTAATGTTATTAAATTTGTGTCACTATATATTATATTATGAAGGGGACTCAAAATAACTGAGTATAGACCATTATAGTAATATGCTACCTCTGATAACTATGTTGTAACATATAGTTGTGTGGCTTACTAAATGGTACATTGTCTATGAAAACCCTCTCAGTGTGTGACTGCTGCAAAAATCTAGCAACAAATGTTAGTAAGAGGAAAGGCTGGAATGTGTAGAATATTTACTATGTATCGGTTTAGAAGAATTGGTCTTGCCCAACTCTTAATGTGTTCAATGACACCTCCCGATGAAGGCTGAACAATAACATAATTATGTATGAAGCTTAAAGTATCGCCAAATTAAGACACTGTGAGCAAAACTAAAGAAAGTTGCAATTCTTTGCTATAAGTGATATGTTGCTATACGTTATAGAAAGGAGGACAAATAAACCTTTTTTTTTTAAAGAACTCTAAACAATGTTAATTGTAGACATATCAAAAACTAGCCTTACAAATGTAAAGGACCTTGGTGTAAAAAATTGATAAATATGAAAACAAACAAGCCTAACTTGTGAAGTACACTTTACGTAGGGTAGAAACCGAGTGAGTTATCGTGGAGACTTTTTATAGACGCCAAAGAACCGCGCCAAATCGAAGGTGTAGTGGGCGTGGCTAAATCACTGGTGAATCACTTTGTAGTACTAAAGAAAATTGGTATGTCTCTATACAATATAACTTAACTAAATAATGCCATCAGATGTAAACCTGTCATATTCACATCTAAACTTATCAAAGATTGAACATAAAAGCCTACATACAAGACATTATACATACATTTATGTGTAAAATAACTTAAAAGGAACAAGATGTGATCAAAACGGGTGAACTTTGGATAATCATGATCTTCTGTACACTAGTTGTAAATTTTAGCCAAACTAATCAAAAAAGGGGGCTATATTGTATGCTCATGTTTTGAAAAAATGTATATATATACATGTATTGTTGTCATGTTAAAGAATGATGTTAAAATGAACTAAATATGTTGTGACAGCATTCTTACGAAGAATCCTGTACAAAAAATAAGAACTTATGTGGATAAAAACCGTATCTCGGGCTGTGTCCTGTCAACACATCCTAAAGGTTTGGAGACTAAAAATGAATTAAAACTGTATTCTTTAATACATTAGGTCATAGTAAGCATAAATGTATGTTAAAAACTTGATGACTGGAATGTATTCTAATAATCATCTAGAAAGGGAGAATAAAAATACAAAACTGCTGTTGCTTACAAGAACACAGATAAATCTACCTCCTGGTTCAGACCATGTGGTTCTAGACTATTAAATTCATAAATATATCATTGTTCTAGCTTAAGTAGAATTTTATCTACATCACCTCCCCACCAATGTGGTGTCACTGTTTTAAGGACAAGGTATTTTAAATCACTGATTAGATGTCTGGTTTGCACCCAATGTGTGACTAAGGGTTTATCTGAAATCTTCCTTTGTATGCAGCTACGATGTTCAATGATTCGTGTGCGGGCTTGTCTTTTAGTTTTTCCAATGTAGGATAAATTGCATGGACATAATATTAAATAAATTACATTCTCTGTCTTGCAGTTGGAATAGCTATGTAAGTAAACCTTCTGACCTGTCGTTGGGTGTGTGAAACTGTCTTTCACTGAAATGGTGTGAGAACACACTGAGCAATTGCCACATTTGTAATGCCCTTTAATTTTTGGCTGAGGTTTGTGATATGTGAGTGCTGAAGGGACTAAAATGTTTGCAAGATTAGGGTTGCGTTTATATGCAACCATAAATTGTTTTGAGGCGAACGATGGTAATGATGTTAAAAGATACCATTCTTGTTTTAAAATACTTACAATTTCTTTTGAATGGTTTGTAAAAGTAAGGGCACAGAAGATCTTGTCTGCTTTTGGGCGGTCTTTCTTTTGTAAAAGTGACATATGTTCCGTATTGCAAGCCCTGAGGTACGCTTTTTTATACACCTTTGTGGATAGCCTCGTCGTTTAAATCTCCGATGCATATCTATTGCATGGCGCTCAAAATCTGTTTCTGTAGTGCACAGCCTTTTTATCTGCAGGAACTGACTGACAGGTAGGTTATTTTTAAGAGATGTGTTGTGAAAACTGTCATATTTTAAAAGGGTATTTCTATCTGTTGGTTTGCGGTATACATCTGTAACAAATCCATCTCTACCTTTTTTTATCATGATGTCCAAATATGTGATACTTTCTGAACTAAAAAACCCTTCAAATTGTAAGTTTGAATCTAAAGAATTAAGCCAAATGAAAAAGGACTGTAATGAGGATTCTGTACCATCCCATATCATTAGCACATCATCTATATATTGCTTCCAGAGAAGGATGTGTTTTTTGAAGGGGTGGAAACTCAGATATTGTTGTTCAAAATTGGCTACATATAGGTTGGCAATGTCGGGCGCCATGGATGATCCCATGGCAACTCCCTTGATTTGTTTATAAAAAATTCCTTTGAAACAGAAATAATTTTCCGTCATAGCTAATGACGCTAATTGAATCAAAAAGAAGGTGGGTATATGTGTTGGTTTAGATCTTTGGATTAGTGTTAGCGAGGACTTCTAAAGCCGCCTGTTGGGGAATGTTGGTGTACAGCGAGTTAATGTCAAGAGTAACCAATAATAAGTTGTCAAGATAACCTTGGAAATCCTGTAGAATATTGATGATGTGGGTTGAATCACGTGCATATGATTCTATTTTTGTAATGAACATGATAATAATAAAGCATATATACGTATTTTGATTGTATAACACTTTAGTTAAAAAATTAGAACATTATGGGGCTTGTTTACAAAGCCGCAGTAGCGATTCGCGATCGTTATCGGAGCCGCGGCCCCATTGAAATCAATGGGGCCGCGGCTCCGATAACGATCGCGAATCGCTACCGCGGCTTTGTAAACAAGCCCCTATATGTTAATAATACATATTGCTGGCGAAATTTTATGCCATTTCATGAAGTAATGTTCATTTTCAATATATAAACCCATTGTACATCATATGAACATATAATGCAATCATGTATTTAGGAAGGGCTATCAAAGCACAGGTTGGACGTTTGATCCAGATGTCCAACCCCGCTATTCACAGGATGGAATGCCGGCCTATGTGAATAATGCAACTTGCAAACAACCATACAAGTTGCATTATAAGTAAGGCCACGGCGCCATGTGTGCGCGGCCGCTGATAACCGGGGGGGGGCGGCCAGCCTCGTGCACCCCGTGGCGGTCAGTGTGGCGTTGTGGGGGCAGGGCCAGTGGCGGCCGGCGAGCTCATTGGCTCCCGCGGGTTGTGGGATGCGCGGGAGCCAATGAGATGAGGCACAGGAGATCAGCGGGGAGTAGAGGAGCGTTGGCTCCGCGTGGCTTCGGCCTTTTCGGGGCCGGAGCTGGGCAGAGAGGTTGTTGAGCGCGGTGAGTTCTGCTGGGATTAAATCGAGGGTAGGCCTTGCGGGCAGCCCTGAAGTGCGGCGGTGGTGGCGGAGGTGTGTGAGCTCAGTGGGGGAGTGCTGTAGTTGAGGGTACCTCCGAGGACTACGGACAGTCCCTTTAACTCAGCAGGGGAGGGAGACTGGCCTTTGGATCCCGCGAGTGCGACTTAGGAGCTACAGATTAAAAAAAAAATTAAATTAAATAAATAACTAAAGAAAATAATAAAGAAAAAGTGCAGAGGAAAGGGGGTGGGGGCAGCACTAACCACCCGTTGGGATAGGGAGGCAGTAAGGCGTTCTGAGTGATGCATGCTCAGAAATGTAGGGGGGGCCCTGGAAAAGGGCAAGCAAGGGGAAGGGGACTCAGCAGGTGGCAGATATGGGGACGCAGGCTACAGCCGCGCAGGGCCATGGACGGGGAGGTGGGGGTAGCATGCAGCGGTGCAATCGGGGGAGCGGAGTGCCTGCACGGAGTAAAAGGAAAAAAAGGGGGCGGAGAGGGGGCTGTTGGGCGTAATGATGTGGGGGAAGCAGGTATCAGCACGGAAGGGGGGCGAGAGGTAGAGCGGAGCGGCGTGCTGGGTGCGGGGCATGGAGGGGGGCTGTGAGGGGGTAGGGGGGCGCGAGGGGGAAGATGAAGCAGGGGGGGCGGTGGGCGGCGATGGGATTGGGGGGATGGTGCGGGGAGAGGGGAACAGGGTTGGTGAGGTGCCGGTTCCACCGGAGGGGGAGGGGTAGGTGCCTTGTGGGAGAAGGGGGGGAGAATGGGGGGGCAGGGGGCTTCGGTTGTGGGCCAGGAGTGTTGGGGAGTGGGTATTCATCAGCGTGGGAGTGCTGGCAGGGGGGGGACAGGGTACCTCTCAGGTGAATTGGGGGGGGCGTGGCAGCCGCCTTGGGCGGTGGCTGTTGCTGCGTCGCCTTTTGCTTTTTTCTCTCCGCAGGCTCCGCCAGGATGGCAATACACGGGGAGTCCATGGTCGGCGGGGATGGAGCAGCAGCAAGGTGCAGCGGGGACGGGATCAGGAAATCCTGCCGCTGACAGCGTACGAAGTGGATCGGAAGTGGTAGCCCAAGCAGGGAGCAGCGCGCCCACAGAGGGGACGACGGGCGCGGTAGGTGAGTTGGATGATAATACTGTGGCTGGTGTGGGGGTGTCATGGGGGGAGCCGAGGAAGTGGGCAGGAAGGCAAGGAAGAAACGGCGACATTCGTGTTATAGGAGGCGGAGGTCGGGGTCCTCGTCCTCATCATCCTCGTCCTCGACATCGCGTTCCTCCTCACCGTCGGGCAGCAGGTCGACAGGCAGGGGCGTGCAGGAGTGTCGAGTACGGGAGGGGCTACGCCTACGGTAGTAACCTTTTCGGAATTATGGGAAGGCAGGCCTAAGAAGTTGCGTCGCAAAATTCAGAGGAGGCGGTATATTGATATATTCCGGTTGCTTGAAGGTTGCAAACGGATGGGGGACAGTAGACGGAAGAGAAAAGAAGACGAGAAGGTGGGGAGAGTTCGGCGCGTGGCGCAGAACATGGTGAATTGGACGCGGGCCTTTTTGCGTCTAGCTAGCGTTTGGGGTCAAGCGCATCCTGAGCAATACGGGATTTTGCTGGCCTATGCGGTCTCTATTCTCGAGGCATCGCAGGTTCATGACAGTTGGGCATGGCTCAACTATGACGAGAAGTTCCGGGATAAGATGGAAGAGAACCTGTTGTTATCATGTGGGACGCAGGATATAAATTTATGGCTGACGCAGATGGCGGTCAGACCAGGTGGCGCGGGGGGAAGCGCACCTAAGCTGGGGGTGGCTGGTTCCTCGGGAGTGGGGCAGCCCTTTCGGGCGGGCATGCCCCAGGTAGGGCAGCGGGTGGCGAGTGCAGGAGGTACGGGAGACGTCTGTTGGCGATACAACAAGTCTTCCTGTCCCTTCCCGGATTGCAAGTTCCGACACGCCTGTTCAGTTTGCAACGGACTACACTCTGCCATCAGATGTGTCAAAAAAGGGGCAGGGGGGGTTGCTACGCTTTCTACAAAACAGTAGCAAAGAGAGGGGAGTCGCACCGACCCCGATCCGGCTAGCAGCTTTGCGACTGTAGTTGCGCAGGTACCCTAGAAGAAAGGCGAGCTTGGTGTTAGAGGAGGGCTTTCAAAATGGCTTTACGATTCCGGTTATGGGGGAATTGGTGGTGGCTAAGGCCAGGAACTCGCCTTCAGTGAAAAGGTTTGCGTCGATTGTACGTAAAAAATTAACGAGCGAGATTCAGTTGGGGAGGATTGCGGGCCCCTTAGCAGACCCGCCTTTCGAGAAATTTGTCATTTCCCCTTTAGGCATAATATCGAAGAAAGAGCCGGGGAAGTACCGGTTGATCCATAATTTCTCATTCCCGGTTGGTTCTTCGGTTAATGACCACATCCCGAAGGAGTTGTGCTCGGTGCGGTATGCATCATTTGATGAAGCAGTGGGTCTCGTGCAGAGCTGCGGGACTGGTTGCTTAATGGCGAAGGCTGACATTGAGTCGGCATTTCGTTTGCTGCCGGTGCATCCGTCTGCGTTTCATTTGCTGGGTTTCTGTTTCGAAGGTGACAGTTATTTTGATATGTGCTTGCCAATGGGATGTGCTATTTCCTGTGCCTATTTCGAGCAATTTAGTTCCTTTCTGCATTGGGCGTTTGTTCAGCGGACAGGCTGGGTCAATGTCGTACATTACTTAGATGATTTTTTCTTTGTGGGGGAGGCGCAATCGGGGAGGTGCAGTGAATTGCTGGCGGCGTTTGAGCAGATGACACAGGAGTGGGGGTACCGTTGGCAGCAGGTAAAATGGCGGGCCCAGCGACGAGAGTGATGTTTTTGGGGGTGGAGCTTGATTCGATGGCGATGGTCGAGCGGTTACCCGATGATAAGGTTGAGAAACTCAGAGTGCTCCTCGCAAATGTGTTGGTCTCTAAAAAGATTACCTTGCGAGAGATGCAGGCGGTGATAGGTTCGTTGAATTTCGCCTGCTGGGTGATTCCTATGGGGCGGGTATTTCTGAGACGGCTCACGCCGGCGACGAGGGGGGCTACTAGGCCACATCACCGGATCAGGGTGTCACAGTCCTTATGGGCAGACCTGCATGTATGGGATGAATTTTTGCGGCAGTTTAATGGTACTATGGTGCTGCAGGAAGGGGAGGTGTCCAGCTGGGAGCTGCAGTTGCATACGGACGCAGCAGGGGAGGTCAGTTTGGGGGTTTACTTTGTGGGATCCTGGTGTGCGGCGGCATGGCCTCAGACTTGAAGGGAGGCGGGCCTGACCAGCAATATAACCTTTTTGGAGTTGTTCCCGTTATTGGTCGTTCTGGAGGTGTGGCCGGCCAGATTGCGGAACCGCAAGGTGGTATGGTGGTGCGATAATGAAGCGGTCGTCAGTGTGATAAACCATTATGCTCCGCGTTGTAAGCCAGTGGCCGAATTGATGCGGCACGTGGTATTGGAATGTTTGCGGTTGAATGTGGTAGTACCGGCTAGGCACATTCCGGGGTGTACTAACAAGATTGCTGATGCTCTTTCCCATTTTAAGTGGGAGTTGTTCCGGACCTTGGCGCCGGAGGCAGAAGAGGAGGGGGCATCGGTCCCTGAGCGCTTATGGAGGATTGGCCTTGGGAACTGAAGGAACTGCTGCGGAGGTCGGTGTCAGCGTCTACATGGGAGGCGTATCAGCGGGGCTGCAGCAGTGTGGCAGCGTACTTGGCGGAGCAGGGTTGGCGTCAGGGCCCTGTGCCGGATCAGCTGATTGGTCAGTATATTCTGGCGGCGAAAGCTGCGGGGGTGTCGCGGGCTACGGTACGCAGTCACTTGGCAGGGTTTTCCTTTTTTGCGAAAGCGGTGGGATAGGGTGCGCGGGGGGGGTTTGGCGCGCAGGCTAATGCTGGGTTGGGAGTGGTCTTTTCCGTCACCAGGGGACAGACGGAGGCCTATAACGCATGAGTTGTTGCGGCGGTTGTGTGGGGTGTTGCCGCGGGTGGTATCGTCCGCGTTTGAGGGTGTGCTGTTTCGGACGGCGTTCTCGGTTGCTTTTTTCGGGGCATTTCGGGTTGGGGAATTGGTTGCGCAGTCAGGTCAGGGGCTGGGGGGTAAAGAATTGCAAGTCCACCATGTACAGTGGTTGGGCGGGGGGGTTCGGTTGTATGTGGCGCGTTCCAAGACTGATCAAAGCGGGAAGGGAACGTGGGTTATGTTACGCGAGGTAGAAGGGGCCTCGTGGTGCCCGGTGGTATTGTTGCGAGAGTACTTGCAACTGTGGCCTAGGGGCGCAGGCAGTTTGTTCGTGCACGGAGACGGGAGAGTGCTGACGCGCTTCCAGTTTACAGCAGTGCTGCGGATGGCATTGCACAAAATGGGTGAAGATGCAACTTCATTTGCGCCGCATTCCTTTCGGATCGGGGCGGCCACTAGCGCGGCGGCAGCCGGGCTGAGGGAGCAGGATATTCAGAAGATAGGGAGATGGAAGTCGCAGGTTTTCCAACGTTACATTCGTTTATAGGGGCCGGGGGGTGCTAACGGTGCTATATTTTGTTTTGCAGAAGGGAATGCAGGAGTGTGTCGATGTTGGATGATTGGGCACTCCTATTTTTACTGGGCTGGTCGGCGAGCGGCAACATGACCTTTGGGGCCCAATCTTGGACTGAACGCCTTTGGAGTGTCCGTCTCATGGCTGGGCAAGCGGGGACTTCGGTGGTTCCAGTTGCTGCCTTTGCTACGTCACTACATGCGGATGAGAGGAGCACCGGATGTACTGGTAGTGCACCTTGGCGGCCACGACCTTGGGACATGGACTTGCAGACAGCTAATTCGGGCTGTGCGGAAGGACTTGTGGGTTGTGGGGGTGATGTTTCCTGGAACTGTTATAGTTTGGTCTGATATCATTCCAAGGCCGGCCTGCAAAGGTCAGAGGCGATGATCGAGGGGGCTGCCGAAGATTAATCGCCAAATCGGCAGATGGGTGGGGGAACAGGGTGGATGCCAAGTGTTACACACTTGGGTGGATGTGGAGTGTGGGGGGTTGTACAGGTCGGACGGAGTACATCTATCGCCAGTAGGCGTGGATTTGCTCTTGAATGATCGGCAAGAGGCCTTGGAGGGTATCATGTATGGGAGGAGGGCTGGTCGCAGCATAGCCTTGGGGGGCGGTTCAGGGCGGTAGGACCTGAGCCGGTGGTGGGATCCCAGAGATTTCCGGGGTCCGGAGCCGGATGCAAGCAGTAGGGCGGGGGTGGGGTACCCCCGACCCGGACATTCCCTCAGGTTTTTGCTAATAATATGGCGAAGCCGGATTGAGGGAGGGATAAGAAAAATAGCCGAACTTGGACTCGGCGGAAGCGGAAGCGGCGTCACTTTGCTACTCACATGGCTGGTGAGGGCTCGCTCCGCGGAGGGGGGGGGGGATAAGTTGATTGTGTTTAATGAAGTTTTGGTATGTTAAAGGTTAATAAAGCTGCGACCAGTTTAAATCCAAATAAGATGTGGTGTGCTTTGTAAAAGGCTGGGAGCCGGTCGGGAGGGGGTGGAATAGGGGGTTTGGGGGTGGGGGGGCATCGAGGCGTTGGGTCCGCCTTACCCGGTTAAAGTAAGGCCGCGGCGCAATGTGCGTGCGGCCGCTGATAACCAGGGGGGCGGCCAGCCTCGTGCGCCCCGCGGTGGTCAGCGTGGCGTTGTGGGGGCAGGGCCAGTGCCGGCCGGCGAGCTCATTGGCTCCCGTGGGTTGTGGGATGCGCGGGAGCCAATGAGATGAGGCACAGGAGATCAGCGGGGAGTAGAGGAGCGTTGGCTCCAGGTGGCTCCGGCCTTTTCGGGGCCAGAGCTGGGCAGAGAGGTTGTCCCCCCCGCCCACCCCATGGATGGTTGGTGGGGGGGGTCGGGGAGAGGGGTTGGGGGTGTTGCAGCTGGGGGGGGTGGCGGGATCCCGGAGGTTTCCGGGGTCCGGAGCCGGATGCAAGCAGTAGGGCGGGGGTGGGGTACCCCCGACCCGGACATTCCCTCAGGTTTTTGCTAATAATATGGCGAAGCCGGATTGAGGGAGGGATAAGAAAAATAGCCGAACTTGGACTCGGCGGAAGCGGAAGCGGCGTCACTTTGCTACTCACATGGCTGGTGAGGGCTCGCTCCACGGAGGGGGGGGGATAAGTTGATTGTGTTTAATGACGTTTTGGTATGTTAAAGGTTAATAAAGCTGCGACCAGTTTAAATCCAAATAAGATGCGGTGTGCTTTGTAAAAGGCTGGGAGTCAGTCGGAAGGGGGTGGAATAGGGGGTGTGGGGGTGGGGGGGCATCGAGGCGTTGGGTCCGCCTTACCCGGTTATCTTCTCCCAGGGACTATTAGGTGGACAAATTAAATCAGTCAAAAATGGGACATCTTTGGAGGTGTTTTTAGGATCAGTTTATACTTTACCTTGTTAGTATGGACTAACCAACTAAAATCAGACAAAAAACTTCAGTAGAAAAGAATTGCCAGGCTAACTCTAACCATCAAAGTTTATCTTTAATTAGTTGGCTATGTTTAGCCAACTGATCATATTTCGATTACTCTCCGCCAAATCAGTTATCAGTTAAGCCAAAGCTGCACCCTTTCTTCTCTTTGCCTTATCTTTTTGACTGTTTCTGTCCTCTATTCTGTCCTATCTTATAAATGGCGTTCCTTTCATATTTCCTCAAATGATATATTATTGTAAACCGCTCTGATGCTTCGGCCTGAGCGGTATATCAAATTTAATAAACATAAACATAAAACATAAACACCCTAGGGATGAAGACAAAATAAGAACATAACAACATAAGAAATGCCATAGCACATCAGACCAAAGGTCCATCAAGCCTAGTTTCCTATTTCCAACAGTAGCCAATCCAGATTGCAGGTACCTAGCAGGTTCCCAAAAGATAGACAGATGCCATGCTACTTATCCCAGGGGTAAGCAGTGGATTTCCCCAGTTCACTTTAATAATGGTTTATGTACTTTTCCTCCAGGAACTGGTCCAAGCCTCTTTTTAAATCCAGCTCTTTTTTTCCTCAGCGGTATATCAAATCCAATAAACATAAACATAAGCTACACTAACAGCTTTTACTACATCTTTTGGCAATGAATTCCAGAGTATGATTACACATTGAGGGAAAACTATTTTCTCTGATTAATCTTAGATATGCCATATTATAGTTTCATTGTGTGTCCCCCTAGCCTTTCTACTTTTGGTAATCACCAATCTACGTTTACCTGTTCCACTCCAGTCATTATTTTATAGATCTTTATCATATCTCCCCTCAGACATCTCTTTTCCAAGCTGAAGAGCCCTAACCTATTGAGCCTTTCCTCATAGTGCTATCCTTACATCTCTTTAACATTTTGGTTGCTTTTTGCTGCATCTTGTCTAATTGCACTATATCCTTTTTAAGATATGGCAACCAGAATTGTACACAATATTCAAGGTGCAGTCACACCATGGAGTGATACAGAGGCATTATAATATCCTTGGTTTTAGTCTCCATTCCTTTCCTTATGATTCCTAGCATTCTATTTGCTTTCTTGGCCACTGTTGCATGCTGAATAGAGGGTTTCAAGTTGTTATCCATAATGACACCTAGATCCTTTTCCTGAGTGGTGATTCCTAATGTTGGAACCTTGCATCATGTAACTGTAATTTGTGTTATTCTTCCCTACGTGCACAACTTTGCACTTGTGCACATTAAATTTTATCTGCCATTTGGATGCCTAGTCTCCCATTTTTTCACAATCCTCTTGCAATTTAATAACTTTAAATAATTTTGTGTGTAGAGGCATGGCAAGTTGGCGATAGCACACAGGCTTGTGGGACGGTTGTTTCCCTGAGAATGGGGAAACAGAAGGCAAAGATCAGGGTTGTACCAGCCAAGGTTTCAGGGCTGGGCCCCGGGGCAACATCGATGCCGACCCAGCCGCCCAAACCTCCTTTTTTGATCTGGAGACCCCTGCGCTGGGAACTACCTCCAGTGGAGCCTTGTTTGAGTCTGCGTTCATTTCGGAGAATTCCTCGGGTTCGCTGGAGGCGGTATCGCTATCTCCCAGAGGGAGAGTTGTTTCTGGGATCTCGGCAGCGAGTTCTGTGCAGGCTGCAATATTGGGCACTGGAGGCACCTGCCCTGATGCTACAGTTTTGGAAGGGAGAGGGAGTGCAGCAGGGGAAGTTGGTGGAAGAGCTATGGCGGCGGTCCCAGCGTTGGAAGACCCCTCAGGACAGCACATGGGAGGAACAGAGAGTTTGATGGTTAACTCTTCTGCAACTGTAAGTGCGTTTCATCTAGAGTTTCAACTGGGGTTTCTTCCGTCCGTCCACTGGAAATTACTTTGCAAACTCTGTGGGAAGCCATTCAAGGTCTCCAGGCTTCAGTTAATTTGTTATCCCAGAGTTTTACTCAATATATTACACAGTTTTCTGTTGATTTGGTGCATATCCGTTCAGACTTTAACTCTTTGGAAACGAGGTTTGCTGCACAAGATCTACAAATTAAGGCTTTGGAGTCACAGAATGCAGTTTTGGTGAAGGATAATTTGGCAATGCATCTGAACATGGAAATTCTGGAGAACACTGATCGACGTATGAATCTTTGGTTATTGAACTTTCCTAAATCTGGTGCTTTTTCCCATTATGAGATGTTCAAGAAGTATTTGTCTGAGTGTTTAAAGGTTCTGAGCAGTCTGTCCCACCTACTACTAATGTGTACTATATTCCACATGGAAAGGTTTCCTCTGAAAGGGCCCAGGCTTCTGGTATGGACCTTTTTTTTTTTTTAAAGCTTTATTTAGAGTTTTCATGTAACACAAACCATAAAACAGAACATATAACAACATGTACAATATGCGTGGATGACAAGAATTATGAGTCCTGGATTATCAGGAAATAACAATGTTAGATCTTATGACCCATCTTCCCAACAATCCCATTATATTGAGTTCTTCCCGTGACGAGCGCTACACCATCAGCGATCTCCCACCACTGGTGCTAACTAAGTAGTTGTACGTTTAAGGTATCCCATTTTTTGAGCAGCCCACAATAAGATGGGTTTTGAGCCACATAGGCTTTTTCACAGGTATGGTGAAAGCATACTAGACTCCACCAATACTCCGAGGTCAAATTTGCAAAGGATTTCCAATGACCCATGATTGCCTTCAACGCTAAGCTTAGCATTAGATCAAAAATCGCGTAGTCACATCGGTCCAATTCCGGGATACCAGCTTGCGATTTATAAATTACAATCTGGTATGTCAAGGCGTCCACATCTTCAGCAAGTGTGTTATTCGTTGCCAAACTTGGTACCAATACTTCTTCAAGATCGGGCAGTCATATAGCATGTGTGTTAGGGTGCCCACACCCTTGTCACAGGACCAACAGTGGTTGCCCCCCTGCGCCTGCCATTTGGCAACTTTCACCGGTGTCAGGTATGCGCGATGGGTGAGGAAATAGAGCGTTTGTGTGAGTGAGGCTGCTCTCGTAATCCATATTTTCTCATTCCAGAAGGTCTCCCACATGTTGGGCTGCTCAAGTTCACCCACTTCGGATTCCCACACAAGTTGTGATCCTAGACACCTTTTCTTCTCCCCATCCCGGAAAGTGGCAACAATCTTGGATATTAGGCGTGCACCCATGAAAGTCTCCCGCATCTTTTGATGAAGCGGCTGACCGGGTATAAGTAGCAGCGGTATAACCCCAGCTTTACTCAGACAATGCCTCAATTGACACCACTGGTACATATAGCTAGCTGGCAGACTGTATTCCTGCTGCAGCATTGAGAAGGTCTTAAACATTTTGTTGTGAATTAATTGGCTCAGATAGATTATACCTTGATTCATCCATGTGCCCCAAATAAAACTACGACCAGCAATCTTGAACTTCGGATTTAACCAAAGGATAGTAGAATCAGTAAATTCATGGTCCTCCTCTATTGTCATCAACAGCGCACGGTACGCTTGTTGAGTGGCATCTATAATCTCATTACATGTGCCCTGCTGGCCATCATCCGCTCCTATTCGCATCCAGAGCAGCACCGATTTACTCAATGCCGCTTCTACCCGCAACCACACCGGGTCGCTAGGCGCAGTCTCCTCACTACTCCACCAAGCCCCTTGCCTCAGTAGAGCAGCAGCATGGTACCAGTAAAAGTCCGGGAAATGTACTCCCCCACGCTTTTTGGGCATTTTTAATTTCCATGCTGCTATTCTTGGTGTTTTGTTGCACCATAGAAAAGCGAGCATCAGCTTCTCCAGCTTGGTATAAAATCGCCGCTCAAAAAGGAGTGGCATCATACTTAAGATATAGTTTATCTTGGGTACCAATACCATCTTTATGGTTTCCAATCTGCCCCACCAGGTTAAATGCAGTGTGGACCAGTTGTTGACATACTCCAGAACAATTCTTTCACATTGTGCCATGATCTGGGTTGAAGTATCACAGAGCGTAGTGCCATAGGTAACACCCAGGTATTTGAAAGCGGAGTCTTCAACCCTAAATGGGTACTGGCGTAATGCAGACAACTGAACTTGGGAGTTTAAGGGTATAATCGTCTTGTTAAGTTTAGCTTATATCCTGACACGCCAGAATATTCAGCTATCGTCGCTAGGATTGATGCCAGCGAGCTGTGGTCCAAAAATAGGAGGATATCATCAGCGTACGCGGACACCTTGCTATGGCATCCAGCCAGGCTTATACCGGTAATATTCCGCTGTTGACGAATTTTCAGTATTAATGGTTCAAGAGCAAGGTTGAACAGTAGCGGCGATAAGGGGCATCCTTGTCGTGTTCCCCTGGTTGACTGAAATTCAGCCGAGAGTGATCCGTTCACCGCCACACGTGCCGTGGGTCTGGCATACAGCAATTCCACACTCTTAAGGAAATTCTCTGGTATTCTGAACCATCTCATTGTTCTAAACAGGAAGGGAAGCTCCACCCTATCAAAAGCCTTCTCGGCGTCCAGCGCTAGCCCCACAACCGGCTCTGCTGTATGTTGAGCTTTTAACAATATGTGGGCTAACAGTCGGCCATTATCTGCAGTTGATCTACCTGGCATGAAGCCACATTGGTCCGGATGAATTAGTGTCTCCATTACTTTGCTAAGCCAGTTAGCAAGTATTTTAGCATATATTTTGTAGTCAGCGTTCAGCAATGATATAGGACGGTAGTTCTCTACTAGCTGAGGATCCCGCCCCGGCTTGGGGTGAATGACAATCGTGGCTTCCGCAATTGCACCCACAGTAGGGCATTCTTCTTTAACCTGGGTGTAATATGTGTGTAATTCAGGCAGCAGCTGTTGGGAGAAAGTCGCGTAAAATTCTACGGGTAGACCATCTGGTCCACTAGCCTTACCTTTCGCTAGCTGTCTAATCCCCTGTTGGATCTCTTTGCAGGTAACATCTTCCTCTAATGACAACGCTTGTTGCTCTGTAAGCTTGGGTCCAACAATCGAGGCAGTAAATTTCGAAAAGGTACTTTCATCGTGTTTCACCTCTGACTGGTATAATGTGGCGTAAAATTCTTTACAAATCTCGAGTATCTCCTCATCCTTCAGAAGCAGGGCCCCACGAATGTCCCTTAGGCCAGTTATCCGCGTCACTGCTTTCTTGGTTTTCAACATGCGTGCCAACAAAGTACTGGGGCGGTTACTCTCATGGTAGTATACACTCTGTTGCATTTTGATTTGTTTATCCACATCTTGGCTCAGTATGGAGTTGTATTGGTATCGCAACTGTTGTAATCGCAACAAAACAGCTCTATCCGCATGTTTAGCTAGCAGCCATTCACCCGCTTTAATTTCCGATTCCAGATCAGCCAGTTTCCTTTTGTTCACTCTCCTACGTTGGATGTCAAAGGAGGTCATACGTCCACGAATACTGGCTTTGAAGGCTTCCCACCAGGCCCATACTGGGGTCTCAAATACCTGGTTGCATCGAAAGTAATCAGTGATTTCTGTTCGCATGAAGTCCAAGAACTCTACATCTGAGAGCCATGCTCTGTCAAAGTGCCAACGTGACTGGGCTTTCCTAGGCGCTCCCGAGTTTAAAGTGAGTTGGACTGCAGCATGGTCTGATACTGTCTGCGCACATAGTGTCGCTGCTGTAATCTGTGGCACTAGTGTCTTAGACACTAAAAAGTAGTCAATTCTCATTTGTGTATTGTGTGGCAAAGAATAGAATGTGTACTCTCTATCACTAGGGTGCAGAAGCCTCCACGGATCTATGAGGCCCAACGACCCCATCAAATTCTGTAACATTCTGCTGGCTTTAGGTTTGTGCTGCTGTCTATAGGGGGTACGATCTACTAGCGGGTCTTGTATTATATTGAAGTCTCCACCAAGGAGTATGCGTGTAGATCCAGTTTCAAGCAGCTCGACTGCCACCCATTCAAAAAACAGTGGATCTTCGTGATTGGGCCCATAGATCGTCATCAGAACGTACACCTCCCCATGGATCTGTACCTTCGCCTTGGCCCATCTCCCTCCAGGATCTATCTTTGTCTCTTCCACCTGTGCAGCTAACGTTTTCCGCAGCAACATTAGGACCACACCTTTCTTTTTATCCGCTGGAGCAGCCAATATGTTCTGGTAGAATTTCCCTCCCACTTTATAAGACTCTGATAATGTAAGGTGGGTTTCTTGCAGGAATACTATGTCTGCTTTTTGCTGGTGGCAATATGTGAGTATTTTCTTACGCTTGATTGGGTTAGAGATACCCTGGACATTTAGAGTCAGGAACCTTAATTCGCTACTAGCCATGGTTACTAGTGTAGATCCCTGCGGAAGTAGCGCTCGTCACCTGCAACCTAACATTTGCTTGCAATGGATTGGCTTCATTGTACGGGTACATACCTATCATCTCACAGCTAACACAAACAACTTGAACAACTTGCATGGTGAAGCCCATACCGCCCCTCTACAGACCACCTTTACATCACCCTCCTCCCCCAACAATCGCAAGGAGTATATTTCACCCCCCCTCCCCTGATGGACTTCTGTAAAGACAGATATATCTCCCCGAACTATATGATCCCCCACAAGGCATCAAAATGTTACATATAAGCATTATTATCCCCATATTTAAGCTTATGAGCTTCTAACTCCTACACAGCCAGAGCTAACAAGGCTCTTTTGGGCTTCTGGCACAACCCGCACACTGCATTCAGAAGGCACATCTCCCAGCGTTACTGTCAGTTATAATCCAACATCCATGTGTGTGTGGTCCGACAAGAAGGACCGGAGTGCTTCGCCACTATCAAAAGTCCGCGTGGTGTTAAGCGTGACCCGCATTCTCGCCGGGTAGAAGAGACCGTATCTCGCTTGTAATTTCTGCATCAGGGGTCTACATGCCAGGAGCTCTTTGCGCCGGTCTACTGTTTTCTTACTGAGGTCCGGGTAGAAGGAAATTTTACGGCCTTCAAGCTGCACCATTTGCCTCTGTTTAGCAGTTTGCAGTATCTGCAAGGCCTGCGGGTATCTGAGAAGTTTTATCACGAACGGGCGTGGTTGCTGTGCATGGCCCGCAGTATGGGAGGGAACCCGATGTGCGCGCTCAATTTCAAGGGGAGCTGTAAAGTTAATTTGCAACAGTTCTGGTATAAGCTTTTCCATATACACAATGGGATCAGCTCCTTCCCGACCTTCCAGTATCCCAACCACTCTGATATTGTTCCTTCGGGCTCTATTGTTTTGATCTTTCATTTGGATTTCAAGCGCAGCCACCCGCTTAGCTAAAGGGCCTACCTGAGTCAGCATGGTCTCATGCTTGGCAACCTCTGATTCCACTTTAGAAATGCGCCCAGACAAGTCTTGCAGTGTCTCTTTAACCTCCTGGACATCCGTTTGTAGCTGCGATAGGGCTGCGGTGTTTGTGATGATCATTTCCTTAACGGATTTAAGTTCAAGTAAGATCTCCCGGGCCCCGTCGGCTGATTCCTTCTCCGGCGCCATTTTCTGCGGGGATGCTGTCTCCTGTTTAGCACGTTTCACTGCTTGCCCGGTTGCTTGGTGAAAATCCAACCTGGCCGGTTTTAGCGATGCCATAACCGCGTGTCCGCTCGGGAGATATGAACCCTTGAGCGGTCTAATGGAGGGGGAGAGGCTCAGGATTCTGTAATCAGGGTAAGAGCCATGCTTTTAGGCAGCCATCTCCGTTCGCGGTAAGCTCCGCCCCCTGGTATGGACCTTTTAAACATTACGGACATTCTTGAGTACTCTATGGAGGAAAGGGTGCAGAAGGCTACTTTGTTGGTACAATTGAACCTGGATGTTGATCGTGACTGGCTTCTGAAATTGTTCTTTAAACATAGAGATATGTTGTTTATGAATTGCAAAATACAGATGTTTCCTGACTTAGCTAGGAGTACTTAGCGACATAGAAGACATTTCTATTGCTCCGACCCCAAGTTTTACAGCTTAGGTTAGCTTTAAATTACATTATCTTTGTAAATGTTTCATTATTTTTCAGGGCAATAGATACATGTTTTTTGATCCTATGCACTTAACTGCATTTATTTCCTCTAAGACTATAGTTAATCCCTCTCCTCCTGTAGAGTTGAGATCGACACTCTTATGAAGGATTAGGCTAGGGGTGCCTGTTATTATTGCTGCTATTGTTCTGTTTTCCTATATCCTTTTCTTTTACTGTGTCTCCGATTTGTATCCATGTCCCTTGACATTGTGGACTAATGAGCTGTTAATTTGTATATATTTTTCTGGTGCGTTTGTGTACTTGTTTTCTTTGCTCTTTTCTGTAGCAGTTTCTTCCTGTTATTTGAAATTTAATAAACATAAAAATAAATAAATAATTTTGTGTAATCTGAAAATTTGATCACCTTGCTCATTCTCATTCCCAGGTCATTTATGAATATGTTAAAAAGCAGTTCTCCTAGCACAGATCCCTGAGGTACTCCACTATTCATCTTTCTCCACTGAGAAAATTGGCCATTTAGCTCTACTCTGTTTTCTATCTTTTAACCAATTCATAATCCACAGTAGTACAGTGCCTCCAATCCCATGATTTTTTAATTTCCCCACAAGCTTCTGATGAGGGATGATACACTATGGGCCCAATTCTGGGACATGGGTTGCGGGGCTGAACGTCCTGGTGGGTCGTGCAGCCCTCCCGCCATCCAGGCCTGATTCCCCCTAGGGCTCTACCCGTACTTCTTGAGCAGTAGGATGGGGAGAGCCGGCAGGGAGCAGGAGGGGGTGGGATCGGGGTGGAGTGGGAGCGAGCCACCCAGGCAGGATGTACAAGGCTGATGTATGTCCTGCTGGGTCAAAGGGTTCATGCTGCTTATTCCACCTCAAAGGTGGAATAGGCAGAACTGACCTGGCGATCGGGCACAGAGATCCCTACTCGGAGCTAAGGCCAGATGCGAAGAGGTCCCTGCCACCCGATCCAGGCCCCGGCAAGCCAACCATGCGTTGAACAGTGGGGAAAGGGGAGCTGAAGCGACAGGAGTCAGGAGCGCCTGCGCGGAGGACATCCCTGCAGGCAGCAGGGGCGCGCTGGGCCATCTACAGGCCCAATTCTGTGCATCGCGGGAACATTTTGTTCCCATGGTGCAGAATTGGGTCCAAATGGGCCCTTCTTGCTTGGGGCTGTCTGGACAGCCCGGACGTGCCCCTACGTGAATCGGACTTTATATCAACTGGATCACTTTATCTCCCTGTTTATTCACACCTTCAAAAAATGTAAGAGATTAATGAGACAAGACTTTCCTTGGCTAAATCCATGTTGGCTTTATCCCATCAGACTCACCGGTCTGTACGTAGCTTCCCAAATGAGTCATGGAACCCTTTTTAAAAATTGGCGTTACATTGGCCGTCTCCAATCTTCAGCTACTATAGACAATTTTAATGATAGTTTACAAATTTCTAACAGTAAGTCTGCAATTTTATTTTTGAGTTCTTTCAGCACCCTGGGATGTATACCATCTGGTCCAGGAAATTTCTTACTCTTTAGTTTATCAAATTTCTGTATTACATCTTCACGGTTTATCAAAATTTGTTTCATTTCCTCTGATACATCACCTTTAAATATCATTTATGGCATGGGTAACTTTCCTACATCTTCTTCAGTAAAGACCAAAGCAAAGAATTCATTCAGTCTCTCCGCTATGGCTTTGTCCTCCTTATAGAACCCCTTTTACCTCTCTACCATACAATGGTCCAACTGACTCTCTCACAGAGTTTTTGCTACAAAGATGCTTGAAAAGGTTTTTAGCATGTATTTTCTCTTTGCCTGCCTTATCAATGCCTTACATTTAACTTGTCAGTGCTTATATTGTTTCCTGTTTTTATCATTTGGCTCTTTTTTCCATTTTCTGAAAGATGTTTTCTTGGTTATAAAAGCCTCTCTAACCTCACCTTTAAATCGTATGGTCTTCCTTCCAGCTTTCTTAAAGTGTGGAATGCATCTGATCTGGACTTGCAAGATAGTACTTTTAAATAATGCCCAGCCTGATGTAAACTGTCAACCTTTGCAGTTGCTTCTTTTAGTTTTTTCTTAAAATATCTAGTCAGCTGAAAGGTATTTTGGAAAACAAAGATTTATGCAGGTAACTGAACAAATATTTTGAATATCAGTCTCAAAACGTTTTCATCCAATCTCTGAGATTTTGGGGAGCTGGACAGATTCCAATTAAGATTTTTTTTCACTAATTCAAGGGTCTTCTAACACTGCCTAATGGTAAAACATATGCCATGTAAATCTAAAGGGCTGTTCCAGACTAGATCAATCATCTATATGAGAGAACAGATTTCCTTACTTCAAAACTGTGAGTGTTATTTAAAGTATTTGATAGACCACCATTCATAGGAGTACATCAGAGCAGTGTACAGACCAATTAAGAAATGGATCAGATAACAAAGTCAGACAAGAAGCATAAAAATGTAAATAGCTCAACAATAACTTGCCTTAAGACAGTTTAATTATCAACAAAAAGTATCAGGAACTAAAAAAAGAAGACAAGACAAAAGGGAGAGGAACAGTCTCTCATCAGTGCACTAATTAGGTCATTTTATACTAAGGAGGTCATTCTAGAAGACCTATGTATAGATTCCATGTCTGAAAATGCCCATCCAGATATGGAAATCACATGGACGTCCCAGAGCCAATTTAGAAAGTTGCAAATCTACACATGTCTGGCACAATCATGGTCAAGTCACAAAGGGGGGGGGGGGTCTAGGGTGCGCTGAAAAAGATACACATGCGCCTAATTTTAGATAAGCACTGCATGTCTCAAATTGCATTCGAAGACGGCCTTGGCTATACCTGCTCCAGGGCACAAAAGATACTCTAAATAGTGCTCATTTTGGCAATTCAACAGCTGTAAGAAGAGAGAAACGCCCCCTCACTCTCCCAATATTGTTTGCTCCCTCAATAAAAAAGCATGTCTTAGCCCCATCGCGGCTGCACATCGCTGTTTTCGAGATGGCAGGACGGGACGTGTATGTGGTGAGAGATATGTGGCCACATTCTGAAATAGGGTCGTGGGTACATCTGTGCTCCTAGAATGGCAGATGTCTATAACCGGCATGTGCAGGATTTTAAAATTGGGCAAAAACCTGCACATGCCAGACCCATTACTCTATACATCCTTGTTTTCTCTTTTCTCTCACATACAGTACATGTGTATTTTTCAGGTGGGAAATGACCAATTTTACAAGGCACTTACACATTCCCACTTTCTCTGCTACCCCTCCCATTGATTTTCAGACATTTTGGCTCGGATGTCCCAGATTTCACCTACATGGTCTTTCATAATAGGACGATGCCTATATGTACAACCTAACAACCAATCCTCAAGATTCCAACAAGGAAATCACCGACATCTCTGCACAAACTCTAGCCAATTATTATCAAACCAAATCAAAACACTCACCAATGACCTTAGACCCTATCTACAAACCTCTCCATATGCTAAATGAATGGCCAGAATTTTACCCTTTATCCAAAATATCATTAAAGAATATCATTCTCAATCTTAACACCACAACATCCTATCTAGACCCTTGTCCAGTAACCTGGATAAAAAACACACTACCAACATTTCTATCATTCATACTCCCTATGGTCAATTTATCACTACTCCAAGGTTACCTCCCACCCACCCTTAAACAAGTACAAATCAGACCAATCCTGAAGAATAATACACTTGACAAAACCTCCCCAAAATCTTACCGACCTATCTCAAGTATACCATTCTTAGCAAAAGTCATCGAAAAAACTGTACAAATACAGACACAAGAATTTCTTGACTCATCCTACCCGCTAGACGACCAACAATATGGATTTCGCCCCAAGCATGGAGTTGAAACACTCCTGACTGTTTAACCGATACACTACTAAGAGGAATAGACAACCACAAAAAAGCTTTTATCCTCTTATTTATTGACATATCAGCCGCTTTCGATAGTGTTAACCATTCAATAATGCTTAGCTACTTAAGACACATAGGAATATACTCTACAGTTCATAAATGGTTCACATCTTACCTGAGCAATAGAATGCAAAATGTTAGAATAAGCAATCAAACTTCTGAATCATATAAATTTGAAACAGGATTACCACAGGGCTCAGCGCTTTCAGCTCTACTATTTAATATATACATAAAACCAGTTTGCAATATCTTTAAGAAATATGGTGTACTCTATCATCTATATGCAGATGATATTATGATGTACATCCCATTCACTATCCCTAACATACCGTTGCAACTCCTTTCGGATTGTTTTAATGAAATAACATTATGGCTAAATGCCCACAATCTCCTAATAAACCATTCAAAAACTGAAGTGCTAATAGTCACCAAAAACCAAGATTATACCCCACCAACACATATAACACTTCAAAACCAAGAAATTAAAATAAAGAATGAAGTGAGATACTTAGGAGTCATTATAGACAAACATCTCACTCTAGATACCCATATCAGAAACACCACAAAGAAAATTTACTACAAACTTAAAATACTTAAACAACTTAGACCTCTTGTTTACATACATGATTTTATCAGTATAATCCAAGCCACTATAACCCCCCACTTTGATTTTGCGAACCTTATATTATTAGGTACATCAAAACAAAACATCAAAAGACTGCAACTCGCACAAAACTCAGCAGCTAGGATTATAACAAAAACACACTCTCATCAACATATAACACCAATTCTAGCATCCCTTCACTGGCTTCCAATTCAAAGCCGAATAACATATAAAACACTAATAACAGTATTTAAATCACTATTTGATTTGACACCATCCACTTTAAGTAACTTAATTACTAAAGAACATCCAAAACCTACTCAAAGAAAAAATCAACTAAACAAACTTAAAACCCCCATAGATTTCATAAAAACAAATAAATCAACAAACAACAGAGCGTTCTCACATGCAGCCCCAACAGCCTGGAATTCCCTCCCTGTTGAACTAAGAATATTAACAGAGATTAAGGAATTCCGAAAAAAACTGAAAACACACCTCTTTACAATGCACTACAATACTATAGACCAGCCATCAAAAGAATTAGACAAAGGCTAAGCAGTTTTTATCTACATCTCACTATAACAGAAAAGAAAACCTGCCCTTTCTGCACCTGTACTACTCATTATGATTATACCCCACATAACTTGTATATGTATTTAATAATATAATGTAAATGTACATAATGTATATAGTGTTGCACTGTTCTGTGCTATCTGTTCTACATTTCTGTTTACTGTACATTGGTTATAGTTATATGACGTTATATGTAAAACAAATCCATGATTTGTTGCCTGTTGTTATTTGTGAACCGCAGCTGATCTCAGGAAGCTGCGGTATATAAGAGATTGTTAAATAAATAAATAAATAAATAAGTCCAAAAAGGCACCTTTTTTAAGCTTGTTTTATAATGCAAAATAGGGGCCCGATATTCAAAGCTATTAATGTGGTTAGCAGAGCTGCTGATTGCATTAATTTATTTTATTTTATTTATTTATTTAGACCTTATCCTTCAATCAAAGCGGTCACAACACAATTGGGGGATACATTTTAACACGCAGGGATATGAGACACATACACTAATACTTACAGGGAACATGGGCTATGGAGGGTTAATTGGCTTGCCCCAGAACACAAGGAGCACCTGTGGGACTAGAAACCCCAGTCCTTCTGGCCCAAGGTTGCTGTCCTCTAGTGGGATTTGAACCCCCGACCTTCTGGCCTGAAGTACCTTGCCCCAACCACTAGGCTACTTCTCCTAATTGTGGTGAAAACGGGAAATTCAGTAGCACTAACACAGTCAATATTGCTGAATAACCACAGCTGCCATCACTCAGCTTCCTGCTTGACCAGCTGATCTGGATTTTTAATGTCAGTGGCCGGATATGGCCCCAGCATGAAATATTTGGGTTTAGAGTTCAGCAGTAGGCTCTAGGTTCTCAGATCCATCTCCAATAGCCGCTGACTGGTTATCCCTCAGTGTTGAAACATTAGGCACATAATTAATTCAGTCTTAGCTTTTGCCACCGAAGCTAACTGGACAGTTTATTTAGCTATGGTAAAAGACTGATCTTTTAAGTGTGTTTTCACTTTGATTGACAAGCTTGAGAACACTCAAACACTGATTTCTATTAACTGGGGTGTTAGAATGGTATGACTAACACCAAAAAGTGTGGATGGGACTTTATTCATACTGGGGATGCACATTTGCATTTTGGGGTAAATGATTTAATGATTTTAAAGGTATGTTTAGGCTTGAAACTGTGCTTGGTCACTCTAATATAGGCCTGTGACTCTTGCCTGCTACATTGTTGATACCCCTTAACATAAGGAAATATTAGTGGTTACCTAATGGCCATAAGAAAGTTATTTAGAGGGAAATTTGAAGGTCTGCTTGTTTGTGATAATGACATATCTCATAACATATTGCTATTTGCAATTATAAGTTTTATTGTCACCCTGACTTGTATGTGGTCCCTTATTCACCTAAAAATGTTCACCCTGGCCTAATAATTATCTAGTTTGGAAAACCATCCAATAAACAGCATTTAAAAAGAAAAGAAAACTTTGAAGGTTATATGATGTCACAAGACTGAGCAGAAATACACAGTGAGAACTGTAGGAAAAAGAAGAAAATATTTGGTAGGTGCAATACTTCTTAGTAGAGGTACTAGTTTAGGAAGATGGAAGCAGTCTGGATTTTGAAAACATGGACTGCAAGTCAATATTGCCAAAGCTCTTGTAAAATACTGGTAATTGTTCTCATTGGTCTGATTCAGAGCACCTTAAAAATGATCAGAAGTTATCTTGCCAAGCAGTGCAGCATGAAATGACTAAGGCTGGGAATGATGAACTGACAATACAAAAAGAATCAATCCTAAAAATCATCAGATCTTGCCAGCAGACCCAGAGACATAAGGTCAATGACATTGACATTAAAACTAACAGTATCATTGATTAAATGTGACGACCAGAAAACGATGGCATGGCAAAAGAAGCAGAGCAAAGACTTAGTGACAGTGAGAATATGACAAGTTAATTAGAGCAAGATGATAATGCTATTAAAACAAGTGCATTTACAACAGAACTTGGAGGATCTTGAAAACTGGTCAGAGACAATAATGCGAGAATCTTCCCAAATATCAATGCACCTTTCCAGTCTCAGACTGGGTTAATTGAGTTCAAAATAATCCATTAAGTATATTCATTTGTTAGGCATATTTGGTTCATTAGTGTACCTTAAAAAATAGCGCAAGCTAAATTGATTGAAAGAGCATTAAACTATGAATTAACACATATTAAGTCAATTAACACATGTTAAAAAGTTCAAATGCGTGTTAAAACATTTCTATTAACACAAATGTGTGAAATGAACCAATAAATGCCCACAAATCATGCAAAAAGCCTAAAAGTGACCTAAAACCGAAAGGAAAATATTTTTCATGCACAACCCTATTATCCATCAGGTGAGGAAAAAAAGGTCAGATCTCAAAAATGTCCAGCAAAATTGCCATTTTTTCTGCCTTTACTATGGAAATCTGATGTTAAGTAGAAAATATCTGATAATGTAAATAAAATGTGCTGAATATTTGCTACACATTGTTCTTCCCAGCAAAATAACAATTGGAATACAATGACACAATCAAGAGAAGTGTTCCCCCCCCCCCCACCGTGCCCTCCCTCCTCATCCCCCCCCTGCTCTGAGCAGGCAATTAATTGGGCAGAGTGAACATAGCTCTAGATGTCATCACCCACCTTACTCCAAACTGAAGAGTAGTCTTTCCTAAAATCTGTCTCTAGGACAGGCTCCTGGCTGTATGGTATATACACGCAACATACAGGCACAAGCGTAACATGATGTGGGAGCATTGAGGCAAGAGAAGCGGAATGATTGCCTTAAAGGAATAAAAGAAGTAAAAAAACACCAGACAGACTAGCAGAAGTCAAACTATTAGACAGGACATATCTTATTCCAAATAAACTATTTTAATAAAAATATTTGATGTTTCTCTTTGCTGCAGATTTAAGGGGTAAGAAGGCATATTATTCCATTTCTTATGGACCTGCATAAGCTGAGGAAAAACCAGAACAAGATAGAAAAGATGTTGTCAACAGCTGCAAGAAGGACCATTAAACCTGAATTTAAATTGTTTATATTAGGATACCACCAGAGTCACTCACTGATCAATATCAGCAAATGATTGTTCCTATTTAGGGCAAGAATGATACTGAAATAAGAGAGCCCTCCCCATGCCTCTTGCGAAGAATGTCTGCCCTCCCTATTGATATCACCATATATCAAGCTAGGAGCTAAGCAAAAAAAATCTGTAAAATACTGCTTAGAAGGACTGAATTATTTTCAAACAAACTGCGTGCAAAACATGGATCACCAAGAGAACTAACTCTAGAATAAAACTTATCAAGAGCATGGAAATGAAGCATGAATATCACCGGACCACAAAAGTATGTTTATTAATTGACATGCCCAGAAAGAAAGGCAACAAATAAAATAAGATGATGATATTTTATTGCATTAAACTTAACCCATGTCTTGACTAGCTTTGAGGAGCTAACACCCCCATTATTGGATTAAAACAAGTCAGAGTAAAAGATGTTGCCTGGACTTGCAAGTGAATCATACTGTATATTACATTGCAATGGTGGTATGAGAAGGAAGGGGTTAGCACATTGATAACAAAGAGGCACAAAATTATTTTCAGCAGTGAAATGGAAGTTCACATCTCTGATAAGTACTGGTGCGAATAATTTTCAAATAGTGGTTACCCATCTCAATTGGTTGCTTGAAAATTGTTAGAAACATAGAAACATAGAAATATGACGACAGAAAAAGACCACAAGGCCTATCTAGTCTACAACAGTCCCCTTTTTTCCTTTAGAGATCCTCTGTGTTTGTCCCATGCTTGTTTGAATTCAGATACTGTCCTCATCTCTACCACCTCCACTGGGAGACTATTCTGGTGAGGCCACGGGGCAGGGTCCCCCCTGCCGAAGGTAACCAGGCACGCGGCCCGGTGCGGGGACCCTGCCCACGGTCAGGGAGGGGAGGGCCCTCGCGGGCATAATTTAAATCTATTGGCTCGCCCCGAGGAAGAGTTGGGGGCGAGCCAATGAGCTGTGCGCGCGGGGGCGCGCGGCAGCGACGGTCTCTCTGGGACCAGCAGCGGGGAGAGAGGTCCGTCGTCCCACCCGCCCGCCCTTGCTGTAGTGGGCATTGGGTAGGGTTGTCGCAGCTGGTGGGGGGGCGGGATCCCGGAGGTTTCCGGGGTCCGGAGCCTTAAGCTGGAATTGGGGCGGGGGCGGTCGCCCCCAACCCGGATGACCCCTGGCCGGTCTTTGCTAGTAATATGGCGAGGCCGGGGAAAGGGGGGGGTTGGCTTTGCCGCTGGCTCGGCCGCGGCGGGAGTGGAATGAGTTCACCTTGCTAGTAATATGGCGGGTGAGGGCTCATCCTACTCGGGGGTTTGTTATGTAATGGATTTATGGTTTAAGCAATGTTTGGAATGTTATAATTTGGTTAATAAAAGCTGCAACCATTTCGAGCCAAGTTATTGTCTGGACTGATTATTGGGTGAGAAAGGGAGAAGGAGGAATTAAGGGTTGAGGGGGGGGAGGGGGAGGAGCAGGGTACCACCGGGTCCGACCTGCCTTGGTTACACCGATCCACCACTCTTTCCGTAAAGAAATATTTCCGTATATTACTCCTGAATCTATAAGAGGCCGCGGGGCAACGCCCCCACCAGCCTAGGTAACCGGGGATTGGTGAGGTGCGAGGTCCCCAGATCGTTGAGGGGCCGCAGGGGGTGGGCAGCATGCCGGAAGCAGGGGCACAGCATCTTTTAAAAGTATTGGCCCCGCCGAGTGAGTGATCACGGCAGGAGCCAATGAAAAGTGCGATCTGCAGGGGGTGGGCGGGGTCAGAGGGAAGGTGGAGTCAGGGCAATGTCTGCGGGAGCAGTTTCGGCAGACAGCAGAGAAGAGGGTGTGCTGCCTGCGTCCCACCCTCCCGCCCTTAAGGAGTTATTGTTATAGGCAAGTATGGGGTGTTGCAACTGGGGGGGGGGCGGGATCACGGAGGTGTCCGGGGTCCAGAGCCTTAGGCAATACTTAGGGCGGGGTGTGGTGCACCCGACCCGGATAACCCCTGGTTGACTTTTGCTAATCATATGGCGAAGCCGGAAGAAGGGGGTGGTAGATAAGATAGCTGTTGGCCTGTCAATGGCGATAGCGGAGGATGCCACCTTGCTAATCACATGGTTAGTGAGGCATGGATCCGCTAGATTGCTCGTTATGGTTGAAGTTGATGTTAATTACCAATTGTTAATTAAGATGTGACCGGTTGAATTCCCAACAGTTTTGTGTGTTATTTATAAAAGGAGGAGGAGGGATAGATTTGGGAAGGGGGGGAAAGGGGAGGAGCACTGGGTCCGTCATCCCTTCACCCTCATTCCATGTCCCCTCATAGCAGAACTTGCTTTCAATTGAAAGGGGCTCTCCCCCTGTACATTTATGCCATGGAGGTATTTAAACATCTCAATCATATCACCTCTATCCCGCCTTTCCTCTAAGGTATACATATTAAGATCCTTAAGTCTGTCCTCATATGCTTTATTATGAAGACTACTAACCATTTTAGTAGCCACCCTCTGTACTGACTCCATCCTGTTTATATCCTTTTGAAGGTGTGGTCTCCAGAATTGCACATTATACTCCAAATGAGGTCGCACCAAAGACTTATACAGAGGCACTATCACCTCCTTTTTTCTGCTAGCCATACCTCTCTGTATGCACCCAAGCATCCTTCTATCTTTTGCCGTCGCCTTTTCTACCTGTTTAGCTACTTTAAGATCATCAGACACAACCACGCCTAGGTCCCGTTCTTCTTTAGTGGACAAAAGTACTTCACCCCCATACTATATTGCTCCCTTGGATTGCTGCAGACCAAATGCATGACCTTACATTTTTTAACATTAAATCCCAGCTGCCAAATTCTAGACCATTCTTAAAGCTTAGCTAGATCCCTCCTCATGTTATCTACACCTTCCTGGATGTCTACTCTATTGCAGGTTTTGGTATCATCCACAAAGAGGCAAACCTTACCCGACAGCCCTTCCGCTATATCACTAACAACTATGTTAAAAAGAATCGGACCAAGGACAGATCCCTGGGGCACACCACTGGTAACATCCTTCTCCTCAGAGTGAGCTCCATTTACCTGTATTCTTTGTCCCCTCCCACCCAACCAATTTCTAACCCAAGCAATAACTTTAGGGTCCATCCCTAGGGTGTTCAGTTTGTTTATAAGTCGCCTGTGAGGAACAGTGTCAAAGGCTTTACTGAAATCTAAATACACCACATCTACTGCTCTCCCTCGGTCCAACTCCCTGGTCACCCAGTCATAGAAATCAATCAGATTTGTCTGACAAGACCTGCCTCTGGTGAATCCATGCTGCCTTGGATCCTGTAATCCGCCGGACTCCAGAAACCTCACTATTTTCTCTTTCAGCAGCGTTTCCAATAATTTACTCACCACCGAAGTTAAACTAACCAGCCTGTAGTTTTCAACCACATCCTTACTTCCGCTTTTGTGTAAAGGCACCACATGAGCCTCTCTCCAGTCATTTGGCACAACTCCCGACTCCAATGAGGCAGTGAAAAGGTCAGTCAGTGGAGCTGTTAGAACGTCCCCAAGTTCCCTCAGTATTCTAGGGTGTATCCCATCCGGTCCCATAGCTTTGTCTACTTTAAGTTGAGCTAGTTTCTCACGAACACAGTCTTCTGAAAATTGTTCAAGATGTCCCTTGCTTCTGTTCCTGTTTGTGGGTGTTTTCTGAGGTCCTGCTCCTAGTTCTTCATCTGTGAACACAGAACAGAAATATTTGTTAAGCAATACCGCTTTATCCTCATCAGCTTCTACATATTCCTCCCCTTCAACATTGAGTCTGACAATACCGTTTTTGCCCTTCCTCTTCTCACTAACATATCTGAAAAATGTCTTATCCCTCCATTTTATTGCATTGGCTATTTCCTCCTCTTTTTGAATCTTTGCTTTCCTGACTACTTTGCTAGCTTCTCTACATTTTTCCAAATATAGATGCCTGTCTTCCTCTCTCTATGATCTCTTGTATTTCATGAAGGCCTCCCTCTTTTTCTTCATCTTTTCAGCTACTTCTTTCGAAAGCCATAGCGGTCTCCTTTTCCTTTTACCTTTATTTACCATTTTAACAAAAAAGGTTGGTTGCCCTTAAAATATCCCCTTTCAGTTTTGCCCACTGTTATTCCTCAATATGGCAGCAAGTATGTATGGTGGTCTGCAATACATTGAGAGCTTTAAATCCTATTTATGGGTGGCATTTCCATGGCAGGATCAAAGAATAATGTGCATTTTAAGGCAATTTTTAGTTGGGCCCTATGACTCGCAGGCCTGCAGGGATATTGTGAAAAGTAAATGCCACGCAAGGTTTCCTTTAAAAATATAGCTGCTTCTTCCTGCATATATCTGCACTCACGTGAGCTTTCAAGGGCTTCTTGTTGTCAAAGTTCATGCCTCAAGGAACTGATTAATTTAGAACAGGGCCAGTCAGGTTTTCAGGATAACCACAATGAATATACACATGCGCCCCCCCCCCCCCGACACAGATACACATGCATCTATTCCCCGACACTTCCTATGAGACACCCATAGGAACCCCCCACATGCCTGATTCTGCAGAAGGGGAAAAGCGCCATTTTGTCACAATGTAAGTGTATGCTTTCACACTTGTTTTTCGGTTCTAAATTGCACAGACAATTCTTCTGACATCATATTCATCATGTTCCAACCAAGGCAATCCTAGAATGACTGCAAAATGAGAATCATGAATAAAGTTACAGCACACTACTCCCTGTAGGTCATGAATTGTATTCACTCAGTTGTCATTTTGAGTAACTCAGTTTCCAGAGTCACTGGGCCTAGCAATAAGAGGGAGCCATCAATCAACAGTCTCTACTACTAATAGAATCTAGTGTTGCTGAACAAATAAGAAGTACATGAAACACACCGAAGCTCCTGAATCGATCATGACAAGGGCTTATAGTTCCTCTTCCTCACATGGCAGGCCAATAGAAATTTTCATATGGGAGGCTGAAGTCCCCAGTAATGTATTTGATCCAAGAAATCTTACTTGTACTAGTCCCACAACTTCTCTCCTACTGGAGTTGAAACTGTCCATTCCCCACTTGAGTTGTTAAACAAGTCTATGGTTTATTAGAGCAGTGTCCTGCTAACCTACAATAAAGGCCTTCTCAGTGGCATTTTTTTATCTCTGCTGATGCTCAGTACCTCAATGGTCATGGACTCATCCATTAGTCATTGCTCACCAGAGGTTGGTATGTTTCTTTCAGGACCAAGATCTTCTTGCATCTTTTCCTGGCTCCATTCCGTCAAGCATCTGTCAACTATTGGAAGGGCCACCTAGCACTCAATGTGATAGACTCTCAGTCCCACCCAAGTCCACCCAGTACTTCTACTACTATTCCCAAGCCGGTACTTATACATTGTACATAGTTTTAGAGTTGTAAGCAGTTAACTGTTAATTTTGTAAGCTGTTAAATGTTAATTGTAAATAGTTAATTTACTGTTCCTTGTAAGAACGTTCTGTTTTCTGTAAACCGCTTTGATAAAATGAAAAGCAGTATATAAAAAGTTAAATAAATAAAATAAATAAATAAACTATAACACAGAGCATCCGAGCTCTATAGAGGATCAAGTCATGCCAAATCATCCTTTATTTGAATTGCAAGGCTCTCTTTAAAGTGGGCCTGAAGCACTGGTTCATTCGACTTGAGATCAGTAGTCCCGCTGCAAAACTCTACCACATACTTTGCCACTGTTCATTGACCTTGGCAAAACAGAGTAGGTTCTTCCTGCTAACTAGACCTGGTATGATTCACTGAAGACCTGGAAAAATGCATCTATAAATTGATCCACCTGATTCAGGCCATGGTCTTCTTTGAAAGAGTCTGTATTGTAGAAATGTGGATTCAGATGGAACCAGAGTTTATACTGATGGAGAAATCCACAAACTTCTTTGTTGTCCTATTAAATTTGCTGGGAGTGGTATTGGAGGCTCCACAGGGGGATAAATGAGCATAGGTGCCCATTTGATTTGGTCCAAGTTAGGTCCCTGCAACAAATCAACCTTTAGTTCGAAACTAGACAACTGGGCCAGTATTACATGCATAGCATCTACTTAATCTTCTAGAATATTAGGTGTCCTGAACATTGGCATTCCTGCAAAGCTGCATGGGAGTGCTCTGCCCATACTGCTGCCTTAGGGGGAGGTGCTGCAAAATCATGAAGAACAAGCACCTCCTCCAATCAGCAGCCACACAGGGTGGAGCATTCCTGCACAGTTTCACAGGAGCATTGCTGCTCACCTCTTTCAGATCAGCTGGTCTCTGATTTGTGCTGCAACAAGCTGTAAGAGAGTCTACCTAGAGAGGTTGAAGGGCTGAAAGAAGCAGGCTGGTGTGGAAGTTTCTAGATATAGAGCTGAAACACAGAAATAGAGGTGCAGAGTCAGACATGAATAAGAGAGAAGGATTCAGAATCAGATATGAAGCAAGGAACAGGACTGCAGAGCCAAGCAGGGAGCAGGGAGTAGGCCAGATGAGCAGAGGTTCCAGACTACATATCCCAGAAATCCATTGTGTCTCCACTGCTCTCCTTATATATTGTTTCCAATCAGGACAGACCCTGTGATGTACCAATGATGTTTTCTGGAAGCTAGTATGATGCCATGGCAGAGAAGCTAATCAGCTCCTAGTCTTTTCCTAGTCCCATATCTCTAGTGACTCAGCTGCGAGATCCCTGCCTTTGGTTTAAGTCCTATCAGTCCTGACAATTATTTAATGAAGCAGCAACTTTTATGTTGATATTACCATTCACATATCTTGACCATGGACTAACCTACTGCTTTTTGTACTGATACTAAAATTATCATAGAAATATTTGTATGTATGTAAGTACTATTTTGTTTTTGCAAGTACATGGAATATGCAAAAGGATATAACATTTGTGTGTAATTTATTTCACATTTTATATCACTTTTCTAAACCAGAAATGTGCACCCTGCTGTCTCAAGAACTTTAATATGCAAATATTGTAATAGTAATCACAAAGGGATGCAACTTTCTCTTAGTATCGCAACAAAGTTCCAGCGACGAATCTTGCCTGGACTTTTTTCTTTTTTTATCACTTTCTCTCTAGAAATACTTCAGTTATTTGTAAACTGTAGAAAATGTTTGTATCCTAAAACGGTTTAATATTCAGATTGATCCTGTACTGCATGCAGAAGAATGACACAGCGGGTACTATGTAACCCAATCTTCTTTGAAAATGAATGTGCAGTATAACCTATACCCTGCCCTGCACGTATTTTTAATATAATCAAAGCCATCATCTTTTTATTACATCTTGGGTTTGAAGAGTCCTGAAAGCAGATGTAACTCATGATGACCTGACTTCAATGGGAGAATGAACCAGGTGGCTAATTGTCTGTAAAACAAATACACTGATAATTAGCAGGAGAGCTCAATGCCACAGCAGCCCAGCCACCAACCTTTAAGTTAAGCAAATGGGTGAACAAATGATGCAGCTGTATCTTACTTTGACAAGTTAATAAGGGAGCTATATTTAATCTCGTCAATTGCAGTAGCCAAAGCATGCCCTCAGGACTTGATAGCCATGATTCTAAAACTGTGAACATAGCATTTGGAAAATTAACAAATTGGACATGAAAAAGATCTTAGATTTCTTTAAAAGATGTAGCATTTGTGCGAACCAGATTGTTGGATACTACACCAAAGATAAGAAAAATATTCTACCAGTGTGAGTATGCTATCAAGTTCTCTCTGAAAAGTGTTAGGTGCATGATACTAAGGGATAATTCAGGAAGATGTACAGGCCTGTTTTTAGAGCTATTGAATGTACTCTTTGGCTATTTTTCTTGAAAACCTGGGAGATGGATAAGGGCTTTATTACTACAGTCTATTCAAGTGTGGAGGATTTTCTAAATAATCCATTGACAATTAGAAACAAAATCATGAAATCCTCTGCTTATAACTTAGATGTCTATTTCATTCCTGAAAAGATATTATGGATTGATTCAGAGCTTAGGAAAGTTGGTAGTCAAAAGTTATTCACTAACGTTATTTGAATAAAAGGTACATCATATTTTTTTTAAATATGGTCCAGCAATCCTATGGTTAAAAGTCAAACAACCTTATTTTATAGCATTTTACACTGAACCCCACTAAGAATAGGGTAGTACATTATCTGGATCATTACCATATGTCTGATTCTTATTATCACCTATGTGCGTAGTTGCCCTCATGACATCACCAATATCTGGAACTGGCAGAGGAATTCTAATGGGTATGCTTAAACCATGATGCCAGCTTGACCTAGGGGCAAGAAGCCCAAGTTTTCCACGTATCAGTCAGCAATTACCATGCTGCCTCACTTAAATGGTGAAGAGCATGTATGCAAACTAATTGCATCAGAATCACTGGAAACAATAAAGTTTTAAAAAAGTAGAAATCAATCAATTCAGGTGCAAAAATATTGTCATCTTGGTGTTTGCCTGTTCCCTGTTGTGCTGCCTGGCTCATCCATGCTTCAGCGTGCTGCTGACATCACCAGGGGGGCCTTTAAATCGTGGCCCCATCCACAGGACAAGGCCATAGGTGTGCCCAAAGGGGCAGGTCGTGCCCCTTCGGAACTTCTTGGGAGCACGGAGGAACAGTGTGAAGTCCGGATCCTGACATGGAAAAACAGGAGAAGAAGACGGTTCCTGTAAGTAACATTTAATCCACCTAACACTGTTAAGACTGTGGGCCCAATGGATAAACATGTTGTCATGCCTACTAAAGGGCAGGAAGACTCGTTTGTGTCTGAGATCATGGATTCCTCTGTTAGTTCTTTGAATTTATTGGGGGATGTGACCTCTTCCTCATAATCTGGCAATCGGACTCTGAGCTCTGCAGTCTCCTCACCATTTGGAGTGGTGGGGCAGTCACGAGTTCCTGCAATGGTATCCAAGGACCCTCCCACGGGTATTCAGAAGGCTCCGGGTGGAGTTGTTCCTCTACCTCAGATAGTACAATTGCCTGTGGTAGGAACTTCTTTGGTGGGTATTACTGAATTAAAGGCTTCGGCTATGCAGAGTGGTGAAAAAGTTACTTTAAAAGATATTTGGGTTATTATCTCTTGGACAGAGGTTTCTTTAAAGGTCACTACAGCAATTTGCTGATTTTACAAAGGAATCTGTGGCAAAATTTTCTCAGCGTGACTTACAACTTAGTTCTATTGAGTCTCGCCTTTCTAAAATGGAGTCCCAGGGTTCTACCGTTCAGGAGATTATGTCCTCCTCTTTTATAGTCTTTTGCTCCATCACTAAATGGAACACTTGGAAAATGCCTCTAGGGCTAAAAACCTTAGGTGTTTGAATTTTTCTATGACACGTTATTTGTCCCCTCATATTATTTCAGAAATATCTTAGAGTTTTTGAGGTATCAGGATATTGCTACTCTTTCCTTAAATAATATTTATTATTTACCTAGAGGTGTTAAAGCAGCTGGGGATTGGCAGAACTTATGATTTGTGGACAATTTAGATTTATCCATATTTCTTGAGTCATTAAAGGATGAGATCTCTACTCGAGCTATGCTATTAGTTTCCTTTAATTCTGAAATTGACAAAAATGTTATATTGAGGTTATATTTTGAGAAGTAAAATGAAGATTTTTGTGGCCAAAAGATTAGTATTTTCCCGGACATTTCCAGGCCTTTTCAGTTGAGGCAGAAGGCTTTTTGGCCTTGAAACCTCAAGTACTGACTTTGGGTGCTACTTTCTTTTTAAAATTCCAGTGTAAGTGCCTGATTTCATTTCGAGGTACTAACTACCTTCTTTTATGTCTCCCAATTAAAAGATTTTTTGAATACCCATACTGGTGTTAATGGAGGCCCTGCTAGTTAAAAGCTATGTATTGCTAGTTTGTGTAGCTATACAAGGGCCATAATATTTTTGTTGGGCACTCAGTGGTTTCTTTGTTTTTCTTTTCTGGTTTCATCTTCCAACCAACCCTAAACTGGGGTTATATGAGGTAATTTCAGCTGTAATTTTATTTTCTGTTCTTTTATTACCTTTCTCATTTGCTACTTATGTTTCATGTTAAAAGTGAAACGCTTAATAAAAATATATATATAACAAGAAAGTGATAGATAATGGTACATGGGGTTAAGGAATATTCATACATACATACATATATACATACAATATACATACATACAAATATGTACATACAATATACAGACATACACATTTACATACAATATACATACATATATACATACAATATACATACATACAAATATGTACATACAATATACAGACATACACATTTACATACAATATACATACATATATACATACAAATATACATACATACAAATTGAAAGGCTAAATTTATTTGAGTCTGATGTGTAAAAAGACTTAATTAATCGGCACAAATGCCAACTGCATAAGTCCTTTTAAAAAAAAAAAAAGCATGTGCTCCAATTCTGCATATAGGGGTCAATTTTCAAAGGAAGCGCTATGCTTACCAACAGCCAATAAGAAGGAAATTTTATAAAGTTGTGCCCAGTTAATGCTCAAGCTACTGTGCATCCATTGCACCTATCTTAAAAAGTCAAGTATGTGCACACTTAACTTTATAAAATGGGGCTTAAGTGATGGAATGCGCTTGACAGATCTAGCTGTGATCAGTTATACCATTTCTAGGGCTGGTGTAAAAGCCTGTGCCTAAATTTCTGAAGGATATATGTAAATTATAGCATTTTATAATAGACATGCATGAATTTGTGCTTCAACCATGCGTTGCCCTAGTGCAGGCCCCTAGAAGAAGCACCAGCTATCAGCCTGATGTTTGTACTTAGTGAGCAGCTAAAATACTAAAAGCCTATTTGCATGCCTAAATCATTGAAAATACAGGACTTATGTGCATTGATGGTGCATAATTATTCTCTAAAAGGCCAATTCCAATCAGCTCATCCGGCCCGTCCAAAATCTGGATGGGCCAGTTGTGCACCCGATTCTGCACCCACGGGAGCAGAATCAGGTAAAACAAGCCTGGACGGGCAGGATGTGCCCTGATTCAGTCCCGCTGTACGTCCAGCCTGCTCCCCGTACAGATCACCCAAAGCTCCTGCATGGAGCCCGATGCCATGGCACAGGGATGCCTGCAGGAGCCCCAATCTGCTGCAAGCAGTTCCAATGGCCTGTTCCCCGCCGCACAAGCACCGATCGGGCTTGCTATGGCTGCAGGGAACCCCCTGACCCTGCTCACCTCCTCGCCGGTTCCCTTCTTCATCCTTTGCAATCTACAGGGGAACTTATTCCACCTCTGAAGTGGAATACATTCCCTGTGCATCCTTCACTCCGCAGACATACCGGGCCATGACTGGAATCGGCCCTGTACGTCCGGGGGCAGGTTCACACCTCTGGCCCGCCCTCGCTCCTCCTCCAGCCCGTCCTCATCCTGAGTTCCCCGCACAACTCTTCTATATGTGCGGGGAGCTCACTATTGGGAATGGGCCCCTGACATTTAATGGGGATGTACGTCCAAATCGGATGTACATCTCAGCTAAATGCTGCTCAGAATCTACCCTATCCATATATTTTCAAACATTAAAATCCCTCCAACTGGCCCAATTCTAAGAACACCGATGTGAGAAGTCCAAAAAGACACCTATTTTGAGCCTATTTTTTAAATGCAACTTAGGCACCTTTGTGCCTTTATAAACACAGTCCCAGATCCAGCCCCAATTGCATACAATTGCTAATTAAGTTTAAAACAGTCCATTTTTTTCCATTTTAACCATTGTTTTATACTTTTGGATGTATGTTTTGGGTCACTGTCCTGCTGGAGAACCCATGACCTTCGACCCAGACCTAGCTTTCTGACAGTAGATAGCATATTTCGCTCCAACATACCTTGATAGTCCTCTGACTTCATGATTCTTTTATGTTCCAGGACTCCAGTTCTTGAGGCAGCAAAGCCCCACAACATATGTTTTGAAGGTGTGAATAAACAGGTAGGCTAAGGTTGATATAGTGTAGGAGTGTATCTGTTTTTTCAGAAAGCCTTTGACAAGGTCACTCATGAGAGTCTCTTGCTGAAATTAAAAGTCATGGGATTGGGGGCAGTGTAGTATTGTGGATCAGAAACTAGTTAAAAGATAAAAAGCATAGAGTAGGGATAACTGGCCAATTTTCTCAATGGAGAAAGCTGAATAGTGGAGTACACCAGGGATCTGTGCTAGGCCCACTGCTTTTTAACATATTCATAAATGACCTGGAAATGGGAATAATGAATGAGGTGATCAAATTTGCAGATGACACAAAATTATTCATAGTTGTTAAAACACAAGAGGATTGTGGAAAATTGCAAGAGGACATTGAAAAATTGGGAGATTGGGCATCTAAATGTCAGATGAAATTTAATGTGGACAAGTGCAAAGTCATGCACCTAGGAAAGAACCACCCAAACTATGGTTACACGATGCGTGGTTCCACATTAGGAACCCCTAACCAGGAAAGAGATTTAGTCGTCATCATGGATAATACGTTGAAACCCTCCACCCAGTGTGCAGCGGCAGCCAAGAGAGCAAATGCTCTAGAGAATAAAACCAAGAATATTATAATGCCTCTGTATCATACCATAGTGCGACCACACTTTGAATATTGTGTGCAATTCTGGTCACCGTATCTTAAAAAGGATATAGCAGAATTAGAAAAGGTACAGAGAAGAGCCACCGAATTGTTAAGGGGGATGGAATGATCAGGGCCGGCCCAGGGGTTTCTGCTGCCCTAGGCAGAAACCCTGGCCTTGATGCCCCCCCCCCCCCCCGCTGATGACGCCCCCCTGCTGATGCCGCACCCCTCCAGCTGATGCCGCCCTGCCCAGCTGCTGCTGCTATCACCTCCACCCTCCTCCCCCAGCTGCTGCCGATTCTAACTCAGATGGGGAGGTGGGCCGCAGCAATATTTCCAAAAGTGGTGGGTTTTTTCCACTGCTTTTGGAAATACTGCTGCTGCCTGCCTCCCCCCCAATGGAATTGTCGGAAACTAGGGGAGCTGCCGCCACCATCACCTACCCAGATCAGCCACCCAAGGTGGCTTCCTAGTTCACCTAGTGGATGGATCAGTCCTGGAAAGGATACCCCTATAAGAAAAGGCTTAAAAGGTTAGGGGTCTTCAACTTGGAAAAGAAACAGCTGAGGGGAGATATGATAAAGGTTTATAAATTAATGAATGGAGTGGAACAGGTAAACATAGATCAGTTGTTTATGCCATCAAAAACTCGAAAGCCGAGGGAACACTCAATGAAGCTACAATATAACCCATTTAAGATTAATAAGAGAAAATATTTTTTCATTCACTGCGTAATCAAACTTTGTAACTGGGTTTAAAAAAGGTTTGGACAAGATCCTGGAGGAAAGATCCATAAACCATTTTATTTTATTTAACAGGGTTTTTATAACACTTTATCATTTGGTCAAAGCGGTTTACATTGTAACTTAAATTTGGTAATGCACATTAAACAGGAACATTGATAACTTGGATCATATATTAACTTTCTTCTGAGGCAATGGAGGGATATGTGATTTGCCCAAGGTCACAAGGAGTGCCAGTGGGAATTGAATTCTGGTCTCTTGGTTACCAAGCCAGTACTCTAAGCATTGGGCTACTGCTCCACACCATTGTTAAAGAGGACAAGGGATATCCACTGCTTACCCCAGGACAAGCATAGTGGAACCTGTGTACCTTTTTAGGAACCTCCCAGGTACTTATGACCTGGATTGGCCACTGTTAGAAACAGGATACTGGGCTTGATGGACCTTGGTCTGACCCAGTATGGTATTTCTTATCTTCCTATGTTCTAACATTATGGAACCGCCACCATATTTAACTGTAGCAAGGGTGTTTTTTAACTTGTAAGCTTCATTTCTTTGCCTGTACATGTACCGCTGGTCTGCATTGTCAAAGAGCTCAAGTTTGGATTCATCTGTCCATAGAACATTTTCCCAGAAGGACTGTGGTTTCCCAAGGTGGGTTTGGGCAAAGGTCAGGGGTGCCTTTTTATATCTGTCTTTGAACAGTGGGATCCTCCTTGGCCTTCGCTCATGAAGTCCTTCTTTGTTTAACGTGCGGCATATGATGCGGGTTGAAACCAACACTCCAGATTGTTCCAGGTCAGCACTAAGCTCTTTGGATGTTGTATATGATGTTTTTCCAACAGTTTGTACTGAGCTTCAGAAACTTCTTGAATTAGTTTTCCTCTTCACAACACATCCTGAGAGCATCCTGAGTTCATTGAGCAGAAAGCCTCTTAATACCATTGGGAACTATAGAAACAGGAATGCCAAAGTCTTTGGAGATGGCCTTGCACTCCTTTGAAGTCTGATGCTTGGTGATAATGGCTTTAGTGATGGTCTCAGGCAACTCTCTTGTCTTCACCATTGTGAAAATGGAACAGGGAGAGAATGTGGCCATTTTAAACATTAGAGCTATCATTCATTCATTGATTCAAGTTATGTGAGTACTGACAATTGATCACTGGTGTATCTAATTTTACTGCAGTGAGAAATATTGAATTGTTTCTAAAGGTGCCAATAATCATTTATTTATTTATTTATTTATTTAGTGTACACTTGTATCCCGCTGCTTCCAGCGATCAGCAGCGGTATTCTATACATAATGGGGCAGCTGTACAGGCCGGAATTTTGAACATACATTGATTTCAGGGGGGGTGAAAGGCACAACAAGCAATTACAATTTTTACATTGATTGTATAAAAGGAGACTTTACGTATCTACATTGGATTGTACTAGTGGAGGCTTTTCATGTATCCATATACACGTATATTACATACTCTGACTAGGTCAGGTTGAAGTGAGTTCTAAAGAGGTGAGTCTTCAGCTTCTTCCTGAAGTCCTTCAAGTCTTTGTTTGCTCTTAGTTCATAGGGCAGTTGGTTCCAGAGTGTTGGTGCAGTAAATGAGAACGCTCTGTTGGTGGTGTTTGCGTTACAATTTCTCATGCTATTCGGGACATGGAGGGTGTTGCTATTTACTGTTCTTCTGTTTCTGATGATTGGTTGCTCGGATATTAAGGTGTTTAGGTATGAGGGTGCTATGTTGTAAACAAGTTTGAACGTGGTTACTAAGAGCTTGTATTGGATGCGGGCTTTGATGGGGAGCCAATGAAGTTCGATTAGTACTGGAGTGATGTGTTCGGTTAGGCCTTTTTTCATGATAACTCTAGCCGCCACGTTTTGTGCTAGTTGCAGAATGTTAAGCGTTTTTTTGGGCAGACCCTGTAAAATGGCGTTGCAGTAATCCAGGTGGGGGATGATGAGGGCTTGTGCTACTGTCCTGAAGTCGGCGTGGTCGATAATGCTCCGAAGTGGTTGCAGGATTCTTAATTTGCGGAAGATGGCCCGATTGGTGATGCGGAGGTGCTTTTCCATATTTAAGTTGCTGTCCAGCATTACACCCAGGTATTTTATTTCAGGTTTTGTGGTATATACATTATTATTCATGGTAACCGTTGGAGGTGGGTTGAAGTCAGGTTTTCTTGATATGCACATCACTTCAGTTTTTTTGTGGTTGATATACATATTATTTTGTTGCAGCCAGTTTTGTAGTTCACTTAGGCATTTTTCAAGCTGATTGAGGTTGGGGTTGTTGATGTCGAGATGAGTGTAGAGCATCAAGTCGTCTGCGTAGATATGGTAACTGATCTTGTGTTTTTGCAGGATTTCACAAATGGGCCGTAGATATAGGTTGAACAGGAGTGAAGATAAGGCAGAGCCTTGTGGTATGCCTTGAGTTTGAGGGAATGCAGAAGCTTTAGCATTGTTGAACTGGACTTGCTGCATTCTGTTATTTATGTATGATGCAAACCATTTCAGGGGGGTTCCTGATATGCCTATGGAGGCAAGTCTGTCCAGGAGTGTGGCATGATGCACTGAATCAAAAGCGGCAGATATGTCTATAAAAATGAGCATATACATTTTGCTTTTGTTCTCAAGACCCTTCTTGTCCTATAAATTCAGAAACCCAAGTAGTGTGACCACTATAATATGTCATTAAAGAAGGTACACATTAATTAATCACTAAAATTACCAACTATAAACTTCCGTGATATAACAGACAGAATCTCCCTGGTTTTTTTATATATATATTATTTTTGTTGGTTCGTCTGTTATGAGGATGCACAAACATACTCTTGCAACAGACCCTCCATTTTATTCAAATTTAAAAAGGCCAACCAGGCCGACCTCACGTGAGGCTATATGGTCAAGGAACCAGCCACCGCAAACTTTAATTTCTTTAGAACATACTCGTTCAAATCTCAGTTCAATCAGAACACAATTTCAAATGTGGTAATATTTTAGTGATTAATTAATGAATAATCATGTCCTGGCAATGCCCCAGTTTTTATACTATTTCTTATTATTTCCTTTTGGAATTGGTCTTGTTTCATTTGATTCTTTTGTGTGTCAAATATATGTGCATATAGGGCCCGATATTGAGCTGACGAGCTAAGCACCACGTCAGTGCATAGCCCTGCCCACCTACACTTATCCTCATATATTCAATACCGTGTCAACGGTATTGAATATCTGGTTTGAGCACCATGGGGAAACCACCGCACAGCCTAATCAGGTAGTGGCAATATTGGACTACTACCTGGTTAGCATCCACGGCTAAGACTAGGTGAGCCAAAAGCTCATCTAGTTTTAGCTGTGGAGCGCTGTGTAGTAGTCCAATATTGCCACTACCCGGTTACCACCATTCTCCATCCCCGCTCCATCCTGGAACACCCCCAACATGCCCTGATGCATGTTGGATAGCATTGGGGCGCGTAGGGGGCAAAGACAGGGATATTTGATGGCACTAACCGTGAAGGTGCCGTCAAATATTCCTGTCTAAGGCATTTACATGGTTTACTGCGCTGTAAACTGTGTAAATGCCTTTCCAGTATCGGGCCTATATAGTCTAAAGCCATTTCGCTGGCCATTTGTTTTAAAGAGATATTGAATATTAAGGAGTTGAACTGCAAAGGTGCTCATAATATTGACTACAGCTGTACTAACTTGAGTAGTGGCTGGCAAGAGCCATAGGGCTGTGTCCAGGGCAAAGGAGGACTTTAAAGCAGAGAAAACACAAACAGCCCCTGACTTGTGCTTTGGGTCTCTTTGCCTTACTATAACACATTTATTTATTTATTTGCAGTACTTTTATACTTTTATAAGTATCCACACATCATAGCCGTTTACAATTGAGTAGGAGAGCCAGATTAATGCACACCAAGGATAAAAGACAAAAAGACAGGACAGGCAACAGGTCTAACAGTGGAGCAACAGCAGGAGGGTACCAATGAACTGTGCTACACATCCAGGTAATGGATGACAGCCATACGTGGATCCATACCTTAGCAGAAATAAGGGTGATGCTGCAGGACTGGCACATAGGGTACAAACCAAGCACTGTGCATCCAGGTTTCTGTTTAACACTTGGTGGGACAAACATAGTCAAGGCAGTGAAGGAGGGGGAGCTTTTATGGGATCATGTGCTTTGCACACTTGCTGCACCTGGTTCCCAGAGGATCCCTAGGCCTGGCCAATAAGGCAAGTGACACCCATGTCCTGAGGGAACTGAGTGAGAAGTGCCAAAAAATGGGCATTTTCACCAGAGTTTAAAGGGTGGGTGTGAGCTGCATGAGAAGCAGAAAGCAACAGGGGCAGCTGTACACCAGCTCAGGCAGGATGTTGGCACCAGGTGGAATTCCACTTACGACAGGCTGGAGAGATTAGTGGAGCAATGGGCAGCCCTGCATCAGGTGTCATCAGAGAGTGAGATTAGTATCAACAGGCCCTTAGGTCACTAGGACTTGGCAAATATCACAGATGAGGAAAGCCTTAAGCCCTTTAAGGATATCACAGAGGAAATGAGTTCCATAAGGGATATTCTGAGTCTTCTCATCCTGGTAGTAAATATTTTTTCAGGCCAAGTTAGAGAGGTTTTCGCAATGACAGGGATTCACAGCAGAGGTTTTGCTGATGGTGGACTTCTTGCATAGTCAAGTGGGAAGAAATTGGAACCCCTAATGAAGGAGGATGCTTATATTCTGGCTGGTCTTTGTGACCAGAGGATAAAAGAAATGTTTGCTCTTATTGAAGCTCACTGACTTACTCGAAGGAAAAGTTAGTGACTGAAGTGGAAGAAAGAGGATGCCAGAGGGAGGGGAAGGGAGCAGTAGCAGTGGTGATGCAGCAGAGAAAATACCAGGTATGCCGATAAGCAGCATTGCTAGCAACTGTCATCTACCACCCCCTCCGCCCCCCCTCCCCCCCCCCCCACTGGCTTTACATACCCTTGGCCCATGAGCCCCAGCCAGGGAAACCTTTGGTGACTGAAGCCCTAACTAAAATGTTAAGCTGCAGAGATCAGACTGCTACAAGTTGGACTCCGGTACAGATTTTAGTGACACATTACCTTGCAGAGCCCATCAAGGCCCTGCACATAGATCCCTTGGTATAATGGGCATAGAAGATGGCAGTCTGACCAGACCTGGCCGAAGTTACACCATATTCCTCTACCTGCCCTCCAGCCATGTGCCCAGTAAATGTATATTTTCTATGGCTGTTGTGATTCTGCATAATTTATGGCTAGCACCAAACTTAGTGGAAAACCTAATGTTTCTGAAGAAAAACCTCCTTTGCTTGGTTTTCCTTCATTGTCATGCAACTAAAAAGAGGAAGGACGAGCAGCTGCCCACACTCTCTGCCTTCAGTATGTTGACTAGCTGTGTTTTTGACAGTTGGCATTGCAGTCTCTCTGGGATAGTGCCCATTTCCAGTGGCTACTTTAAACTTCCCATTGCAAAACTTCACATCAAAAAGGACGAAAAAAGTAACTGTTACAGTCTAAGAGAGTCAGAGAGAGCCAAGGCAGCATTCCTGGCAAACTGCAGTCACTGAGCTTCGACATGGCCCATTTGCATTCTAGAACTCTGCTGGTCCCACAGGCCTCAAGCTCTGCAGCTCCTCTGCTGCTTCAGATGGCAAACCATAATGTTGCCCCATCAGCAGAATGCTATTGCTAGGTAACTGCAGCACTTCATGCAAATCTGACTGCTGACTTCCTCTGCTGCACTCTCACTGGCCAGATACTCTTTCTCAAAGGGGCAAAAGTCTGGAGGCACACAGTAGACCATGTTTGTAACGGCTGTTTTGGTCTACTGTTTTGGGATTCCTGGGTAGGAGATGACACCTGTTTCCTCATGATCTGCTCTTGAAATGGGACAGCCTCGCAGCTTATTCGACCCCACACTCTGCAGCAGGAGCCAAGGAGGAGCTCTGAGCAGAATTAGGGCCAGTAACAGGCTGCTGTGTGTCACTTCTAGTCCTGGCCCGCAAATGAGCACAGTTTAGATGAGACTGGTTGGAAGGCAGATAGGGGTATAAGGTACACCTCCATTCTGTTGCTGTTCACAGTGTCGTACCTCTGCTTGCTGTTCAAGTGTGAGAACAACATGGTACATGCCTGGGAATCCCTGCTGCTGCTATTGAACTGGATCAAGTCCATAGCCTTGGATTCAGCTGGCCAGATGTGATCCACAGACTCCCAGACAGTCTCAGGAAGAATAAATCCCTGGGACTCAGTCACTTCTGGCAAAGCCTGACAGAAGCCTGACAGAATCTGCCAGTAGAGATTCTCTTCAGAGTGGCAGCCATCTTCTTCCTTGATATGCCCTTATTTTTTTGTCGAATGTGCAGGGACAGATGCTCAGTGAAGATGGGACAGTCGGGTCCAACAGACACTTCCCATGTTGCATTGTACTGGCTCTCCTTGGGTCAGGGATACAGTAGCTCGCTGTCTTTATTCCTTATTGCTTTTGTGTTTTTTGGGCCACTCTTCCTCATCCTCCTGCTTTGCACCTTTGTGGGTGCACTGCTTAGACTTGTCATTATACAAATTTCACTCTCCTTAAATGCCATGCTGATTTGTCACCACCCTTATAGCTGTATGGCTCTGCAACCAGTGTGCTTTGGTTTTCCTAGGCCTCTCCTGTTCCTCCTGCTTCTTTACAGCTTTGTGAATGCTTTATACTTGTCATTGTATGAGTTTCACCCTTCGGAAAGTCCAAGCTGGTTTGTGGCCGACCTTTTAGCTGCATGGCTCTGTGACCAGTGTGCTTTGGCTTTTTCTGAGCTACTCCCACCCTCCTCCTGCTTCGCAGCATTGTGGCATAAATTCTGCCCAAACAGCCCCTGCATTGCAGAGACCCAAGGAGGAAGGTGGCCCACTGGCAGCTTCTTCAAAAGCTTTTAAAATGGGCTCTTACTGATCTGGGGATCCTTTCAGAATCTGTTGCATGGGGGTCCTCATTTCAAGCATCTGCCACTTCTCAGCATGTCATCTAGACACTCCATGAATGCTTCTTCCACCAAGGGGTGGGGGGGGGGGCCTTCCTCTGTACTTTCAGTTGTAAGTTCCAAAGCTGTTTCTTGTAATTCATGCTTAAACATCAACAAAAGCAAACCAAGACCGTCAGAGCTGCATGGTTACTGTTTTCTGATCACTCCTGTTTTCTTCTGGGAGTTAACACAAGATATGACACCTGTTTCTCTGACTCATATCATGGGAGCATAACAGCATGTGTTCTTTGCTTTAATGCCAATGATAATTCACCATCTCCTCAATTTCAGGAGACACCGCTAAAATGACTGAAAACAGAATGTTTCCATTTTACTCTTAATAATTTGTAATGCATAGTATACAGTAAGGGGTTATTCTGAGACACAAATAGTGGGGATGGATGTCTATCTGCAGTAGGAGCCCGCTATTCATGCCAGCTGCATGCTCCAACTAACCTCCTTGCGGGTTGTACGTGGAAGTTAGTCAGGGGCGGGGAAGAGACCCTGGGGCGGAGAGTGGATGGGCAGTGAGTGGTGTATGTCAGGGGCTGGCGAAATGACCAGGGAAGTTATTCCACCTCTGAGGTGGAATAACTCCCCTGGTCGTGATTTTTTAAATGGCCCGGGGTGCGGAAGGGGCTGGGGGGCAGAGTTAATTCCCCGCAGCCCGATCCTGGCCTTAGGAGGCCGGATCTGGGTCAAGCTGCAGGGAATTAACTTTTTTAGCAGCGGCCGGCATCGCGACTTTTAAATGGAGCCGCGGTGCCATGGCAACAGGACACCATGGTGCCGCGGCTCCATTTGAAAGCTCTGGCTGAGTTAGCCCGGCTATAGCTGTATGGGCAGGCAGGGACTGAATCGCAGTCCTGGTCTGTACGTATATGCCTCTTTGCAATTCTGCTAGCCCTGTGGGATCAGAATCATGAGCTCCTTTTTACGTCCGGGTCAGGAGATGTACGTGCAGGACCGAATCGGGCCCTAAGTGTTTAATGTTCTATGTAACTGAGGGTGTTTACTTACCTGAGATAGCAGAAGCCTGGAGTAGAAACGTTTGCCAGAAAAGACTCAGGGCCCGATATTCAGCAGCGACAGCTAGAGCTTCTAACGCAGCTAGCCACCACTGCTGAAACTTACATTCAATGCAAGGGCCGTATCCAGGCCCCAGCATTGAATATCCGTATTGCCCGGATTACCAGGAAGCTAACCGAGCAGCGGCGATGTTCAACCACTGTCCAGTTTGCTTCTGCAGCAAAAATTAGGTCAGCCTTTACTGCGCCTGACTTTCACCACATATTGATAACCGGCCAGTGGCTCAATATCGCCACTGCCCAGCTATTGATGGGTGATACCCCCAGCATGCCCCAGTGCTAACCTTTTAGCATCAGGGCATGCAGCAGCAGCCATATTCTGCAGCACTACCTGGGTTAGCGTTGCTGAATATCCCGGACAAGAGCATCAACACAGGTAGCAGATTTGCTACTGATATTAATCCCGTTGAATATCCTCGCCTCAGCATATAGGAAGTTCAATAGCAAGTGAGTCTGTTAGTTTTCAGGTTTCTGGGGACAACGTCTTGATTGCCTGAGCCTTGACCAATCCTGAAAGCCAGGGGTATGGCCATAGAAGCTTTTTGCCACAACCTTGTTATTTTCTGCTCTGATTCTCTCCAGGTCGCTAGCTGCTCTAGTGCTTAAGATTCTGCTTCTGAGCTCCTGAGTTGGCCTCAATTCAAGCTCCCTTTGGAGCCTTGCCCTGACATAATCCAACATGATTAATTGTGAGTTCCAACATGCTGGGATCTTCATATTACACTGATGAAGGCATAAATTGTTATCTTTCACCTTTGAAGAGGAAGACCACCATGCAAGTTATAGAGAGCATGCTCACTACATCTCATCTCACTGTGATTATATATGCAAAACAATGAACATGACCTGTGTTTCCATGTTTCAGTGCAGCTATGAAATAGGAACTGTTTTCATCTGACACAAATGAGTAAAGATTGGAGTAAAACTCACTATTACTTTTGCCACCACATCTGCTGTTTTACATCTTGTCCAGTCAAAACTCAGAGAGCTCTTTTACTAAGCTGCTGTAACCGTTACTGCGGGGTTTAACATGTGCTAATGACCCACGGTAACTGCTACCATGTGCTTAGAGCAGCCAACGAAGTAAAAATCCCATGTTAACTGCTTCTAGCTCTTCTAGGTAGGATTAGGGCGGGATCGGGGAAAAGCACTTGCACACACATATGCACCCATGCAATTTATGAGCCTTTTTCCACATGCAAAACATTTTTCACATGCAGAAAATGCTTTGTAAAATGAACCCTTACATGTATATGGTTTTATAACAGAAGTAGAGGCTCCCCCAGATCCTGGGCCTATGAAGCTACCATTTAAAGTAGCATTCCTAAGATTCACAACTGGGGCAAGGATATTGGGTGTCCTAGCCAAACCTTCATCTTTATGCCTCCCCCCTCCTATTTTGGTAGTAGACGGGGCTACTGTTGCCCCCATGGCAATGCCAAGCATCTGTAGATAGTATTGTTGTTCATACAAAAAATAATTTTGATTCAGCACCAAATCCAAAAGGTCCAGTAAAAAGCCCGAGGCACCTGATCTGGAAGATCAAGAGGAAACGTAGCCAAACATTGAAGCACTTCTGCCTGATAGATTTTAGTATACAAGGCTTGAACATCAAGCGTCACAAGATATTGATAGGAAAAACACGCTGTACAAGCTAATAGTTGTGTTAAACAATGTCCTGTATCTTTAATGTAGGATGGAAACTTAGCAGCAGCAGGTTGTAAAAAGACCGCAAAATTTTGACAATGGCTCTAACACAGAATCACGACATGAAACTATGGGTCTGCCTGGTGGGTTTGTAATGGATTTGTGAATTCTGGGGACTATGTAAAAAACTGGAGTTTTGTGAAATTTGTTGATCAAAAAACAAAATTCCCTTTTAGTAACCCAGCCTTTTTGGAGTACATCCCCCAGTAGAAATTGAATCTGCTCAAGTAATGCAGGAGTCGGATCCTGAGCCAATGGTGTATAATATTGGTGATTCTGCAGATACATATCAATTTCCCGGTTATATTGTTCAGGAGATAAAACAACTACTGCACCACCCTTGTCAGCCCTCCTAATAATTAGATCAGAATGTGCTAATTCATGGATGGCCTGTTGATGTAACTAAGAAATATTTGAAAAAGATTTACAAAATGCATGTTCCTCAGCGGTTAAAGTCTGTAAAACTAAATGTTGAAAAGTCAAAATGGTCGGAGCTGTTTCTCCCGGTGGTAAACAGTTGGAGGGACTACTTATAAGAGATGAATCAATGGAAGCATCATACCTAGAAAAATAATGAATTACCCTCAATTTTCTAAAGAAACGATGTAAAGCTAACTGGATCTCAAATGGGTCATACCGTGGGACTGGGACAAAGGATAAACCAAGCTCCAGAACTTGTAATTGTGGGGGAGTCAATACTCGTCCCGATAAGTTGACGACTGCTGTGTTTTGGTCCAGGATCTTGTATCCAGACATGCCCAAAACTCCTGCTGATATGCTCTCCGTGAGCGTCGTCCTTGACGAGATGCCCCTCTACGTAAAGGAGGCTGTTCATAACATGGATGAGCCGAAGCATATTGAAATTTATCAGCAGAATCTGTGTCCGTGGAATCCTCAGAACTATTAGCAAATGCAACATGTCTGGTAGGAGCCTTATCTGAAGATGGCATCCATTTGTACACTTGATTATTTCCATAATCAGTTTTATCCCGTTTGAATTTCTTAATTTTAAGGCTGCGTAAATGATCCCGGTAGGCAGTAAGTTGCTTCTCCGTTTCAGCCCACTGTAGTTGAAAACTTTGAACCTCCTGTGTCTCTAAGATCTGTTTCTTAAGCTCCGCTGCCTGAGAGGTTAATTTTTCTTCTTCTGCACTCGACCGCTCAATAAGCAGAGCAATAATATCAAAAGTGCATTTGTTTAAGAGGGCATTCCATTTCATCAAAAAAGTGAAATCATCCGGAAATTGTCATGGAGCCCGAGGCATCCGCAGCCCCAGGGGGATAATCATTGATTTCAAATATTGAATCATAGCCGAGCCATGCAGCTGTGCTCGGATTAAACGTTTGTGTAAATCCTTCAATTCCAAAGTAGTGGGAGGTAACTGATTGGAATGAGTAATAGAATCCTCAAAGAAAGAGGTACGTTGTCGAAATTGTTGTAATTGTTCATCGGTATAGGCAAAGACGTTGTTGACTGTAACCTTTTTGAAGCGGTACTAGAGCTTTGGAATATTTCGACATTCCCAATAAGTGGTTGAAAAGTGTACTTTGATTTAAAACCTGATTAAAAAAGAGCGGCTGTTTCTAAGAGGGGGTGGTTCCTCTGCTCCCTCTGGTCTAGTGCTCCGACAAAAAATAATTTGTTAAATGTTTGAATATTTTCATTTTTGGTGGCAAAGAATTTCAGGGCACAGCAGTTGTAGCACAGGATTTATTTGAGTGTGTGATTGTACATAAGCAAGGCGGCTGCAAGGTTCCTGCTGTGTATGCCCTTATTTATGAGGGGGGTCAATATTCAGTCAGCACAGCGATTGTATTCGTTTAAGCGCCAGTGCATAAATTGATTCAAATATTCAGCACCATCATGAGGATTATTTTAGAAGCATCCCCATGGGTAAAGAGCAGCATTTATACATGTAGATAGGCATACATGTCTAAATGCCATTTTAGAAAGGCGCTGTTTTACACATGGGGAGATTAACTCCAACTAGATGTCTACAGGGCATGGGGAAGATATAAGAAATATGTGTGGGGGGGCTTAAACTAGGGATATGTTTGAGGATGGGAGCATTTATTTATTTAGCTGTATTTATATCCCGCTTTTCACCGGGTCAGAGCGGTCAATTGGGGGATACATTTAACACGAGGGGATATGAGACACATACGCTTATACTTACAGGGAACATGGGCAATGGAGGGTTAAATGGCTTGCCCAAGACCACAAGGAGTGCCTATAGGACTAGAAATCCCAGTCCCTCTGGCCTGAGATTGCTGTCCCCAGGTGGAACTTGAACCCCCGGCCCTCCAGCCTGAAGTACCTTGTCATAACCACTAGACCACTCCTCCCATGGGGTGCATATGCATGGTTGCAGTAGGGCTCGGGTATATGTGTGTAGTTCTAAGGTGTGGGAAACGTGGCTTTGAATGCATGTTTTGTGTCACCCTTTGCCATGTGCTTTAATTAGTTTTCTCTTTGTCTGTCTCTGTCCATATTGTTCCATGTCAAAGTGCTAGAATGTGAAGGAGGGAGCTTTTAGAATGCAACAAATGTCTATACTATGCTAAGGGGGTAATTTTTGAAGCCCTATTCATGATTCCCATGCCTGAAAACGCCCATTCAAACATGGAAATCATATGGACATCACTCCAGCCATTTTAGAAAGGCCCAAATATATACATATCTGACATGATAGCATCCACGTTGCATAGGAGCATGTGGGGGCATGTCTGGAGCGGGCCAGTAGAGATACACATTTGAGCCCAATTTTAGACCTTCCCTGCACATCTCAATTTACTGTTGAAGACATCCAAGCCCATACCTGCTCCAGGGCATGAATAGGACTCTGAAAAGTGCTCATTTCTGCAAACCAACAACTGTAGAGTGAAAAGGGAAATACTCTCTTACTCTCTGATATTTTGGGCTCCCTGAAAAAATCCTGCTCATAAATAAAAAGGCATTTTTCCTGGCTCCCGCACTGCTGCATGTCCCCTTTTGCAAACTGGCAAGCTAGGACATGTATTGGGGATAGGATACATGGGCACATTCTGAAATAGGGTCGCGGGCACATCTATGTCTCTAGAATAGTGACCATCTGCATCCAGCATGTGCAGATTTCTGAAACTGAATAGAAACATGCACACGTCAGACCCATTACTTTATATGTTCCATTTTTGGTTCTGTGCCGTGGATAAGTATATCTTTCAGGGTGGGGAAAGGCTAATTTTACATGCCACTTACACGTGCTCACCTTCTCTGCTGTCCCTCCCATTAATCAGATGTTTTGACTTGGGCATCCAAAATTTCACTTACAAGGCCTTCCTAAAATGTGTCTTAAGTGTTCTAACAGCTTCCAAGTTTGGTTCACTGAAGTTATTAATCTGATATTTCTTTTTTTATTAACTCATCCAAAACATTTTCATTTTCTGTACCAAATTTGGTAAAGTAATGTCATTTTGGGGATGGCTTTTGTATTTACAAACAGATAGGTTCCCTTTTATATAATTTTTTCCAACATTCTGTATATTGGAAAGCCTAATACATTTTAGCCCAGTTTTTGATTAATATAGATAATTTGTTCATCTATAACTCATCTAAGACTATGCTATAATTCAGATTTCTTAGCAAAAATTCAAAAGGAATGGAAATAACACAGGTACACTACCAAAAAACTGCCTCCAGTTTTGCAACTGATTCCTATAGATTTTGGGATGCTGAATCCAGGAAAAATAGCCAAAATGTTCCATCACGTCACGTTTTCTTGCAAAATTAGATTTCTTACCCATATAAGGAATGTTCACATAATTTCCTTTTAGCCGACTGCAGTTTATTTTCTTGGCCCAAAATAGAGGTTGTAATGGTTAACTAACTAGGAACACTCCCTCATGATATTTTAGAGTGTTTTGTATTCATTTTATACATTAACAGGACAATTGGGAGGCGGGGGGCTAAATCCAGTACTCGCGCTGGCGCATGTTCTTTCCTGTTCGCCTCGCCTCGTTCGCTCGCTCAAACACGGTGGTTGCGACATGAACGTTCCTGTCAAATTTCAGTTTCTTCCAAGTTCATTATTACCTTTTGTTTGCTCAGTCGTAATCCAGCTTTATTCCGAAGTGGTTCACTACAGTTGTAGTTTGCAGTGCTGTGTATTTGTGATGGCTCACAGAGCCAGAGGTTGCGTCAACTCTCCGGACAGTTTTTGTTTTATTTGTGGGGAATATACCGTGAAAAAGCGGCAGAGGAACATTTCTGCATTTATTAAAAAAGTATATTTCGCCTATTTCGGTTTGAAGTTAGGCGATCAAGACAAACCGTGGGCTCCTCACAAAGTGTGCAAGACATGTGAGGAAGATCTACGCTTATGGATGAAAGGTAAAAAACAAGCATTTCGTTTCGGAATACCTATGATGTGGCGTGAACAAAGAGACCACAGCAGTGACTGCTATTTTTGCTCTTGCACTGTGAAGGGATACAACTTAAAAAATAAGAACGTAATAAGTTACCCCAACCTTCCCTCAGCAATTAGGCCTATGCCTCATAGCAACGAAGTACCTGTGCCTGAACCACCAAAATCTTTGGATCATATTTGTGTGGACGGTTCTGATCATGATGAGACTCATCAGATGGCTTTTCCCGATGAGTCCAGTACTTCCGAGTTTGAAACTGAACCAGATCCGAAACCTGAACTTTTCTCTCAAGCTGAATTGAATGATTTAGTCTGGGATTTAGGACTCCCAAAAGATGCTGCCCAACTGCTAGGTTCTCGGCTTAAACAGAAAAATCTATTGTCACCAGGAACAACTTTTTATTGGTACCGCAACCGCGAGACACAATTTTTGAAGTATTTCAGCAAAGAGGAAGATTTGGTATTTTGCAACGATATATACGGAGTGATGGAAAAGTTTAAACTCAAGTATGATCCTGCTGAATGGCGGCTGTTCATTGATTCGTCAAAAGACAGCATAAAAGGTGTTCTTCTTCATAATGGCAACACATTCGCTTCAGTTCCTATTGCTCACTCTGTTATTCTCCAAGAAAAATACGAGAATTTGGCCCTGATTCTTCAGAAGATTCGTTATGATGAGCATAAGTGGATGATTTGTGGAGACTTTAAAATTCTATCCATGCTATTAGGGCAGCAATCCGGTTTCACCAAATATCCCTGCTTCCTTTGCTTGTGGGATTGCCGGGCCCGCGACCTACACTGGGGGAAAAAAGACTGGCCAATTCGGGAGTATTTGAGACCCGGTGAGAAAAATGTTCTTCATGAGAGCTTGGTACCTCGTGATAAAATTCTATTACCACCTCTCCACATTAAGTTGGGTCTCATTAAGCAATTCATCAAGTCCCTTCCAAAAGATGGTGAGTGCTTTCAGTACCTTTGCTCAAAGTTCCCCCGACTTTCTGAAGCAAAGCTAAAGGAAGGAGTGTTTGTTGGCCCTGATATAAGGAAACTCATTTCAGATGGAGCATTCGCTGAAACGATGTCTGAGAAGGAAAAAGAAGCCTGGGATTCCTTCAAGGATGTTGTTCTCAAATTCTTGGGGAACAGGCGGGATGAGAACTATAAGGATATTGTTGCCAGGATGCTCAATGCCTTCAAAGAACAAGGCTGTATGTAACATGAGCCTGAAAGTCCATTTCTTGCACTCCCATGTGAACTACTTTCCCGAAAACTTGGGGGCGTACAGTGAAGAACAAGGTGAAAGGTTTCACCAGGACATCAAGGACGCAGAGAGAAGGTACCAAGGAAGATGGAACACCATTATGATGGCTGATTTCTGCTGGTTGCTGCTGCGGGAAACCCCAGATGAAAAATACGCCAAGCAGCGCACCAAGAGAAGCATTCAGGGGAAGAAGAAACGGGCCCACCAGGAGATTGATTGACCAAGAATGACTTTAAAATCTAAACTGTGTTGACAAATATTGTGTTTTTACTAAACTTTGAAATAAAAATTTGCTAGTTATTACCACAGTGTCGGATCTCATTTATTAGAATTTTATTTTCACACTATCGGGTGTTTGTCTTCATGTATTGCAATGGTGCGGTTTGCGTTTTCTATTCTTACATACATACCTGTACAACATTTTTTGCACATTTCTTTGCTTTGCTTTGTGTCTAACCTCGCTCTTATATGCTCAATGTTTGTGCACATGTATGTGGCTGTTTTAAGTGCAGACAATTTTGCTACCATCACAGTGTGTTTTGTTGACATTACTCTATTCTTATGTGCTGCCTTGTTACAATTTTCTTTATTCTTATTTGAATAACTACTAAACAATTAGTATAAAGAATTCATCCAAGAAACTTTTATCTCGATCGCACTCAATCTGAAACGTTCACCTCAAACTGCTAACCCAATGTAGCAAAAAATCTGTACGTGATGGAGCAAATTGGTTACCAGATTTGGATTCAGTGCACCAAAAAACGTAAAAATCAATCGAAACATTAGAGGCAGTTTAAAAATTTTTTTTTTAGTGTACCTGTGTAATTTGTTGAGGCAAAAAGGTTATTGCTTAATATAGCCCATCTGCCAGTAGAATTTAGAAGAGAAACTCAGATTTTAAAATATACTAAGGAAGCCAGGGTTCATATCCCACTGACACTCCTCATGGCCTTGAGCAAGTCACTTAAACCTCCACTATCTAGGTACAAACTTAAGAGCCCTTTTACTACAGTGTGTTAGATGGTTAACATGCTTTTCAGCACACATTAACCGCTCCTGCAGGCCCACAGTAATTGCAACCATGCAGGCGGGATAAATCCAGTGCACTGAAACTTGCATTAAGCATACATCATACAATGGGCTGAGGTCTGGGCGAGATTAGCAAAAGGGCCCCCTAGATTGTAAGTCCTCAGGAGACAAGGAAATGCCTACTGCATCTGAATGCAACTCACCTTGAACTACTTCAGGGAAGACTTTATTAAGGGCAGATTATATTTTGCCAACTATCAACTCATGTAGCAAGAATATTCACCAGATATTCACTGAAAAATGATATTTAATACACTCTAGAAAAATATACGTGGAGGCACACTCCAATCAGACTGTCCATCCCCCTGTGCAGCCGATCAGAATCAGGATGCCCAGAGATAGACCTGATTCTGATCCCATGGAGGCTAGACATGCCCGTAAGATCAGAATCGGGTCTACGGCCTGAATGTAAGGCCGGGCCCTGATTCTGATTGGCCTGCTTGCCCAGCCACATGCCTAGCTACCTCAGTCAGGCTCCTGAATGGAGCTGCAGTGCCATGATGTCCTGTCACCATGGCAAAATGCTCCATTCAGGAGCTGCGAATGCCGGCCGCCACCGATTTCTTTCTTTCTCTGCAGCTGGACCCTTGATCTGGGCTCCCATGGCCACGGTTTGTCTGCAGGAGACTTATTTCACTCCTACCTTTTTGTTCGGGCCCTGCAACATGATCCCCCAATGTCCAGGAGGACTTATTCTACCTCTGCTGTGGAATAAGTCCCCCGTCTATGTTCACAGCCCCGGACATACAGGGCCAACCTCTGAATCAGCCCTGTATGTCCGGGGTCGCGGCCCACCCATGCTCTGCCCTCGCACTGTCTCAGAAACGCCCTCTCCCATACCCATCTTGTCCTCCCCATACAAATGCACTGTTCGTATGGGGAGGCATTACCTGGGGCTGGCAGGGGATCGAATACCAGGGATAGATACAGCTATTCGCTATTCAGAATGATCCCCTTAGGATATACAATCCCCCCTTCATATGCAAATATCCCACAAAGCAACTTAACCATTATGCCATACACAACAGTGGAAAGCTGAGGTGTCACTCTTGACTCACTACTAACATTTAAAGAACATATCAGACAACTAGTCAAAGGATGCTACTATATGTTAAGGTTACTAAGATGACAACAACACCTGCTTTCCACCAATAAATTCAGGCTCATCCTACAATTCTATTGAAGATTGACTATTGTAACTCGCTTTTATGAGAACTTCCAATAATGTCCTTCAAAGCCCTACAGTTTTTGATAAAAGCAGCAGCTAGATTAATCTACCAATTTGACAGAAGACAACTAACCACTCTTCGCTGGCTACCCATCAAACATCACATTGACTTCAAGATGTGCTGTTTTGCACTCCAAGGAGTATGTTTACTAAAGTACGGTAATGTTACCGTCGTTAATGTTATGGATGCCCATATAAAGGAGTGGGTGGTGCAGCGTTAAGGCAAGCCTTGTCAGGTAACGCGCGTTACAAGGCGCTTAACATGCGGTATAGTGCACCATGAAACTACCGCGCGTTAACATCAAAGCTGACAGGAAGCAGCAGCACGTCCGAAGGGGTTGCAATCAAAGGCGCGCAGACAGTAGAAGGCGCGCTGAGGGATGTGCAGACATAGTGCCTCATGAGAAACGGAGCCGTAGGTGTAAGGCCATAGACCACAGGCAGCTGATATCGCAGTCTGTAATGGGGACATGAGCCACAGATAAACACATGCACACACACCATGTAATGGTGTGCAGAGAAAACAGCATGCAGAAGAGTAAACAAATTAAATGGAAAGGGTGTCAGGGGTCGGTCTGAAGGGCCAGCTGTGTGGATGGTGTGGATGGCAAAATGGGCAAGAAATCCAAAAAGGAGTATGAGGGAATCAAACCGGTACACTGAAGAGCCCAAACACAGTTCACCAACACCAGTACCAAACCATTGAGCCAACTGCCCACCCAGACAGCCCAAAGAAAGGGACCATATGTAACAGCTAGCATGTGACGGAAAGGCTGCATGGAGGGGACACTGCAGTGTACAGTGAAGAGAAGGAAGGGTGTGTGGAGAAGTGATGAAGCCGGAGCCATTTTATGGTAAGGTGAGCAGAACAAACAAAAAGAAAGGAAAAGGAACTTGTGGGAAACAAACCCACAACCTATGTTGGTTCCACGCACGTCTGCAACCACTATCCCAAACAACCAGAAATCAGTTGGTTGAGTGAAAGGTTTGATATAAAAGCTGCAATTTTGGGGCCAACAGTGTCGAAAAATGTTTATAAAATTCAGCTGTTAGACCATCAGAACCAGGGACTCTGCTCTTTGATAGTTGCTTGATTGTGGAAAGGATCTCTCTGACTTGTATAGGAGCTCCCATACTACTGGCATCAACATCAAGCCTAGGGTGCTTTAATGATAAGAGAAAACATTCTTCATGAACCATTCCTCTAGCATTTTCAGATAAAAAGTTTCTTATAGAATGATGCAAAAGCTTTAGAAATATCTGCTGAATTTGTAATAGGAGTGGAACCTTTAAGAATAATTGCTGGAATGTAATTCTTCGATTGCTGAATTCTCAATAACTTAGCAAACAATTTACCTGACTTATTAGCACCCGCACAATAGCCTGTTCTTTAGATAAAAATTTATTTTTCAGCCTGTCGCATCATAACTTTATTATATTCACAGCATCACACCTGTCACAATTAAAATCTTGTACTCCACTGAGTTTGTGCATTGTACAAATTATGTGGAATATAAATCACCACCTCACCATTTGCCGTGTGGGGTTCCTCAGGGTTCTATTCTCTCACCTCTACTCTTCAATGTTTTCCTAGCCCCATTAGCCCTCATGGTCCAACAACTCGGACTGTCAGCCTATTACTATGCCGACAACATCTTTCTACTACATCACACCTCTTCCATATGCCCGGATATTACCATTCTTGACTCATGCTTAGCCATGATCTCCACCTGGCTCTCCAATAACTATCTTGTTCTCAATGTTGCCAAGACAGCAACCATTTGGTTCCCACATAGTTCCCCTTGTCCTTCACTAATTCCTTCGTTCGCAGGTACACCTATTACTATCATTCTGAAGCTTTGCTACTTGGGTGTCCTCCTGGATTCTAACCTGTCTTTTCATGATCACGTTTCCCTCGTGTCACGGTGCTCTTTTTTCTATCTTCGACAGATAAGGGAAATCAGACCGTTTCTTTCTCCACAAGCCCTTACCACACTTTTGCTTTCACTGGTTATCTCAAGATTGGATTTTTGTAACCTTGTTCTTACTGGTGTTCCCAAATACCAGCGCCATTGATTACAGCTAATTCAAAATACTGCAGCCCGGCTTATCTTTCACGCCTCTCCACGGGATCACATTACCCCTCTTCGTTCTCAGCTCCACTGGCTTCCGTTAGATTTCCGGATCAGATTCAAATTACTCACATTGGTACACCGTGCTATTTACACTCGCACTCCTCAGTACCTAGCAGATCTACTGACTTTTCACACTCCTTCCCTTAGTTTGCGTTCAGTACACATTAACCGTCTCTACCTACCCTCTCCAACTCAGGCCCACCTGCAATCAACCAGACAATCTGCTTTCTTCTACCTTGGCCCATCCCTTTGGAATTCCCTTCCGACAGCCCTGCGTTTAGAGGAGTCCTACCCTAAATTTTGGTCCCTTCTGAAAACCCACTTCTTTGCCTCCACCTTTAATCTCCCTCCCTGACTCTCCTACCCTTCCTTAGCCTTTTCTCCCTTCCTGAGTATGTATGATTGTCTATCGCTTTCTCTTTCTATCCTGTACATGAATGTGTAGTTCCTTTTCTTTTCTATTTCCTTTTTGTCTCCTAATAATATTGTAAACTGCCCCGATGTAATGGGGGGCGGTATATCAAGTCTCGAAATAAACATAAACATAAATAAAATAAATACAATAGAATTTATTTATTTATTTATTTATTTATTTATTTCAACTTCTTATATACCGCACTTTTTGACATCAGCGCCACCTTAGGCACATAACTACCACCTTCAACTCTGTCCAAAGACTGATTCAACAAAATTCATAGTTATTGCATATGCCAAGAAGGATACATTTGACCATTTCTTTATTTATTTAGATTAGTTCATGCCCTTCAGTAGGAGCTCAAGGCAAGTTACATTCAGGTACTCTGTATATTCCCCTGTTCGCAGAGAGCTTGCAATCTAAGTTTGAACTTGAGGTAACGGAGAAAATGACCTTTGTAATCTCTAAAAGTTCAATAGGATCCCTTATACCTCAAGTAGTGGGCAAAACCATTTCCAACAGTTATCAAAAGCATTTGCGGTATATCAAATAAAGACACTCAATACCCCTTCATTTCAATGGCACGGTTTTAGCACTTCTAAAATTATTGCCCTTATTTTTTCAAATTGAATTATTTTATTCCAGTAAATTTTCACACTGTATTTGACTGCCACATAGTTTACTTAATTTGCACCCCCTCTGTGCATTTGCCAGAGAAGAAATATCTTTTAAAGAGCCAGGGCTTCTTTGCTGTCACCTTTAGCACAGCACTTGCCCTACTTTCTATAATCTGATTCCTAAAATACAGATCATTTCCCTTCTAATCCTCTTTAGCTTTTCTTTCTCAAGCCAGTCTCCATCTGTGTATAACACTAATTACTTCACATCTAAAACAATTATACTTTTATTCAACGGCCTTCCAATTTAGAACAGCATTCAGCATCTTAGCTAGACATTCCTGTCGGCAATATAAAGGGCATGTTTCCTTGGTGCCCTGTTATTAATGACCTCTACATAGGGAGGAACTGGATCAGGCTGTGTACTGTTCTGTTGTGGATCAGGAACTGGTTAAAAGCTAGCAGAGAGTAGGACTAAATGGCTAATTTCCTTAATAGAGAGAGGTAAATAGTGGAGTACCCCAGGGATCTGTGCTGGACCTGCTATTTTTTAACATATTCATAAATGACCTGGAAATGGCAAAAACGAGTGAGGTGATCAAATTTGCAGATGACACAAGATGATTCAAAGTTATTAAAATGCAAGATTGTGAAAAAGTTTAAAAGGACCTTAATGAATTGGAAGACTGGACATCCAAGTGGCAGAAGGCATTTAATGTGGACAAGTGGAAAGTTATGCATTTGGGGAAGAACAACCCAAACTATGGTTATACAATGCAAGGTTCCACATTAGGAACCACCACCCAGGAAAAGGATTTAGGCGTCATTGTGGATAATATGTTTAAACCCTCTGTCCACTGTGCCGCAGCGGCCAAGAAAGCAACTAGAATGCTAGGAATCATAAGGAAAGGAATGGAGAATAAAACAAAAGATAATATAATGCCTCTATATCATTCCATTGTGCGACCACACCTTAAATATTTTGTGCAATTCTGGTCACCATATCTTAAAAAGATATAGCAGAATTAGAAAAGGGACAGAGAAGAGCAACTAAAATGGTAAAGGGAATGGAAAGCTATCCCTATGAGGAAAGGCATAAAAGGTTAGGGCTCTTCAACCTGAAAAAGAGACAGCTGAGGGGAGATATGATAGAGGTCGATAAAATAATGAATAGATTAGAATGAATAAACTTAGATCAGTTGTTTACTCCTTCAAAAAGCAGAAAGACTAGAGGGCATGCAGTGAAGCTACAATGTAGCTCATTTAAGATTAATAGGAGAAAATGTTTTTTCACTCAATGTGTAATCAATCTCTGGAATTCATTACCGGAGGATGTAGCAGAATCTGTTAGTGTAGCTGGGTTTAAAAAAGGTTTGGACAAGTTCCTGGAGGAAAAATCTATAAATCATTATTAAAGAGGGCCAGGGAAATCTACTGTTTACCCCAGGATAAGCAATGTGGAATCTGTGTGCCTTTTTGGGAACCTGCCAGGTACTTGTGACCTGGATTAACCACTGTTAGAAACAGGATACTGGGTTTGATGGACTTTGGTATGACCCAGTATGGCATTTCTTATGTTCTTATGACTGATACGATAGGGGCCATGGCCACCACTCGCAATACCATCCTCAGTCACAAAGACATGAAGCAGCGCTATAGAATACCTACTACCTTCCTACAAAAGGTTTTAGGCAGCGATCAATGCTTGCAGTCATGAACTAACCCTGATTTTACTGCCAGTACATCCTGAGACCTTCATACCTGATCCCTGCTGGGTGCAAATAAAATAGACAAGATAAGTATTTGCACCCAGAAGGGATCAGGTATTGTCGATAACCAAAACTTGGTTATTGACAATGTTTAAGGCACATTAGCAGTAATGTCAAATAGTGATGGGCTAAAAACCACAAATCTTTCTTGGACCTCTGACCTGTAAATCCAGGTACTCACACTGCTCAATATTGGCATTTTGTGTCATCTGAAAATCTGATCACCTCAATCATTATTCCTGTTTTCAGGTCATTTATGAATATGTTAAAAAGCAGCAAGCCCAACACAGATCCCTAGGGGACTTTACTATTCACTTTCTCCATTGAGAAAATTAGTAATTTAGCCCTACTCTATGTTTTCTATCTTTTAACCAGTTCCTGATCTACAATAGTGCACTGCCTCCTATCCCGTGACTTTTTAATTTTGCCAAGAGTCTCTCATGAAGGGCCTAGTCAAAGGCTTTCCAGATACCTAAATCGACTGGCTCACCTTTCTCTACCTTTTTATTCACACCTTCAAAAAAAGATAACCGATTAGTAAGACAAGACTTTCCTAGACTAAATCCATGTTGGCTTTCTCCCATTAAACCATAACAATCTACATGTTCAGTAATTTTGTTCTTTATAATGGTTTCTACCATTTTACCTGGTATTGACATCAGGCTCACTGATCTGTAGTTTCCCGGATCACCCCTGGAAAAGCTTTTAAAAATTGGCGCTACAATGGCCATTCTCCAATCTTCAGGTACTACAGAAGATGTTAATGATAGTTCAGATATTGCTAATCAATCAATAAGAACTCATTCAACAATTAACCTATGTATCACAAATGAACATCTGTTTGAGTGTCTTTCCACAAGCCTCAGAAAACAACCCACAAAGCACCACAATATCAAAGAATATTGAATAATCTCTTGAGTGTGTGCAGGGGTGTATCACATCAACGGCTTAGGAGTTATGAAGACCTGATGAAACCATTTATAATTCACCAAATATAATAAAAAAGTACTTAGCTCTTGAGCTCTTGAGCAATATTGAATAGTCTCGGTCTTCATAAATTTTTGTTGTTGTTTTTATGCTGTTATTCCTTTTTTTGTCATTTCTTTTTTATATATAAAACATATCACGTTTCAGCTTGCCTGAACCTCCATTGTTAGGAGAAAGGCAATGTCCCAACGCCAAATTTGAAGGCGCCCTTGCGTTTCTCCACTAGGGGTTTATCAAGGGACCGGATCAGCAACAAAATCTGATGGCAGCGCAAGTCCAAACCAACAATCACCCGTGTCTTCTTCGGGAAGGCAAAGAACGCCACGCATAAACCCCTAGTGGAGAAACCCCTAGTGGAGAAACGCAAGGGCGCCTTCAAATTTGGCGTTGGGACATTGCCTTCCTCCTAACAATGGAGGTTCAGGCAAGCTGAAACGTGATATGTTTTATATATAAAAAAGAAATGACAAAAAAAGGAATAACAGCATAAAAACAACAACAACAAAAATTTATGAAGACCGAGACTATTCAATATTGCTCAAGAGCTAAGTACTTTTTTATTATATTTGGTGAATTATAAATGGTTTCATCAGGTCTTCATAACTCCTAAGGCGTTGATGTGATACACCCCTGCACACACTCAAGAGATTATTCAATATTCTTTGATATTGTGGTGCTTTGTGGGTTGGTTTCTGAGGCTTGTGGAAAGACACTCAAACAGATGTTCATTTGTGATACATAGATTAATTGTTGAATGAGTTCTTATTGATTGAGTTGTATTTATCATTCACAAAATTTGGCCGTTTAGGTATTTAGTACAGATTTTGCTAATAGCAGGCCTGAAATCTTATATTTTAGTTTCATCACTCCGGGATGTATACTATCTAGTCCAAGTGATTTGCTACTTTAGTTTATCAAATAGTTGTAATGCATCTTCCTGTTTTATAGAGATTTTTTCAATTCTTCTGATACATCACCTTTAGATACCATTTCAAGCATGGGTAACTTCCCTACATCTTCTTCAGTAGACAAAAGCAAAGAATTCATTCAGCCTCTTTGTAATGACTTTGTCCTTCCTTAGCTCCCCTTTTACCCCTCTATAATCTAATGGTTCAACTGACTCTCTCACAGGATTTTTGCTACAAATGTACTTGAAAAGGTTTTTATTATATGTTTTTACTTCCAAGGCAAGCTTCTTTTCAAATTCTCTCTTTGAATGCCTTATCAAAGCCTTGCATTTAACTTGCTAGTGCCTATGTTGTTTCCTGTTTTCATCATTTGGTTCCTTTTTCCATTTCCTTAAAGATGCTTTTTTAGATACAACAGCATCTCTGATCTCACTTTTAAACCTTGCAGGCAGTCATTTGTCCTTCCTTCTAACTTTCTTAAAGTTTGGAGTACATGGCGTACATCTGGTCTGGGCTTTCAAGATAGTATTTTTAAACAACGCCCATGCTTGACCTTTAACATTTGAAGCTGCTCCTTTTAGTTTTTTTTTAAACTATTTTCCTCATTTTATCATAGTCCCACTTTTGAACTTTAAAAGCTAGTGCTGTGGATTTCCTTGTTGTTCTTCCTCCATTTATTAAAACAAATGCAATCATGCCATGATCACTATTGCCAACTAACCCTAACACCCTTATCTCTTGCACCAGATCCTGTATTCCAATAAGGACTAGGCCTAAAATAGCATCCCCCCTTGTTGGTTCATGAATAGCTGCTCCAAGAAGCAGTCATTTATTTAATCTAGAAACTTTATCTCTCTATATCTCCTACTGTGACATTGACCCAGTCAATACTGGGGTAATTGAAATCACCTATTATTACTGTGCTGTAACATTTGTTAGCTTCCTTGATTTCTTTTAGCATTTTATCATCCATCTATTCATTCTGGCCAGGAAGATGTTAATACACCCTTACTGCCAATGCCTTCCCTTTTTTAAATGGAATTTCTATCTATAGAGATTCTAAAGTGTATTTTGTTTTCTGAAAAATTTTATCCTTTTTGACTCAATGCCCTCTCTATCATAGAGTGCAACCCTTCCGCCAATTTGATCTACACTATCATTGCGATGCAGTTTGTACCCAGTTACCACAGTGTCTCATTCATTGTCCTCCTTCCACCAGGTCTCTGAGATGCCAATTATATCTAACCTATCATTTAGGGGCATGTTTACTAAACTGCGTTAACATAGCAGCAGCTACGTTAAGGTGCGTTATGTGCCGTTAAGGCGCACATAATGCGCCTTAATGTTCCCAGCCACGTTAAGGCCAGAAAAGGGTGGGGAGAGGGCGGAGAGAAGGGGTCAATGGGCAGGGAGTGGGCGGGGAGAGGCCCCTTCACACTAACGTGGAGAAATTAAGGGCTGAATCCTAACGCAACTGAAAACCTGGCGTTAGCACACATTTGCAAGAGAGAGAAACCATTTCAGTGTCAGCAATGTACAGCATAGGCAGGGAGCCCAGAAAGGTGATAGTAGTGCTTCATTTGCAGCAACAGCATAGTGCCCTGGTATGAAAGGCCACTATGGTGATGGCACAAATGGGGCATGGGGGCTGCAGGTGGGATCTGCAGTGGGGGCTACTGGGGCATAGGGTGGACTAGGTGGTTGCCGAGGTGGCACATAGGAACGCAGAAAATGGAAACCAGCAAGACAGCAACTGGCCAGGGTCAGACATGCCCATGAGTCTGTGTCCCACAGTGTCCCATCCAGGGGACATCACCCAGCAGGCACCCCAAGGGGTGCATAACATTGACAGGCTGTGCTGGGGGAAGCGTGGATATCTATGTAGGCACCCCTACCGCAGATCCCACACCTTAGGCAGCCACCTACCTGCCCCTACATGGCCTGGGATGGCGCACCACCAGCACCAACAGCATATGGTCATGGCGGCATGGCAGAGGGGGTGGGTGATTGTGCTGGGGGGAGCAGTGGCACTCACCTGCAGTGGACCTAGGCCATGCCCTGTACCAGTACGTGTTGTGCAGTGCAACAGAAGAGGTCTGGCCAAGGAACGTAAGGGTAGCCCCAGGGACCACTATGCTGCTGCGGCAACAGTGTGGTGCAGTACACTCAGCCAGTATGTCCAAGAGCAGAGGGTCAGAGGTTCAGGTCCCATCTGTGTATCCTGCAGAGCATCTCCCCATAGTTTTAGCCCACAATGCAGCCACAACAACAACATGGGCAAACCCCAATGCAGTGGTGCACAGGGGTATGGACACTCACTCACAAGGGCTCCACTATCCACAGCTTCATGGAGTGTCAAACTGTTGGCCCCAGCACAGAGCTACAGTTATCACCAGAGCACTACTACTACCCCCTGCACAGATTTCCAGTGTCGGCACTGTGATCAGGACCAGTGCAGGGTGTAGGGTTGGCAACCACCACCATCTCTGCACAATGCTGAGATAGGTGTGGGAGTGTGCGTATGTCTCTCCATTGTTTTGTGTCTGCCAACACTTCACAGAGCCCACATTGCTGACACTGCTTCTAGTGTTAGCCTGCAAATGTGCATAATGAGCAGCAAGGCATTGTGGGTATGGCCAAGACAGGGTGGACTGGCCAGGATGCATCTGCACAGGGTGGAGGGCAATGGCTGGGACACTGTTGTGCCCGACCACCACCTGCATGGACAGGGTGGCCACAGCATGTCACACTGGGGGGGGGGGGGGATTCCACTCTCACTCTGACCAAGCAGTGACCATGGCATGTCTATGTTCCCACATAGTGCCACACATTATTTGTTTTTAGTGATGCCTGTGTGTTCTTGGTTTTGGGGCCCAATCACGGAGCTACCTGCTTGGTGTCTGTGCTGTGCATCCCACTTCTGGGTGCACAGGATTCCCCTGTGAGCATGCACTATGGACTGGTTAGTGGGCTGTCTGTAGTTTGCCTGTGCATGGTGGGAACACTTTGTAGGATGCTGCAGGTTGATGAGTGGCAAACTGTGGTGTGGGGCAGTTGAGCCTACCCCGAGCATCATTGCTGGTCTGCAATGGTCACAGGTATGGCACTGGCCCAGCAGCCCTGGAGGGCTGTCATCCGCCAGCAGGACTGTGGTTGCTAGTACTACAGCCATTCTGCAGAGTGCAGCCACCTGCCCCACCACACCCTCATCTACAAACAGGGTGATGGAGGCCCCTTGGGGTATATAGGGCATATTACTTCGACCCATAGTGGCAGTGCTACATAGCCCTCATGCGAGTCTACACTCCCCACTGCCCTGATAATAGGTACCCATGACAACCACACCTTAACACCGGGTACACAATAATCTGGGTGGTGTCCGGTCCCACAGAGCCACATATGATTGCAGCACACAGCTGGAACAGATGTACATTTGACTGCACTGCTGGGAACACCTGTCACACACTGGCACTGCTGGGGTTGTGCAGCAAAACCTATCTCTGGCACCACATGTACTGTGGACCTAGTGCTGGGCACCCATCCTATCCCTCAGGGTGAACATGGAACCTGCACAATGGCATGGTCTGTAGCTACTCTGTGCCAGTATCAAGTACTGTCAGTGCATCTTACCACGCTGCAGTCCTGGAGAGGTGTAGACCCCATTTGGTGGTCAGCTGTAGGCCACTGTTCTGCATTTGCAATGCATCATGGGTGCTGGTGGGGTTACCCTATCCTGGCGCACGGAGCAGTTTGTTCCGTGACCTGCAGTCCTTCCGTACCCAGCCATTGCTATGCAGCAAGCCATAGAGATATAGCCTACTGGTTAGTATGCTGACGTTCTAGGCAGAGGTTATGGGTTCAATTCCTTGTTGTTCCCTCCTGTCCAAGGAAGATATTTTGCTTGCCTGTGACAGTCATATCTTTGCAGATCTGTGCTGCCAGCCCACAGTACCCTCACCACAGTTGACAACAATCCTTATAAGGCGTTACAAGGCTCCTAATTACGCATAGTACAAGGCGCGTTATAAGACACGTTATAAGGCACCTTATGAGGTGCAGTACAAGGCAAGTTAGAAGGCACCTTATGAGGCACAGTACAAGGCACGTTAGAAGGCACCTTATGAGGCGCAGTACAAGGCACGTTAGAAGGCACCTTATTAGGCGCAGTACAAGGCACGTGCCTTGTACTGCGCCTCATAAAGTGCCTTCTAACGTGCTTTATAATGTGCCTTATAACGCGCCTTATCTGACACAGCTTTAATGCTGCCCCACTCACTCCTTTATATGGGCATCTGTATCATGAACGCGGAACCTAACGTGAATGGCATTACCGCAGTTTAGTAAACATACCCCTTAGTGTTATATATTTTAATTTTCCCATCTTATTTTTTAGGCTTCTAGCATTTGCATGCAGGTGTTTCAGAGATTGTATTTTGTTCATATTAACAATTTGCTTATCAGTTGAAAGGGGTAACTTGGAATCTTTCAGCTCTGTCTACTCTATACTTAAAGGCATCTGGGTTACTTATTCCTTTATTGGAATCTCTCTATGAGGATACCCTAACTTCCTTCTTTTGCTAGTAACCTTCAAGGACACATCATTCTGAAACATATCCTTGATCTTCCACTATAAGTGATCATCTCACATCCAGTGATCACCAGATGGTGTGTTTCAGCTTTAGAACTAGGGCTGATAAAGTCTATTCAAAAGTGAAGGTCTTAGACTTTAAGAAAATTAACTTTGCCAAGATGGGAAAATACCTCAAGTTGTTAGCAGGATGGAAACAGTTAGGGGATGTAGAAAAGCAATAGACAACACAAAGCAATAGATAACACTGAGAGGGGATATTTTAAGGGCAACAAATCTTTTTTGTTAGAAAAGTAAATAAATATAAAATAAAAAGGAAGCCATTATGGTTTTCAAAAGAAGTAGCTGAAAAGGTAAAGAAAAAGAGAGTGGCCTTCATAAAATACAAGAGAACACAAAAAGAGGAAGACAAGCATCAATATTTGGAAAAACTTAAAGAAGCTAGGAAAGTAGGCAGGAAAGCAAAGATACAAAAAGAACAAATAGCCAGTGCAATAAAATGGGGGGACAAGACATATTTTAGATATGTTAGCGAGAGAAGGAAGTGCAAAAGTGGTATTGTCAGACTCAAGGGTGAAGGGGAAGAATATGTAGAAACTGATGAAGATAAAGCGGAATAGCTTAACAAATATTTTTGTTGTGTTCGCAGATGAAGGGCCCAGAGCAGGACCTCAGAAAACACCTACAAATAGGTGCAGAAGTGAAAGAGTTCTTGAATGGTTTTCAGAAGATGGTGTTTGTGAGGAATTAGCTAAAGTAAAAGTAGACAAAGTGATTGGCCAGATGGGGTACATCCAAGAGTATTGAAAGAACTTGGAAAGGTTCTAGCGGCTCCACTGTCTGACCTTTTCAAGGCTTCTTTATTGTTTATTGTTTATTTGAATTTGATATACCGCTCAGACCAAAAAGGTATTAGAGCGGTTTACAATACTTCATCATTTAGGGAAAAAGAAAGGAACGCCAATTATAAAATAGGACAGAGTAGAGTACAGACACAGTCAAACAGATAAGAGGAGAAAGACACGGAACAGCACATTACCCAGATAGATAAGCAGGACTTCAATATAGCCTCCAGAGACCGACGCCACGAACCAACGCCTAGGGGCCACGCCAAAGGGCCCTCTGGCGAGGCCCTCAGGCGCGGGCCCGCAAGGCGCGGGCGCGCCCCGGCAACGGCAGTTCTTCAGCCGTTGAGCTGTGCGGGTGATTGGCTGCTCGGGGAGCAAGGGGGAGCTCCTGCTCTCACCCCGGACTGACACGCTGCTCAGCTGCGGCCCCGGCAATGGCAGTTCTTCAGCTGTTGAGCTGTGCGGGTGATTGGCTGCTCGGGGAGGAAGGGGGAGCTCTTTAGAGTTAGGAGAGGTTCCAGAGGACTGAAGAAAGGCACATGTGGTCCCTTTACAGAAATGCGGAAGTAAGGATGAGGTTGACAACTACAGGCAAGGTTAGTCTGACCTCTGTGTTCAGTAAATTAATGGAAACACTCCTAAAGCAGAGGATAATGAGGTTTCTGGAGTCCAGTGGATTGCAAGATATGAGGCAGCATAGGATTACTAGAGGCAGGTCTTGTCAGACAAATGTGATTGATTTCTTTGACTGGGTGACTAGAGAGTTGGACTGAGAGACAGCCCTAGATGTGGTAAAGCCTTTGACACCATTCTGCACAGGTAACTTATAAATACATTGAGCACCCTAGGGATGGACCCTAAAATGACTGATTAGGTTAAACATTGGTTGAGTGGAAGGCAACAAAGGATACAGGTTAATGGAGCTCACTCTGAGGACAAGCATGTGTGCTGCAGGAATCTGTCCTTGGTCCGATTCTTTTTAACATTTTTGTTAGTGATATTGCAGAAGAGCTGTCAGGTAAGGTTTGCCTGTTTGCGGCTGATAGGAAAGTCTGCAATAGAATAGACACCCAGGAAGAAGTAGATAATATGAGGAGGGATCTAGCTAAGCTTGAAGAATGGTTGAGAATTTGGCACCTGAGATTTAATGATAAAAATGCAGGGTCATCATTTGGGCTGCAAAAATCCAATGGAGCGGTACAGTATAAAGGGTGAAATACTTCTGCTCATGAAAGAAGGGCAGGGACCTGGGCATAACTGTTTCTGATTATCTTAAAATGGCTAAGAAAAGGTAGAAAAAGTGACGGCGAAAGCCAAAAGGATGCTTGGGTGCATAGGGAGAGGAATGGCCAGCAGAAAAAAGAAGGTAATAGTGCCTCTGTATACATAAGTCTTTGATGAGACAAATTTGGAGTATTGTATGCAATTCTGGAGACCACACCTTCAAACGGATATAAACAGGATGGAGTTAGTTTATGTTTTTATGTTTATGTTTTATTTCACTTGATATACCGCCTTTCAAATAACAGCAAGGCGGTTTACAAAACTCAAATAATATAGAAGTGGGCCATGGGCACAGAAAAGAAGTTACATTGGTAGACAGGAAAGCAAGAGGCAAAGGCAAGCATACATACATACACATTGAACATGACTGAGAGAGAGGAGCACACAAGACTAAACATGGGCAGTGGGTAGATCGAATGCTTTGTTGAAAAGATAAGTTTTTAGCTGAGTCTTAAAGGTGCGGTAGTTTTGTTTCAGACGTAGTGAAGTAGGGAGAGAGTTCCACAGAGCAGGGCCAGCAAAGAAAAACACAGAGTTATGGGTGGACTGGAGATGAGCACGTGAAGGGGAAGGAAGGTGAAGCCGATTTATGTGTATGTACCGCAGGGAATGACTAGGAGTATGAAATTGTAGTAGATCAGACAGGTACTGTAGGGTGTGGGTATATATAACCCGATGGACCAGCATGAGAAGTTTGTAATGGATACGAGGAGCCAGAGGAAGCCAGCGAAGATTTCTAAGAAGGGGAGTGACGTGTTCCCAGCATGTGGAGTGAGAGATAATGCGTGCAGCTGTGTTCTGTATGCGTTGTAATCTGAGAAGCTGGGATTTAGGAACACCGGTAAGAACAGAATTACAAAAGTCAAGACGGGAGATAACCAGGGACAGAATGAGAGCAGTGAGGGCCTGAGGTGTGAGGAAGGGATGGATGGCTCGAATTTGCCGAAGGAAAAAGAAAGAGGACCAAGTAATGTGGGATATGTGTTCTCGGAAAGAGAGGTCTGAGTCAAGAAAGATACCCAGATACCAAAAATGTGATACTAATGGGATGGGGGAACCAGAAAAAGATGGGGCCAGTGAAGGAGGGGGACTGCCATGGGCGAACCAAATAGCCAATGTCTTAGAGATATTTAGGTGCAGACAGTTAGAAACCAGCCAGTCAGCTACAGAGTAAAGGCAAAATTTAAGAGGGGAGAGGTCAGAGTGAAGAGGGGAAGTATGATGCAAAAGAATAATATGGTCGGCATAGTAGAAAGCAGAAAGGCCAGATTGTTGTATTAGCAGTGCAAGGGGTGCCATGAAAATATTGAAAAGCAGATGTGCTAATACAGAACCTTGGGGAACACCACAGTGCAAGGGAAAAGGATCAGAAGGGGCATCAGGCGGGGAACAGGAGAGAACAGGGCAAGATCGGGCAAAAAGATAGGAGTGAAAACATCTGTAGACAGTCCCTCAAAGGCCAGCATCCCACAGACGGGAAAGAAGAAGAGAGTGATCCACCAGGTCAAAGGCAGCAGAGATATCAAGTGATACCGCCACCGTGAAGTCACCACGATCGTGTGCCATGTGAATTTCATTGAGAAAATCAACAAGCACCATCTCCACACTGTGACCAGGACGGAATCCAGCTTGGCAGGGATGAAGAAAGTGGGTGGTGTCTAAATGATGCGATACTTGTGCAAAAATGGCTTTCTCCAGGATTTTGGCTAAGAACGGAAGATGAGAGACAGGATGGTAGTTGGCGGGGACAAGTGGGTCAAGGGAGGGTTTCTTTAAAAGGGGACATACGAGAGCATGCTTCCAAGGATGAGGAAAGATACCAACAGAAAGATTAGTGTTAATGATAGTTAGAATGGAGGGAAGAAGGGCAAGAGAAGGTGTAAGAAGCCATGAGGAAGGGATAGGATCAAGGGAACAGGTGGCCTTATTGGCAGAGGTGATAGACTTGAGCAATTCAGAACTGGTAAGAGGGTGAAAGGAAGCCCAAACATGAGAAAGAGAAGAAGAGGGGGGGGGGGAGGAAGGGGAGGGGGGTATGGAAGGGGGACAGTAAGGTAGGGAAGCCCTAAGATCGGTAACCTTAGCACAGAAAAATGAAGCCATTTGGGAAGCAGAAGGAGATATTGTCATGTGGTGGGACACAGAATTGGAACCGGATTGGAGTGAAGTAAGGGAGTGGAGAACCCTATATAGCTGACGGGTTTGGTTTGGAGCGGAAGAGATAGAAGCAGAAAAATAAGTTTGTTTAGCTAAATGTATCTGAGATCGATAGTGAGAATGTTGGGCTTTAAAGAACATCAAAGAAGATGGGGAGCGTGACTTTCTCCACCGCCGTCCGCCCTGCGAAGTTGGGAGCGGAGAAGGAGATCGGAATGGAACCAAGGCTGTGACACGGCGCGACATGAGGTGTGGGGTTCTAATGGTGCAAGAAGGTTTAATGTGTCTGAGAGGCAGGAGGACCAGTGAGATACTTGTGAATCAGGTGACAGAAGAGGGAAATCGACTGATAAAAGGTTATCAGCAGATGGGAAGTGACCAATTGTGAGGGAAGTGATCCGACGTGAAAATCTCATGGGAGTGGGTGAGGAAGAATGGAAAGATGGAAGGGAGGAAGGGAGGGGGAGGAGGGACCAAAGAAGGCATGGAAGTTGAGAATGTAGTGGTCTGTCCAGGGTAAAGGTCTGGCGACAAAGTGTTGCAAAGAGACGTTCGAGGAAACAGAAGAGATAGAGATAGAGATAGGTCCTGAAGAGGTGACAGAAAGGAGTGATCCCTAGAGGAGGAGGGTGAGCCAAGATGTAAATTGAAGTCACCAGCAATGACCAGGTGAGGGAACTGCAGGGACAGATCAGAGATTGTTAGGAGAAGAGAGTCCCAGAGGTCTGGGCGAAGAGCAGGGGGGGAGTAAATGGCTAGGATATGTGAGGACGGAGAAGAATGAAGGCAGACGAGTAGGGCTTCCGGGTAGTGTATTAAAGGCGAGTGGATTTGTGTAAAGGGGATGGAGGGATGAACAATAGCTGCCACACCGCCACCAGTGCGATCGGTGTGGGGAACTGAGACAGCGGAGAAGCCTAGGGGGAGACACCGAACAAGAAGGGCATCTTCTCCATCCTTAAGCTAGGTTTCAGTGAGAAGCAAAAGGTCAAGGGAGTTCTAGAGAATGAGGTCCTGTACCAGGAGAGTTTTGGATCTTAGGGAGCGGCAGTTGAGGAGGCCACACTTAAGTGAGGGAAATAAGGGGGCGGGGTCACCAAAGCATCTGAGGATGAGCAGGAGGGAGAAGGAAGACAGGGGAGAAGATTGAAGAGAAAATGGAATAGAGACGCATTAAGATTGTAGGAGGACGAAGGGCGAAGCGGATGATAACCCCATTTGACAGGTATGGGAGCCATGAAATGACCAGGGAGGGCTGCGTTAAAAGGGAGAGTGGACATGGTAGAAGGGACAGAAGACTGACAGACACCGGTAGCAGGGGAGGGTGTAAATGAGAAGCAAAGACCAGAACAGCTGAGTGGAAACGCGTTGTGGCAAAATGCAGCCTCCGCCACCGGAGCCGCCGCCCCAAGGAGCGCACCTAAGGAGCACGTCGTGCTCCTTAGGTGCGCTCCTTCGGTGCGCACCCCTGCTGCATGCCGCCGTGGTAACAGGCGCCACAGGCGCTGGCTTTAAGTAGTTGATGGAGAATCTACCTGGCAGAACACGGTCGCGTGAACGTGACCGCGTCACTTCCGGGGGGGGGGGTGGAGTCGGCAGTGAGCAGAACAGCTTAGACCTACAAAATATAAACAAACAGCTTGCAATACAGGTATAAGTAAAGTATAGGGCATAGAGACACAATAAGAGAAGTGGCTAACAAAATGGTCAGTGGTCTTCATTATAAACTTAAAGATCTCAATATGTATACTTTAGAAGAAAGGTAGGATAGAGAAGATATGACAGAGATGTTTAAATACCTCCATGGCATAAATGCACAGGAGGAGAGCCTCATTCAATTGAAAGTAAATTCTGCAACTGGGGACATAGGTTGAGGGTGAAAGGAGATAGACTCAGGAGCACTGTTCCCTCTAAGCTGTGTGTGTGTGTGCGCGCACACACCTTGCCGAGCAAGCGCACATACTTTACAACAGAGCGCACAAAAATTACGGTTCTGATTCTGATAGCAAACAACACAGACATCTTAAAATTTTAAAGTTGTGATTGTAATTACTAGAAATTTTCTGCTTCATTTAACAATCGTCTATTTTCATTTTAATTTGATTAAAATAGATGCGGTGTACATACTGTATTCTGACGTGTAGTCAAATTTTAAAGTATATAACTCCGAGTGTCGTTATGTGGCGCACAAAAATTTAACCTTCCTTCAAAAGCTGCACAGCTGATATTTTATGCGCACACAGCCTACAGAAAATTAGAGGGAACATTGCTCAGGAGTAATACTGTATGTATTACGAAAAGAGTGGTTGATGCATGGAATAGTCATATTTCTCTGTTTCTAGGACTATTGGCTTTCACCTGTTGTCTAGTTTAAAAGCTTCTCTATCTTCTTTTTAAAGGTTAATGCCAGCAGCCTGGTTCCATCCTGGTTAAGGTAAAGCCCATTCTTTCGGAAAGCCCCCCTATTCCCCAGAATGTTGCCCAGTTCCTAGCAAATCCAAAACTCTCTTCCTTGTACCATCATCTCATCCACGTATTGAGACTCTGGAGCTCTACCTGCCTTTTTGGTCCTGCGCATGGAATTGGAAGCATTTCTGAGAATGCTATCCTGGAAGTTCTAGATTTCAACTTCCTATCTAAAAGCATAAATTTGGCTTCCAGAACCTCCCTCCCACACTTTCCTATGTCATTAGTACCAACATGTACCAAGACTGCAAGCTCCTCCCCAGCCCTATAACCTGTCTATCTTCGCACCAGGCAAGCATGCTACTAAGTGATCTTCACGTCCACCAGCCACCCAGCTAGCTACAATACATGCCTAATGATCGAATCACCAACTATAATGGGATCCTCGCCCTTCCCTCATGGGCACATGGCCCTGGAGAAACCTCCTCATTGCAAGAGGATTTTATATCACCTGGAGGACAAGTTCTAGCTACAGAATCATTTCCTGCCACACCAAGGTGATGCTTTCCTTTCACTTGACCTCTCTCTCCTCCATAGCAACAGACAGGCTTCCAGACTGGAGGTGAGACTTCAGTTTTATGGCCCTATAGGTCTCGTCTATATACCTCTCTGTCTGCCTTAACTCCTCCAAGTCTGCTACTCTAGCTCCTAGTGCACACGTAAGACCTCTCACCAACTGGTAGAAAATCACATGTTACACTCAATGCAAAAGACTGGATAGCCCCCATCTTGCTGCTGGACTGCTGTCTGCATCTTAGTTTTAAGGATTTGTTTATCTATTTAATGTTTACTTGCTTAAGGTTGCTAGGGATACTTCTACCAATGCAACTAGTGTATACCTAATAGATTTAAGGGACGTTATTCACCTCAAGATGAATTTTAGGGCCTTATTTAATTCATCTATTCCATATGAGAATAGCCAGTTAAATCTGAAAGTAAATTTGACCACCTCTTTCCCTTTAATAGGTTTAAGAGCCTTTAAATCTAAGATTATGCCTTCAGTGGGTAGAAAAGAAACACTAAGGTGGTCATTCTGATCCAGGAATAGCGGGGTTGGATGTCAAGGTTGGATGTCCAACCTATTTAGCCCCTAATTGCAATTCCGGTGTCAGAACCCTCCACCCATACACCATGTTTGTGCGGGGCGCGCTGGACAGGGGAGGGAGGGGGTGGAGCGGGGCAGTGCAGAGGAGGGACCATCTGCCGGGACGTACCGAGGCAATTCAGCTCCTGCCTCTGTACATCCCCCAGCACCTAACTAGACACCCAACTTATTCCAACCCAGAAGGTGAACATTGCATGCCACAGGTCCCCCAGCCCCATTGCGCCACAGCGGCATGGCAACTGCCACCTGATCTTGGCCTTGGGGGCCCCCGCCAAGGGTTGGATGGTGGGGAAACAGGGTCGCACTGCATCTGGGCCATTGTGGCTCTGGCTGGACATGCCAGTACCATGGCAACAGGATGCCATAGCACCAGCACACCAGCCAGAGCATTGTGCGAGCTGGACATGTGGATGCCTGGATGACTCCCATCATGGAATTCGGTATATGGCGGGCCTTCCAAGTGCCCTGGATCTGCATCCACAGGAACGTATAGCTCCCGTGGTTGCAGAATCGGGTACAAATTGGCCCCGTCCATTCTTTTGGGCGTCCGGACAGCCCAGCCATGTACATTGTGGAATTGGCCTCTACTTGAAAGCTAGCATTCTACACAGTGCCCTAACTGACTTTATAAAACACAGAACTTTAAAACGGACACAGATTTTATCAGTTTAAACCCAAAGAACCCAAGTGCCTGAGAAATTCCCAGCACGTAAATACTTACAAGTGTAGATCCCTTTCCAGCAAGAGCAGCTTCTCTCAGTAGTCCTTCAGCAAGGAAGTGTCCTATGTGTTTAATGGAACCCCTTTCAGATCCTTTAGCAGTTGTGCGGTGTTGTTCAGAGAGGTGTCTGATCACGGCAGCAAAACTATGTGGGTCACATCCACTGCAAACAGAGTGGACTGGAAGGGAGATTACCATATGAAATATATGTAAGAGAAAAGAGCGTCCATCATTACATGACATGGAATGGACAGACAGCTGGAACACAGTGAATGAGCACATTTCATGTTCTACTTACAGGAGATGAGGAGTTTGGAGAAGCCCTGGAGGGCAGTAGCATAGACTCCAGCAGCCAGACAACTGCAGAGGTTCCCACACCAAAGTTTTTCACAGCCAGGGACAATGATGACAACCTATTCAAGGTGGAGGAGCAGAGGTCCAGCGCCAAGAAACATCAGGGTGCCAAAAGTGATGACCATGCACTGCCCAAGTGGAAGAGAAGGAGGATGTCATTGAGGGGGCTGATCTGCGGCTTCTACATCCATCTCCATTTTTTTGCTGTTCAGGGGAGAGCACAATAGCAGACAGTCCTATTGCCAGTTGCTAGAGTTACCAACTTCTGCACTGTGCTGAACATCTACTGCAGCACAATGTCCATCATCAGGCACAGTTAACTGAGAAAACTGAGCTGCTGAGATGGTCACTTGTTCTCCAAGAACATCACACCAACCTACAGGAGAGACAACTGTAACAACAGAGACCTTCAATGAGTCCATCATGGCGCAACCCAGGGACTGGCAGTAATTCATGGTGCGATGTACCATGGCCTTCTCCCTGCACCTGGTGTCTCCATCTGCCTGAGCACAAAAGAGGAGGGTGCCTCCACTGTCCACAAATATCATCACTACCACTACCACCAGCTCTAGTAACATAGTAACAAAGTACATGATGGCAGATATAGACCAGTATGGTCCATTCAGTCATCCAAAAAGGTGGCTAGAGTAGTTGTATCTGCTGCTCTGTGCAGGTTCACCCCCTTCTATGTCTTTGTTTAGAGTTGTACAGTACCTGCCACTCCGTGCTAGTCACCCTCTCTATGTGTTGAAATATAAAAGAGATTTAAGTTTGGTTGATTTCATCTTGTTGCTATAAAGGGATCCACTGTGTACACTGGTACCAGTGTCTGTCAAGTCACTGTCCCCCTCTTCCCTCATTTTGAGACACATGCCCCTTGGAAGGGGAAACCCCCTTCACAGTGGTGGCACAAGGGTTTCTGTCTCTCTAGGTAGACCCTCGGTGCCGCCACCCTCTCAAACGGCTGCGCCTCCATCCAGCCATGCCGCCCCCATCTTGCGCTGAAACAATGGCAGCCAAACTGCCACTTCAACGCTGTATTAGGCCTTAAAGTGCCTTAAAGTGCCCACGCACATGCGTGCTTATGGCCTGCCGCTCCTGCCTGCCCTCCAATGTAACTTTCTTGGAGGGCAGGCAGGAGCAACAGGCCAGAACTATGCGCTCATGTGTGGGCATTTTAAAGCCCACCACAGCGCTGAAGCAGCAGTTCAGCTGCCGCTTCCTGGGGGGTTGGGTTAGCGATGTCACCCACCAGGGTCTGCCACCCTAGGCAACTGCCTAGTTCACCTAGTGGACGGGCCAGCCTTGCCCCTTCACTTCTCCCTTCCATAAGGCCTTCCAATATGCTGATGCACTGGATGATGTCATGAACAGCTTCTCAAAGGGCAGTGAGACATCATCCAGCACACCAACATAGTCAGGGTCAGGAGAGGTGAGTGGGGGATAAGGTGCTGAGAGCAGGGGATGTGGAAAGAAATAACCCTATCTTCCTATAATCACCCTTGGGGGGGGGTAAAGAGAGCTGTGCTGTGGGGGGAAGGACAGAGGGCTACCTAATGGGACAGGTTGAGGGTAGGGATGATGGGGCATAGGGGGAGAGGGTTAGTAGTGTTGCCATTGGGCTGGTGAGGGAGGTGTTTGCACAGAGCAGATGCTGGAGTTGTGGGAGTGGGATGGGCATAGAAGTTTGTGGGAAAATGGTGGAGGATGGGTCACTGTGCTCTACATTTTGTGTGTGTTAGCATGTCTAGATGATGGAGTCATCTGGTACAGGGCTTACCTAACAGTCATCCACCAGTGAATTATCTGTTCTCAAACCTCTTGTAGATTCCAGAGTAGGCGAGGATGTATGAGTCATGACAGGAACCTGGGAACCTCGGAAAGACATCAGTTAGCTCTCCTTGTGCATTTCAGACCACCTGCACTTTGAGTGAGGGGACTGCCTCCCTCGTGAGGGGCCTGAGGGCTACATGTGTGCAATTGATGATCCCCACTACCGTGGACATCAGGATACCTCATGGAATTGGATCATGGTTTTCTACCTCTGCTGCACAATCTGTGGGAAGGCTACATATTATGCAGTGTGGATTAGAAAGGTCCTCAGGCAGGGCCAACCCCAGACTTGGTTCAAGGTATTGGCACCCTAGACAAACCTTAAGTCTTACACCCCCCCCTCAGCTATCAGAATCTACTATTTAGTTTTGAATGCACTACTCTTTGCTCCCCCCCCCCCCCCACCTCTCTGAGAAGCTGCTACCCTAGGTGACTGCCTAGTTTGCCTGATGGTTTGACCAGACCTGTTCTTGGGAATAGAATGATGCGCTGTGATACAGCTGAGTGGCTCAAACCCACAGTGGGAGCCAACACAGACTGGAAACTGCCAGTGACTAGAAAAGCAATGACTGTGGTGGCCTTGAAGTAGACAGGAATAGACTGGCCCCTCTGTGTGGTGGAGAAGAGGATCAGCTCTAGATCCTGGTAGGGATGGTGGATGGCTGCCATATCAAAGTGGAACCAGGTGAAGCACTGTTCATCTATTAGGTGCAGGAATTGGGTCCTGAGCCTGTAGACCCTCTGATATGGGTGCCTCCTGGTTGCTCTCCTAAACTCCCTGTGGGCTTCATGCAGCATGGCCAGTGCAAGGCATGTGTACATCTTACCCATGGTTTCTGCCTCCTTCCACTAGTACCCATTGACTACCACCACCAACAGCCACAGCACTGCACATGCAGCTCCACCCACATACACATATACACGGGCAGCAGGGAAGTACACAGAGACATAGAGGCTGCAGGGAACACTAGGCTAAACACAGACAGGCAGCAGGGAATCACACAGAAACACAGGGACTGCAGGGAACATGGCCACATATAGACAATAGGCCACAGGGAGACAGACACATCAAGGACCAGATAATGAGTCATGGAGGGTTTGGGATTAGCACAGCTGGGGGGAGGAGGGGATCATGGAGTGGGAATCTATAGTGGTCTTGGAAAGGGGGAGGAGGATAGAGGCATAGGATAGATTGCAGAGAAAGCAAATGGTTTCTTAAAAGTCACCTATATGGACACAGATGACAGTCAAGTAGTGCAGTAAGTTCTGCCCAAGCAGTCCCCGCAATGCTGTCCAACTTAAAGACTTAAAAAGGGAGTTTAACTGTCACTGGCCAAGAGTTGACCTCGAGAAGTGGCCCTGTGACTGTCCAATGGACCTGCAATACGGTCTGTGGCGCCATTTTATGAGCATCTGGCAACAAACTGAATCATAGACAGTGCCATTACTACTGGCTACTCTGCCTAATCTGAACTGCTTGGACACTAACTGATTGGACACTAATCTTCTGGTCTTTCCTAATTTTAGATTAGTTAGCTAATTACTTAATTGTCGTTTATTCACTACCTATTTGGCTTTTATCCCTCTCCTTTCTCTTTGCAGAACCTCACATTCCTCACAGACACTTTTTAGGTTTGCTTTTATCTCCAGTACTTCCAGTTGCTCCCTCTTCTCTCAGTCTTCCTCCTACCTATCCTGCAAACCTTCATTTATTTTCTTATGTCTTCTGTCCTCCTCTCCATTTTCTTATGGCTCCACGCCATTTTTTTCCTTTTATTGATACTCCTTAACCTTCTGCCCTCATTCCAACAACATAACCCCCCCTCCTTACCACCCTCTATCTACCCTCTCCATTGCCTCCCCCATCTTATCTTCCACCCTGTCTTCAGCTCTTGAGCTTCAACTTTTTCTTCCTCTCATTCATCCCTCCCCTTTCTCTTTAAAACAACCTCACCCTCACTTCTGCCATGCCATCTTCTCTGCCTCGCACAGGGCGATATTAATCCCAAACCTGGCCCCCCTAGACTCTTCTCTCACTCCCTTGATAGTTCCTCTCCTCCCCCACCCCCCCTTTCCTCTTCTCATGTGCCTTATGGAATGCTCAGTCCATATCTCATAAACTTCCTTTTACTCATGATCTCTTCATCTCTAATGCTTTCCATCTTCTAGCTCTTGCTGAGACCTGGCTCCTCCCTGATGACACTGCTTCCGTTGCCTTCTATCACAGCGGCTACCAATTCTCCTACACTCCTTGTGCCACTGGCGATGGTGGTGGTGGTAATGATTTTCTGCTTTCTTCTTCTTGCCAATTTCAGCCCCTCCTTCTACCTCAGTCTCACACCTTTTCCTCCTTTGAAGTCCATTCCATCTGCCTTTTTAATCCTTTGCTTCTCCGGATAGCTACTGTTTATATACCCCCTGACAAATCCATCTCTACCTCTCTCTCTGACTTTGACTCATGGCTCTCCTTCTTTCTGGATTCATCTTCTCCCTCCCTTATTCTCGGTGAATTTAATATTCATGCTGATAACTTTTCTGACCCCTAAGCTCCTTCCCCTTACTTCCTCATGTAACCTCCAGCTTTGCTCTACTGCCCCCACTCATCAGCATGGTCACTGTCTTGACCTTGCTTTCTTCTCTAATTGCTTATCCTCTAATTTCAGTCCTCAGTCCTTCTATTATCTGATCATCACCTGCTAAGCTTCACTCTTCATCACTCCTCAACTCAATCTTGCCCAGTCTCCTCCTACCTTTTTTAGGAATCTTCATGCTATTGATCCTTCGGATCTCTCCACTATTATCTCATCACCTCTTTCCTCCACCTTGTCTTCTAAAACCATTAATAAGGCTATTGCTTCCTGTAATACCTCCCTTTCCTCTGCTCTGGATGCTCTTGCTCCACCCATGCCACGTCCTGTGAGGTGCACTGTACCTCAGCCCTGGCTGTCTTCGACTACCTGTTATCTATTTTATTTATTTATTTATTAACAATTCTTATATACCGCACTATTAGACATCAGCGTGGTTTACATTGAACAGAAAACATCCGACAATTTACATATGTCTGGTCATTACATTTAACAGGAAGTATAACTTGGAGAAATAGGGTAACTAAATACAATGGTGGTTTATCTGATAAGGGATATCATGGTTAACTATATACATAGGTGGTACAACAGTACATGAAACTGCTTGTTATTTACATTGTGGAGTTGGCCTGTTGCAGGGGTCTGCCTGTTTGACCACTTCTGCTATTCGCCTGGGGGTTATGTTCGGAGCTGTCATTGAGATATTTAAGGAAGAGGAAATGTTTTAGCGCCTTTCTGAACTGACTCAAATTGGGGATTGCTCTGATTTGTGCTGGTAAGGTGTTCCATAAAGTTGGGGCGCAGAGTCGGAAGGCTCTGTTAGCTGTTGATCTGGTGCATCTTGTGGTTTCATTTGGGACAACTAGCATGTTCAATTCTGCTGTTCTTCGTGGCCTGTTTGGTGCAAGTGGTTGTATGAGGTTGGAGAGAGAGGAAGAGGTGAGCCCCTTAGCCGCTTTGAATGTTAGCAGTAAAGTCTTGAAACTGATCCTTGCTTGAATGGGGAGCCAGTGTAGCTGTTTTAGAAGGGGTGTCACGTGGTCTCTCCTGGATGCCCCGAAGAGTACCCGCGCTGCACTGTTCATAGCCAGCTGCAGGGGGTTCAGGGTGGACCGGGGGAGTCCTTGTAGTATGGAGTTTGAGAAGTCGAAGTGGGGAAGTATAAGGGCTTGATAAATGGTGCGGAAATCATCCGGTTCAAGTAGCGTGCGTAGGTGTCTGAGGGATCTGATTTTAAAGTAGATTGCCTTGACTGTATTGGCTATGTGGTTCTTCATGTCAAGGTTTTGGTCTAGCGTTACTCCGAGGTAATGTATTGCAGGTCTCATTTGGAGTTGGGCATCCTTTACGTTAATACAACTAGGTGGGGTGAAGTTGGTGTTCCTCGAGACGAAAAGGACTTCCGTCTTTTTGTGTTGTATTCGCAGGTTTTGTGATAGGAGCCAATCTGATATGGAGGTCTAGGCAATCCAATGATATTGGCATATATAATAGCACATCGTCTGCATATATCATGTAACTGACATTGAAGGATCTGATGATGTCGCAGATGGGTTGGATGTATATATTAAACATCAATGCAGATAGGGAGGATCCTTGAGGTACACCTTGACTTTGTTGGAATGGTTCAGATGTAGCCCCGTCGGCTCGGACATGCTGCCATCTCCCGGACAGGTAAGATTTGCACCATTCGAGTGCTGTTCCGCAGATACCTTTTTCCCTTAGCCGGCAGATGAGAATTTCATGGCATACCGAGTCAAAAGCCGCTGCTATGTCTAGAAAGACAAGAGCGAAACCCTGACGTATGTTATCCACACCTGAGATTATGTTGTTGAAAAGGGTTGTAAGTAGTGTTTCCACTCCATGTGACTCTCTGAATCCATGTTGGGCCGGATCCAGTGGGGCTGAGGTGTCTATATGATCCTGTAATTGCCTGTGCACTATTTTCTCGATGATTTTTGCTAGCATAGGTATGCTAGATATGGGCCTATAAGATTCTACCTTTTGAGGATCAAGTTTGGTATTCTTTAAAAGAGGTCTTACAGAGGTCTGCTTGAGAGTAGGTGGGAAAGAGCCAGTGGTAAAGGATTGGTTTAAGATTTTGGCTATAATTGGGGATATGTCACATCGCAGGTCCTTTATCCAGTGTGCAGGGCAAGGATCTGTGTGCGCAGTAGTTGTGTTTTTTGAGCCTCACGTGTAAAAGCACCAGTTCTCTAGAGATGCCGCTATCTTTTTTCTAATTTCAATATGGCAGGGGAAATAAATAACAGGAGATTAGGAGGATAACCCTCTTAATACCCCTGGAAAAGGTTGGCCGAAATGAGTACTTTTTAAAAACCTGAATGTGCCAGGGAGCAGGTGTAAATCCCGGCATGGACATTTTTAGTCGTACACATGTACTGTATTCTCCATATGAAATGAGGAACACTTGAGTAGATTTTTGACCTGCCCTGGCCACATCCTAACAGCACCCTTGAACACCTCCTTGCAAATTACACATAGTCTAAGGACATCCACATGTAAGTTCAGCCCTTTCTAAAATCACTATTTACACATATATTCCATTTGCACATGTTAAGTGACAGCATTCACGCATAGAAATTGTGAACAAAGCTTCTAAAATAATCCCCTTGCTTTGTAGGTAATTTTAGTTTTCCTTTGAAATTTAGCTAGTATAATGTATACATGATAAAAGACCAGGACTGTTTCCACATATGGGCAAAAGAGGCAGTTGCCCTGGGCCCTGAATGGCAGAGTGTCCATTAAAAGAGTGCAGAACTCTGTTGGTCAGTGTCTGAATGTCAGACAACAGAGAACATCCCTTTGCAGGGCTGGTGCAAGGACGTGAGGTGCCCCAGGCGAACCTGATCCCTTGTGCCCGCCCCTCATTGCTGCAACTGCTGCCCCTTACCGGGACCTACAGCCACGGCAATGGCGCTTGCTTTCAAACTTCAGTACCATGGGGATGTCTGTTTCTACCCCCACCAATGCCAGTTTCTGCCCCCATGCATACAGGAAGTCAGCCTTAGGCATTAGTGAAGGTAAAAGTAAACAATCTCGCAGCGCCAAAGTTTGAAGAGGACTGGGGAAATTCAGTGCTTACCCACTGGACAAGCAGCCTGGAATCTGTGTACTTTTTGGGAACCTGACAGTTACTCGTGACCTGGATTGGCTACTGTTGGTCGCAGGATACTGGGCTTGATGGTCTCTTGGTCTGAGCCAGTAGGACATACCTTATGTTCTTAAGGTAAATGCCACGGGGCTGTTTCAGATCATTGCTACTGTTATAGGTCCAGGTGAAGGGCGGCAGTGGCATCAATGGGAGCCCTCAGAGGGCCGTGCTCTAGGTGGCCGCCTAGTTCGCTTAATGGTAGCACCTACCCTTACCTTTGCTTCTGCTCCTTCCCCTCCCTTCTCTGGCAGCTATAGGGAACAAGACTGGAGAGGGTGAGGCTGGTGTGAGCACAGCCCAGTATAGATCAAAAAGGTGCTAGTCTGCTCCCTAACGCACCCCCTTCCTTCCTATTGTCCCCTCTACCCTTGTGTGCAGGGTTTTGTTTTTCCTCACAAAGTATTTGAAAATGAAGATAGTTTGTGCCATTGTTACTTAAGTGAGGACATAATTAAATTTTGAACAAGGAAGGAGGTAAAACCTAGTTCAATCCAGCCAGGTATTTCAGGGATTACTTTCAATCAACACAGTATTTTCAATTTATAATTTTAACTATGGAATTAATTTTTTTGCCTTCCATCCTTAAAATCACTGATGAGACATTCACTGGACACTGCGATGTGATTTCTGAAGTATATTTGTGTTGTATATCTGCGCAAGGTTTAACATTTAAAAATATGAGGTATGTATTCATCAGGAAGACTAACACATAAAAGTTCTGTGCATATACCTTTAAGTAAATATTCAGCCACTCTATGAATTTACAATGGTTGGCTGAATATTCAAGCATAAACTTAAATGGAGAACTTAAGCATATAAAATGAAATCAGTTATATCAGCAGGCCAGCTAATAGTGGCTGAATACCCTCAATCAGACCACATGCCATCTCTTTCTATATGACCCTTATGTGGTGAGTACCACTGCAGACCATATGAGGGGCTCTAAATATTGATCTCATGATGTCAAATTACATATTTTTTACTAGATTGTTCTAGGAGCATTGGTGGTGGGATCATAATGATTTTTGTTAGTTTAAGTAGCAAAATTGAGGAGGGGGGGGGGGCTATAAGCCTGAAAGCTAATTGGAAGGTTGCAAGAGTTAGGTTTCACCAATGGTTCCTGATCTCCTTGCATCGGCCCTGTCCATAGGACGACGCTCACACCAACCCACACAGACCAGAAGGAAGAAAACACTCTGTGTCATACTTACACCAGCCCGTGCTAAGCCAAGAGTAGGAGGACACCGTCTGCATACTGGCATTGGCCCCACAGGTGGAGGGGTGCTTGCATCAGCCCTCATGGGGCCAGAAGGAAGGCAGACTATGCAGCTGTCCTGCTATCAACTGGCATTGAGAAGGAAAACCAGCAGTAGGCCAGCAGCATCAGATTAACCGGGATGGGGGGGGGGGGGATCAGATGGTAAAGAAAAGATAGTGTTTAAATGAGAAAAAATTGTCCAGCCATAGAAGTTTGCTCAGAGCCCCTTAAGTGGTTAAAGCAGCCCTGAAAAGCACATGCATACTTTACACCTGCTATCTGTGTTAGCGGTGATGCTATAAAATAGCACAGGTACTTGTGAAAAGACCAATTATGACCTAGATTTACTAAAGTGCGCTACTATGTTAGCACACATGAACACCATAAATGCATTTCATTAGTAAATAGGTCCCATTGCATTCAATGGGATTTGCAGTGAATAATGAGTATTAATGCATGGTTTTGCACAGTAACACCATAGCACCATGTAATAAATACAGTAACATAGTACATGACGGCAGATAAAGACCAGAATAGTCCATCTAGTCTGCCAAGTAAGGTGGTTAGAGGTCACCACCTAGAAGATATCATCACATACGGCAGGAGGGAGGAAATAGTTCACTCGAGTTTTACCTAGCATCTGCAAATCCAAACCTTTTGTTCAAATCATTTATGATTATAGTCCCGAGAAAATGTTTGTGAACCTCTAGGATGGTCTGTCTTTTAGCACAATATGGCGATAAATTTATGAAGAGCTGTCTAAGTTATGCACTATCCGTGCACCCAAGACATGTATGTACGGATGGGCACTTCCATATGCACTTCAGACAGTTGCTGTTCTATGAGTATGCGCATCAGGCCCTAGTGCATACTTTGGGAGTGGGTGTTGCCAGGGCATAGGTGCAAAGTTATGCTTACAAGTTAAAAGTGCACGTCACTCTTGTTCTTTACAAATTTAGGTGCACACGTTTATACCAAGTCTAAGGCCAGTGTAAGTGCTCACACGGAGGTTTGGTGCATGTATCTTATGACTTACACCTCTGTTTATAAAGAAAAGCGGATGCCCTCTTTTCTTTATAAATGAGTGTGATTTGTGTGCATTGGAATGCGTGTAAATAGGCACCCCTCATAAAATTGCCTCCTTTATGCTCCCTTGCCCTAATCTAAACACTGAAAAGACTGAATAAACCTCTAAAAAGGATATATTTTGGTTATTTATTTAACGGAAAGATTCAACAAGAAGTATCCTTGTGTGAAAAACGTTTTTGAACACTTCATTCAGTAACTACTAACACCTTCTTGAGCTGTAATAAACTTCGAATAAATGTTTCCTGTAAATATTGACTGGTCTTTTGCATTCCCCTTAAGAAATTTTGGCTCATTTTTCCATAGAAAACTGTATCAACTTTGTGACATTTGAAGGTTTCCTTGCATGAATAGCTCACGTCAGGTCTTGCCACAACATTGCAATAGGGTTTAGGGTGGGGACTTTGACCTGGCCAATCCAAAACACAAGTCTATCTTTTTTATAGCCATTCTGTAGCAGGTTTACAATTATGTTTATGGTTATGGCTTGGCCCACTTTTGACTTAAATTCACCTCATGGATGGAGGGCCCGACATTTTGCTCTAAAAGTATCTCATATAGAAAAGAAATCATGGTTCCATCCATGTAGCATGGCATCCAGATCCTGAAGCAGCAAAGCAGTCCCACACCATGATACTTGCACAAATAAAAGCAAAAACCACAGCTTTCACAAAATTCAGAAGCTCGCAAACAGAGGAGCACAGAAAACAATACATGATCAAACTAAAAGAGACAAAAAGAGAAATAAGGATAGCAAAATAAAAGGCAGATGAAAAGATGGCTAAAGATGTGAAATGTGGTGAGAAGACTTTTTTCAGGTATATTCGGGAAAGGAGGAAAATCAGAGATGGAACTTCAGGACTGGGAACGGATTCATGGAAAGTGACATTGAAAAAGCAACAATGCTAAACAAATACTTCTACTCTGTTTCCACTAGAGAAAATCCTGGAGAAGGACCACCTGTGATTGACAAATATACAAATGGGAATGGAGTAAATACCACACCATTCACAAAAGATGATGTGTTAGAACAGCTTGCAGAACTGAACGTGGACAAGACCATGGGACCGGATGGGATACATCCCAGGATAATTGAAAGAACTGAGAGAGGTTCTTGCAGGGACTTTAAAGTATGTTTTTAATATATCCTTGCAGACAGGAGAAGTTCCACAGGACTGGAGAAGGGATGATGTGGAACCTCCTCACAAAAATGGTAATAGGGAAGAAGTGACAAACTACAAGCCATTAAGCCTTACCTCAGTGGCGGGAAAAGTAATGGAGGCGCTCCTGAAAGAGCAAAAAGTGGATTTCCTCAAAACCAATAGGTTGCATGATCCAAGGCAACATGGTTTTACCAAAGGACGATGATCTTGCCAAACAAATCATAAGAACATAAGATTGGGTTCTTTGACTGGGTGACCAGAGAACTAGATCAAGGGCATGCGATGGGTGTGATCTACCTGGATTTCAGCAAAGCCTTTGATACTCTTCCTCATAGGAGGCTTATCAATAAACTTAACAGCTTTGGGATGGGGAACTGGGTCAAAAATTGGTTGACTGACAGACGACAAAAGGTGATGGTAAACGGAACTCACTCAGATGAAAGAAAGATGATTAGCGGTGTGCCCCAGGGTTCGGTCTTGGGACCGGTACTGTTCAATATATTCGTGAGTGATATTGCCGAAAGGCTGAATGGAAAAGTCTGTCATTTTGCAGATGAAACTAAAATGTGCAACAAAGTGGACTCCACTGAGGGAGTGGGGAACATGAGGAAAGATCTACAAAAGTTGGAAGAATGGTCTAATGCTTGACAGTTAAGATTTAATGTGAAGAAGTGCAGTGTCATGCACTTGGGAAGCAGAAATCCAAAGGAATTGCATGCAATAGGGGGCGAGAGACTGGTGTGCATGGACCAGGAGAAGGATCTCAGTATGATTGTTTTTGACGATCTCAAGGTGGCGAAACAGTGTGACAAGGCGGTGGCAAAAGCCAGAAGGATGCCGAGTTGCATACAGAGAGGAATTACCAGCAGAAAGGAAGAGGTACTAATGCCACTGTACAAGTCACTGGTGAGGCCTCACTTGGAATACTGTGTTCAGTTTTGCAGACCGTATCTCGCAAAGGATATAAAAAGGCTGGAAGCGGTTCAGAGGAAGGTGACCAAAATAATTTGGAACCTGCATCGGAAGACTTATGTGAAGAGACTTGAAGGCCTAAATATGTACACTCTGGAGGAGAGGAGGGACAGGGGAGATATGATTCAGACCTTTATATACTTAAAGAGTATTAATGAACAAACAAACCTCTTCCAAAGACGGGGAAGCTGTAAAACTAGAGGGCATAACATAAAGCTGCAAGGGGGTAAACTGAAAGGCAATGTCAGGAAATATTTTTTCACTGAAAGGGTGGCGGATGTTTGGAATGCCCTCCCGATGGAAGTGGTGGGGGCAAACACAGTGACAGAATTCAAAATGGCATGAGACAGACACAGTGGATCCCTTTATAGCAACAGGATAAAATCAAAATAAGCATAACTATCTCTTATATATGAACAAATAGGGGTGACCTACACGGAGCGGTGGGTACACCCCTAAACAAAGGCATGGGGAGAGGTGACCTGCATGGAGTAGCAAGTGCACCTACTCTTGCCACCTTGCTGGGCAGACTAGAAGGACCATACCTGTCTTTAGCTGCCATCATATACTATGTTACTATGTTAGCTGCACCACCATGGTTGCCAGTTGGGATGAAGTTCTTACTGTGGAAGACTGTATTTGGCTTTCACCAAAAACAAAACTTGTTTTTGTGACCAAAATATTGCATTTTTGATTTCTGGAGAACATGAGGTAGGCAGAAATGTTCTTTTTAGAAAGCAGGGGGTTCTTCCTAGAATGGCATTTCCAGTCACCTATTTCATGATGGTTGACACACGAACTCTCATGTGAACTGCAGGGAGCGAGGTCCATGGATCTTTACATACTACTTTGTGGTTCTTTTGTGACTTTGCAAATGATTTTCCAGTTTGTGCTTGGAATGATCTTGGCAGAAGAACTCTCCCTGAGGAGAGTAATTTTAGTCAACTTTTTCCATTTTGTTTGACGATAGATGGAAGGGGCCCTGAATATTTCAAAATGGTCTTATAACCCTATTTAGATAGATGAGCATCTATTATTCTTTTTTGTAAGTCCTTGTCTTTTGATCGTGTCATGGTGAATTTCCTCTAAGTTTTATGGTGAAGACGGCCATTGAAACTGCCCAGATTGTCAGGAAGCTAACCAGGTAGTGAAGATATTTGGCCACTGTGCAGTTGGCTTTTGTGTTGAAAGTTGGGCCAACCTTTGCTGCGCCTTACTTTTGTTGCCTTGCAATAACCAGGCAGCAGCTCAATATCTCCGCTACCCAGTTATGGCCAGGTGCCTCCCTTGGACCCCATTCGGAATGCCCCAATGCTAACTGGTTAGCACTGGGGCATGTAGTAGTGGCGCCTGGGGATATTCAGTGGCACTATCCATGTTAGTGCCGCTGAATTTTCCAGCTAGAGGGATTAACGTAGCTAGTAGTCTGCTGACTGCATTAATCCCTTTAAATATCCCCCCAAAGTATATGGATGGGATGCCTAAACTCAGTCGTTCAGATGTACTTTGCAGGTTTATTTACTTGATGCCCAATTATTTCAGCCCTGGATTATAATTAATCAATTAATTGTGCTGAGGAAACTAGGGGTTCACTTACTATATCAAACATTGGTTCTGAATTAAATCTTATTGTTCCAATTTTGTACATTAGTGTATCTCAAGCAACATGGATTTGTTTAATTTATACTGTCTTTATTGCATGATATGAACTTGCAATTCTCATTATTATACATGGGGATCATAAAGTGTCCCCAACACTGCACATTAAGTATCATTGGTCCCAGTACAGACCCCTGAGACACTCCGTTAATCACTTATCCCCAGTGGGTAAGTGGACTATTGACCCACTTTCTGTTTCCTATCTTTGAACCAGTTACCAATCCACTACTGGAGACTGCCTCTTAACTGACTTTTTCATTTTCTGAGGAGTCCTTCGTGTGGGACTGCATGGGCAAAGAATGTGAGAGACTAGAATTATGTTTAATTTTTTAGAAATAGTTCAGCAAAGCCAGGAGTTTTTGTATTTTTCTTTTCTTTTCTTTGTATGGATGACTCCGTAAAGAATTTGCCAGCATCACTACCACTTTGCATGTGTTAGAAAAATTTAGATATGATACAGACATTTAAATACTTCAACGGTATTAATGGACATACAAAACCTTTTCTAAGATGGGGCAGCTGTAGAACTAGAGGATATAAAATGAAGCTCCAAGGAGGTAAATTCAAAAGCAACGTCAGGAAATACTTTTTCACAGAAAGGCTGGTGGATGCCTGGAACGCCCTCCCGAAGGAGGTGTTAGGGGCAAAAACAGTGACGGAATTCAAAAAGGTATAGGACAGACACAGAAGATCCTTGCAACTCACTGAGCCGGGCTATGTTTTTATGGTCTAAGGCAGCGATGGCGAACCTATGGCACGCGTGCCAGCTGTGGCACGCGAAGGCCTTGCAGCTGGCACGCGGGAAGGTCCGCAATTAAGTAAAATTGGAAGGGGGGAAAAAAAAACCTGTCTGCTGCCGCTGTCGGGGCCGCCGCGGCAGAATCGAGCGTGCCGCGGGGCCCCCTGTACCCGGCAGAGCCTGCCCTCCCCGTAGCAGCTCTCTCTTTGGAGCTGAAGTCAGACGCGCCGGCTTGCAGAGCGCGAAGGGAAGAGTTTCCCTTTCGCGACTCTGTTAAGCCCGCGGAGGCTGATGGAACTTCCCATCAGCCCCCGCGGGCTTAACAGAGCAGCGAGGGAGAAACTCTTCCCTCGCGCTCTGCAAGCCGGCGCGCCTGACTGCAGCTCCAAAGAGAGAGCTGCTACGGGGAGGGCAGGCTCTGCCGGGTACAGGGGGGCCCCGCGGCACGCTCGATTCTGGAGCGGCGGCCCCGACAGCGGACAGGTTTTCTTTTTTTTTTTAAATTTTCCCTGGGCTGGGCTGGGGGGGGGTTAGGAGTGGTGATGGGCTGGGGGGGGTTAGGAGTGGTGATGGGCTGGGCTGGGGGGGTTAGGAGTGGTGATGGGCTGGAGGGGGGGTTAGGAGTGGTGATGGGCTGGGCTGGGGGGGGTTAGGAGTGGTGATGGGCTGGGCTGGGCTGGGGGGTGGTTAGGGGTAGTGATGGGCTGGGCTGGGCTGGGCTGGGGGGGGTTAGGAGTGGTGATGGGCTGGGCTGGGCTGGGGGGGTTAGGAGTGGTGATGGGCTGGGCTGGGCTGGTCTGGGGGGGGTTAGGAGTAGTGATGGGCTGGGCGGTGCTGGGCTGGGGGGGGTTAGGAGTAGTGAGGGGCAGGGCTTGGCTGGGGGGTGGGGTTAGGAGTGGTGATGGGCTGGGCTGGGTTGGGTGTTAGGAGTAGTGATGGGCTGGGCTGGGGGGGTTTAGGAGTGGTGATGGGCACTGGGATGGGGGGTTTAGTAGTGGTGATGGACACTGTGGTGGCTGGGGGGGTTAGGAGTGGTGATGGACACTGGGCTGGCTGGGGGGGTTAGGAGTGGTGATGGGCACTGGGTTGGCTGGGGGGGTTAGGAGTGGTGATGGGCGCTGGGGGGGGGGTTAGGAGTGGTGATGGGCGCTGGGGGGGCTTAAACTAAAAATTGGGTGATGGGGGATTAGGACTGGAAATGGGCTGGTGGGATTCGGACTGGGAGTGGGTTGCTGGGGGGTTAGGACTGGTAATGGGCTATGGGAGGGCTTAAATTAAAAATTGAGTGATGGGGGATTAGGACTGGGAGTGGGCTGATGGGGAGGTTAGGACTGGTTATGGGCTATGGGGGGGCTTAAACTGAAAATTGGGTGATGGGGGATTAGGACTGGAAATGGGCTGGTGGGATTAGGACTGGAAATGGGCTGGTGGGATTAGGACTGGGAGTGGGCTATGGGGGGCTAGGACTGGTAATGGGTTGGGGGGTTGCTAGGACTGGAAATGGGCTGAGTGGAAGGGGGCTTGAACTGCAAATAGCTGTTGGGGATGGGGCTTGGAATGGAAATGGGCTGAGGGGAAGTGGGGGGCTTGAACTGCAAATAGCTGATGGGGACGGGGCTTGGAATGGAAATGGGCTGAGGGGAAGTGGGGGGCTTGAACTGCAAATAGCTAATGGGGAGGGGGACTTGGAATGGAAATGGGCTGAGTGGAAGGGGGCTTGAACTGCAAATAACTGATGGGAAGGGGGGCTTGGAATGGGCTCTTAGGGGAGGGAGCTAGGACAGGAACTGGGCTGATGGATGGGCTAGGATAGAACTGAGAATTGGGTGTTGGGGGGAGCTAAGATTGGAAATGGGCTGTGGTGGGGGCTTGGATTGAAATGGACTCATGGAGGGGCTAGAACTGGAAGTAGGCTCCTGGGGGGCTTGGATTAGAAATGGGCTGAGTGGAGGGGAGCTAGGATTTAACATGGGCTGATGGCGGGGCTAGGAAAGGACTAGAAATGGGCTGATGGGAGGCTGGTATTGGAAATGAGCTGATGAAGGGACTCGGATAGGACTGGAAATGGATGGGGGAGCTAGGACTGGAAATGGACTGATGAGGGGACTAGAAGGGAGCGGATACTGGGGGGGGCTGGAACTAAAAGGGAGCTGAGGGTGGGGGAGATTCGAAGGGGATGGGGCTGGGAGAATGAAATGGAGAGGGGCAAAAAATTTTGTGTGGGAGGGAAGAAAAATGTACAATTGGCCGGGTATTGGGAGACTAAGTGGGGATTGAGGATGGAGGGGTAAAATTTGAGTGGATGAAATAGGAATGAGGAAAGAGCAAAAGGAGAAAGATTATTATGTTAAAGCAGATGTAGAGAGAGAATCAAATTGATTCTCTAACAATACAAAGATTCCAACCTTTACAAATGATGTTACATAGTTCAGGCAACTTTATAAAGAGTTTTTAGATACTAAAATCTTGTTGTTAAGGTTTAATTGACATGCTGGCACTTTGAGGAAATTCTTTGGTTTTGTGCGGCAGTTTGGGCACTCGGGCTCAAAAAGGTTAGCCATCACTGGTCTAAGGCATGTAGACTGAATATACACGTCTCACCATGCGCAGTAGATGTCTGGAAAGTGCTCATTTCAGACAACGTACACTGAGAAACTGTTCCATTCATGGCACTCCCACTGAGTTCAAGATGGTCTGCTTTTTTCTGCAAATATCTAAGGCCACACTTAGAGAAATGTTCATATAGTTAGACGACGTGTTAAACTGGCAGAGTAGGAAGGTAATAAGGTGATGCAACACCATAGCAATACAGATGGTTCAAGTTCATCAAGAAAGCTGTGGAAGGTTTACTTCCAAAGAACGGCAGAGCTGTAATAACAGATGTAAATGAGACAACTTCCTGCAAAAGATCCAGTTTTGAAACTGGAAAATAGAATAAAATGGAATGCTTTCAAGAAATGCAGTTTTCTTTTCTATATAATCTCCTATGCTTTCTTAAATTAAAAGTCTGACCATCTGCTGAAAGTGTTCTGGATTTGTTAGCATGATGAGGATTAAGTGTGTGTGAGTGTGTGTGTGTGTGCGTGTGTGTGTGTGTGTGTGACTGTGTATATGATTGCGAGGAAATTTTGGGGGTACGTGTGTGACTGTGTATATGATTGCGAGTGTTGGGGTGCATACATACATGTGTGTCATGGGGAGTATTGAGGCATGCATCATCTGTGTGTTGGCTTGTGTATCTTGGTGGCTCTGTGTATGAATGTGCATTGGGGGCTGTGTATGCAGGTGTGTGTTAGTATGTGTGGTGGAGGGTGTCTGTGTGTGCATGTGTGTTGGAATGGTGGGAATGGGAGTGTGTGAAGTGGTGGCTGTGTATTCATCTGTGTTGCACTTTCCCCTGTCTTCCTGAGCCGACTCCACGTCCCTCCCACCCTCTTGAACTATTCCCCATTCCTGTCTTTTGCTGCTTCCTCTCCCACTCTCCCTCTTTTCCTTCCACCCACTCATGTACACCCCCTCCCCTGTTACCCAATCTTACACTCTTTCTGGCCTTTTACTCCCTTCCTTCTCTCTTAATGTACTAAGAACATAAGATATGCCATACTGGGTCAGACCAAGGTCCATCAAGCCCTGTATCCTGTTTCCAACAGTGGCCAATCTAGGTCATACATATCTAGCAGTTTCCCCAAAAGACACAGGTTCCACAATGCTTGTACTGGGTCAAGCAGTGATATCCTGGGTCCCTTCTTAATAACGGTTTATGGACCTTTCCTCCAGGAACTTGTCCAAACCTTTTTTAAACCCAGCAACACTAAAAGCCTTTACTACATCCTCTGGTAACAAATTCCAGAGTTTGATTACACGTTGAATGAAAAAATATTTTCTCTTATTAGTCTTAAATAGTTTACCCTGTAGCTTCATTGCATGTCCCCTAGTCTTTTTATATTCTGATAACCTAAACAATCGATCTACTTTTACCCGTTCCACTCCGTTCATTAATTTATAGACTTCTATCATATCTCCCCTCAGCCGTCTCTTTTCCAGGTTAAAGAGCCCTAACCTTTTTAGCCTTTCTTCATAGCAGTATCCTTCCATCCCCTTTACCATTTTGGTGGCTCTTCTCTGAAACTTTTCTAATAACACGATATCCTTTTTAAGATACGGCGACCAGAATTGCACACAATATTCAAGGTGCGGTCTCACCATGGAACGGTATAGAGGCATTATAATATCTTTTGTTTTATTTTCCATTCCTTTCCTTATGAAACCTAGTATTCTATTTGCTCTCATGGCTGCCGCTGCACACTGGGCCGAGGGTTTTAACATGTTATCCACAATGACGCCTAAATCTTTTTCCTGGGTGGTGGTTCCTAATGCAGAACCTTGCATCGTGTAACCATAGTTTGGGTTGTTCTTCCCTAGGTGCATAACTTTGCACTTGTCCACATTAAATTTCATCTGCCATTTTGATGCCCAGTCTTCCAATTTATCAAGATCCTCTTGCAATTTTCCACAATCCTCTTGGGTTTTAACAACTTTCTATCTTCTATCTTTTAACCAGTTTCTATCTTTTAACCAGTTCCTGATCCACAGTAGTACACTGCCTCCTATCCCATGACTCTTTGGTTTTGCGAAAAGTCTCTGATGAGGGACTTTGTCAAAGGCTTTCTGAAAGTCCAGATGCACTATATCAGCTGACTCACCTTTGTCCACCTGTTTATTCACACCTTCAAAAAAACATAACAGATTACTAAGGCAAGATCTTCCTTGTCTAAAGCCATGTTGGCTGTCTCCCATTAGGCCATGACTATCTACATGCTGAGAACTTTTATTCTTTATGATGGTTTCTACCATTTTTCCCGGTACTGACGTCAGGCTCACCGGTCTGTAGTTTCCCGGATCACCCCTGGAACCCTTTTTAAAAATTGGTGTTACATTGGCTATCCTCCAGTCTTCAGGTATTAGAGATGATTTTAATGATAGTTCACAGATTACTAATAGCAGGTCTGCAATCTCATATTTCAGTTCTTTCAACACCCTTGGATGTATCCCATCTGGCCCAGGTGATTTGCTACTCTTCAGTTTATCTAATAGTTGTAATACATCTTCCCGATGTATCGATATTTCCTTCAATTCTTCCGCACCTTTAAATACCACTTCAGTCATGGGTAACATCCCTACATCTTCCTCAGTAAAGACCGAAGCAAAGAATTCATTCAGTCTCTCCACAATCGCCTTATCGCCTCTTAGTGCCCCTTTAACCCCTCTATCATCTAATGGACCAACTGACTCTCTCACAGGTTGTTTGCTACGAATGTACTTGAAAAAGTCTTTATTTGACGCTTTTGCTTCCACAGCAATCTTCTTCTCAAATTCTCCCTTTGCCTGCCTTATCAATACCTTGCATTTGACTTGCCAGTACTTGTGCTGTTTCCAGGTTTCGTCGTTTGGCTTTTTTCCATTTCCTGAAAGATGTTTTTTTGGCAACAACAGCCTCTCTGACCTCACCTTTAAACCATGCTGGCAGTTTTTTGGACTTCCTTCCACTTTTCTTAAAGTGTGGAATACAGCTGGTCTGGGCTTCCAAGATAGTATTTTTCAACAACACCCAAGCTTGATGTAAGTCTTTAACTTTTACAACTGCTCCTTTTAGTTTTTTCTTTACTATTTTCCTCATTTTATCATAGTCTCCCTTTCAAAAGTTAAAAGGTAGTACTGTGGATTTTCTTACTATCCCTCATCCACTAATTAAATCAAAGGCGATCATGCTATGATCACTATTGCCAAGTGGCCCCAACACCCTCATCTCTTGCACTAGATCTGGTGTTCCACTAAGGACTAGGTCTAATATGGCTTCCCCTCTGGTCGGTTCATGAACCAGCTGCTCCAAGAAGCAGTCATTTATTTCATCTAGGAACTTTATCTCTCTAGCATGTCCTGCCATGACACTGACCCAGTCAATACCGGGTAATTGAAATCACCCATTATTATTACTGCGCTGTAATGTTTGTTAGCTTCCTTGATTTCTTTGAGCATTTCATCATCCATTTGTTTATTCTAGCCAGGCGGTCGATAGTACAACCCCATCGCCTTCCCCTTTTTACATGGAATTTCAATCCATAGAGATTCTACAGCAAATTTTGTTTCCTGCAAAACTTTAATCCTTACATAAGAACATAAGATATGCCATACAGGGTCAGACCAAGGTCCATCAAGCCCAGTATTCTGTTTCCAACAGTGGCCAATCTAGGTCATATGTACCTAGCAGTTTCCCCAAGGGACACAGGTTCCACAATGCTTGTATTGGTTCAAGCATTGATATCCTGGGTCCCTTCTTAATAATGGCTTATGGACCTTTCCTCCAGGAACTTGTCCAAACCTTTTTTAAACCCAGCTACACTAACAGCCTTTACTACATCCTCGGGTAACAAATTCCAGAGTTTGATTACACGTTGAGTGAAAAAATATTTTCTTTTATTAGTCTTAAATAGTTTACCCTGTAGCTTCATTGCATGTCACCTAGTCTTTCTATATTCTGATAAGGTAAACAATCGATCTACGTTTACCCGTTCCACTCCACTCATTAATTTGTAGACATATCATATCTCCCCTCAGCCGTCTCTTTTCCAGGTTAAAGAGCCCTAACCTTTTTAGCCTTTCTTCATAGGAGTATCCTTCCATCCCCTTTACCATTTTGGTGGCTCTTCTCTGAACCTTTTCTAATAACTCTATATCCTTTTTAAGATACGGCGACCAGAATTGCACACAATATTCAAGGTGCGGTCTCACCATGGAACGATATAGAGGCATTATAATATCCTTTGTTTTATTTTCCATTCCTTTCCTTATCATACCTAGCATTCTATTTGCTCTCTTGGCCGCCGCTGCACAATGGGCCGAGGGTTTTAACATGGTATCCACAATGACGCCTAAATCTTTTTCCTGGGTGGTGGTTCCTAATGTGGAACCTTGCATCGTGTAACCATAGTTTGGGTTGTTCTTCCCAAGGTGCATAACCTTGCACTTGTCCACATTAAATTTCATCTGCCATTTTGATGCCCAGTCTTCCAATTTATCAAGATCCTCTTGCAATTTTCCACAATCCTCTTGGGTTTTAACAACTTTAAATAGTTTTGTGTCATCTGCAAATTTGATAACCTCACTCGTTCTTCCACTTTCCAGGTCATTTATGAATATGTCAAAAAGCAGCGGACCCAGCACAGATCCCTGGGGTACACCACTATTCACCTTTCTCCATTGGGAAAATTGGCCATTTAGCCCTACCCTCTGCTTTCTATCTTTTAACCAGTTCCTGATCCACAATAGTACACTGCCTCCTATCCCATGACTCTAGTTTTGCCAAAAGTCTCTCATGAGGGACCTTGTCAAAGGCTTTCTGAAAGTCCAGATACACAATATCAACCGACTCACCTTTGTCCACCTGATTATTCACTCCTTCAAAAAAACATAACAGATTAGTAAGACAAGATCTTTCTTGTCTAAAGCCATGTTGGCTGTCTCTCATTAGTTCATGACTATCTACATGCTGAGTAATTTTATTCTGTATGATGGTTTCTATCATTTTTCCCGGTATTGACGTCAGGATCACCGGTCTGTAGTTTCCCGGATCACCCCTGGAACCCTTTTTAAAAATTGGTGTTACATTGGCGATCCTCCAATCTTCAGGTATTAGAGATGATTTTAATGATAGTTCACAGATTACTAATAGCAGGTCTGCAATCTCATATTTCAGTTCTTTCAATACCCTTGGATGTATACCATCCGGCCCAGGTGATTTGCTACTCTTCAGCTTATCTAATAGTTGTAATACATCTTCTCGATGTATCGATATTTCCTTCAATTCTTCTGCACCTTTAAATACCACTTCAGTCATGGGTAACATCCCTACATCTTCCTCAGTAAAGACTGAAGCAAAGAATTCGTTCAGTCTCTCCGCTATCGCCTTGTCGCCTCTTGTTGTTGTTAAGTGCCGTCGAGTCGGAGTCGACTCATGGCGACCCTCTGGATAGCTATCCTAAATTGTGTTCGATCTTCAGTCAGGCGGCTCATTGTTGACAGACTGGTACCCGTAGCTGCTGTTATTGTATCGATCCATCTCATTGCTGGCCTTCCTCTTTTGCGTTGACCTTCTATCTTGCCAAGCATGATGTCTTTCTCTAATGATCTCTCTCTCCGCATGATGTGTCCAAAGTATGAAAGTCGAAGTCTTGTCATCTGAGCTTCTAAAGAAAGCTTAGGGTTGATCTCCTCTAGTACAGACTGATTTGTTCTACGGGCAGTCCATGGTATACACAGTATTCGCCGCCAGCACCATAATTCAAAGGCATCAATTTTCTTCCTGTCTATCTTTTTCACTGTCCAGCTTTCACATCCATATGATGTTATTGAAAATACCATGGCCTGAACAAGTCGAATCTTTGTATGGAGAGAGACATCTCTGCTCTTGAGAATCTTATCTAGGTCTTTCATAGCCATTCTGCCAAGAGCAATGCGTCGTCTGATTTCTTGACTGCTTGTTGCTTCTTTATTGATAGTTGATCCAAGTAGGTTAAAGTTATTCACGATTTCAATTTCTTCTCCTTCGACGATGAACCTGTTGATTATGCCAGTTGTCATGATCTTTGTCTTCTTTACATTAAGGTGCAGGCCCATTTTGAGACTATGTTCTTTGATTGTGAGAAGCAAATGTTTCAGATCATCTTCACTTTCCGCCAGTAATGTGGTATCATCAGCATAGCGAAGGTTGTTGATGAGTCTTCCACCAATCTTCACACCTCTGTTGTCTTCATACAATCCTGCTTCTCTGATGATATGTTCTGCGTATAAATTAAATAGGTAGGGGGAAAGTATGCAGCCTTGTCTTACACCTTTGCTTATTTTAAACCATTCTGTTTCTCCTTGTTCCGTTCGAACTGTTGCTTCTTGATCAATGTACAGATTGTGCAAAAGAACGATCAGGTGTTCTGGTATACCCATGCTTCTTAATGTGGCCCAGAGTTTCTCATGGTTTACACAGTCAAAAGCTTTGCTATAGTCGATAAAGCACAAATAGATATCCTTTTGGTATTCTTTAGTCTTTTCAAGGATCCATCTCACATCCGCAATGATGTCTCTCGTTCCTCGCCCTTTTCTGAACCCTGCTTGCACTTCAGGTAGTTCTCGTTCCAGGTATGATTGTAGTCTCTTTTGAATAATCTTCAGTAGAATTTTGCTGGCATGTGGGATCAGAGCGATTGTGCGATAATTTCCACAGTCAGTTGGATCACCTTTCTTTAGTACTGGTATAAACACAGATCTTTTCCAGTCAGTTGGCCATGATGCTGTCTTCCATATTTCTTGGCAGAGCCTTGTAAGTACGATAACAGCTGCATTAGATTGCTGTAATACTTCTATGGGAATGCAATCAATGCCTGGTGCTTTGTTCTTTGATAAGGCTTTCAATGCTGCTTCAACTTCTTCTTTCATCACCAATGGTTCCAGATCACAAGGTACAGGTTGAAACGGCTGTTGGTCCACTTGATCTTTAGCATATAAAAACTCTGTATATTCCTTCCATCTTTTCTTGATCTTCTCAGCATCATTCAACATAGAACCTTGAGCATCTTGTAACATTCCAATTCGAGGCTGGAACTTTTTCTTTAACTCTCGTAGCTTTAGGAAAGCTGATCTTGTTCTTCCTCTAATAGTTTCTGCTTCTATTTCCTTGCATGCGTCATTGTAGTACTTTTCCTTGTCCTGTCTTGCTGCACGTTGGAAATCTCTGTTGAGTTCTGTGATTGTCTTTCTTTCTCCTCTGGCTTTAGCTTCCCTGCGTTTCTGGGCAATTTTCAGAGTTTCTTCCGTCATCCATTTTGGCCGTTTTTTCTTTTTTACCTTTTGTAGAGACTTCTCGCTTTCTTCCAACACAACCTTCTTCATGTCATTCCATAACTCTTCTGGAACTCTATCATTTGTATCTAAAGCAGCAAATCGATTTTGCAGGCAGTCTTTAAATTCCAGTGGTATATTCTCAAGGTCATATTTTGCTGCATTCATGAGTGGTTTGCTCTTTTTCAGCTTTAGCTTGAGTTTGCATACTAGTAGTTGATGATCTGTACCACAGTCAGCTCCAGGTTTTGTCTTTGTTGATGTTATAGAGCTTTTCCATCGTTGACTTCCACAGATGTAGTCAATTTGATTTTTATACAATCCATTGGGTGAAGTCCATGTGTACAGTCTCCGCTTGTGTTGCTGGAAGAAGGTGTTCGAGATGAATAGATCGTTGGTCTTGCAGAATTCTATCAGTCTTTCTCCAGCTTCATTTCTGTTGCCAAGTCCATATTTTCCAACTACTTTGTCTTCTTCTTTGTTGCCAACCTTTGCGTTCCAATCACCCATGACTATCAGGATATCCTGTTTGCATGTTCTGTCAATTTCAGCTTGTACTTGTTCATAGAACTCTTCAATTTCATTCTCTTCTGCAGCTGTTGTTGGGGCATATACTTGAATTATAGTTGTGTTCATAGGCATTCCTCGTAGACGAATAGAGATTAAGCGTTCGCTGACTGCATTGTATTTCATTACAGTTCTTGCAAGTTTCTTCTTTATTATAAATGCAACACCATTTCTTCCTTGTCTTTCATTTCCAGCATAGTAGACCATGTGATCATCTGATGCAAAGTGCCCGATGACAGTCCATTTCAGTTCGCTGACACCCAACAGATCAAGTTGTACACGTTCCATTTCATTCTTGACCACCTCCAACTTCCCTTGGCTCATGCTTCGTACGTTCCATGTTCCAATGTGTAAGACATCTTTACAGCTTCTGACTCTAATTTCATGCGCAGCTACATCAGCAGTCAGACGTCCCGAGGGCTTTGATCCAACCACATCATAAATGCTGGCTTTACTCTGAAAGGTCTTCAGCTCTTCCCCAGTAGCTAGTTGAGTGCCTTCCAACCTGGGGGTCTCATCTTCCAGCACTACAGCACAATTTGTTTTGTTGTAACTATCCATTGGGTTTTCATGGCAAGATACAGAAGTAGATTGCCGGGCCTTTCTTCCGCGCAGTTTAAGTTTGGTGTTGTTGCCGTTGTCACAGAAATGTGATCCTCCGCCGTCAACACTATCCCATTCTGCTGCTGCCCAGATGGGTGGTTTGTCTTGGTCTGGCATCTCAGCTGAGACCTGTCCATCTTGGGAGACCCTGCCAGTAGTTAAACTACCGATAGTTTAGCTCTCAGCATCACTGATGCACACAAGCCCTCACAGCACGACAAGCTGCAAACCAAGTGAGGGCCAAGTATCGCCTCTTAGTGCTCCTTTAACCCCTTTATCATCTAATGGACCAACTGACTCTCTCACAGGTTTTTTGCTACGAATGTACTTGAAAAGGTCTTTACTTCGCGTTTTTGCTTCTGCAGCAAGCTTCTTCTCAAATTCTCCCTTTGCCTGCCTTATCAATGCCTTGCATTTGACTTGCCAGTGCTTGTGCTGTTTCCAGGTTTCGTCGTTTGGCTCTTTTTTCCATTTCCTGAAAGATGCTTTTTTGGCAACAACAGCCTCTCTGACCTCAACTTTAAACCATGCTGGCAGTTTTTGGACTTCTTTCCACTTTTCTTAAAGCGTGGAATACAGCTGGTCTGGGCTTCCAAGATAGTATTTTTCAACAACAGCCAAGCCTGATGTACGTCTTTAACCTTTGCAACTGCTCCTTTTAGTTTTTTCTTGACTGTTTTCCTCATTTTATCATAGTCTCCCTTTCGAAAGTTAAAAGGTAGTACTGTGGATTTCCTTACTATCCCTCCTCCACTAATTAAATCAAAGGCGATCATGCTATGATCACTATTGCCAAGGGGGCCCCAACAACCTTATCTCTTGCGCTAGATCTGGTGTTCCACTAAGGATTAGGTCTAATATGGCTTCCCCTCTGGTCGGTTCATGAACCAGCTGCTCCAAGAAGCAGTCATTTATTTCATCTAGGAACTTTATCTCCCTAGCATGTCCTGACGTGGCACTGACCCAGTCGATACCGGGGTAGTTGAAATCACCCATTATTATTACTGTGCTGTAACTTTTGTTAGCTTCCTTGATTTCTTTGAGCATTTCATCATCCATTTGGTCATTCTGGCCAGGCGCTCGATAGTACACCCCCACTGCCATTGCCTTCCCCCTTTTACATGGAATTTCAATCCATATAGATTCTACAGCAGATTTTGTTTCCTACAAAACTTTAATCCTTTCTGACTCAATGCCCTCTCTAACATAGAGAGCAACCCCTCCACCAATTTGATCAGCTCTATCATTACGATATAGTTTGTACCCAGGTATCACAGTGTCCCACTGGTTGTCGTCCTTCCACCATGTCTCTGATATTCCAATCATATCTAACCTTTCATTTAGTGCTATATATTCTAACTCTCCCATCTTATTTTTTAGACTTCTAGCATTTGCATACAAGCATTTCAGAGAATGTATTTTATCCATATTAATTTGTCTGTTAGACATGAGTAATTTGGGATCTTTAAGCTCTGTCTGCTCCATACTTGAGGGCATTTGGGCTACTTTACTCTTTTGTGGAACCTCTCTGCTTTTGGTAGTATCCTTCAAAGATACATTCTTCCGAACCATCTGCTCTTGGGCGACTGTCGGCTTTCCCCTAATATCTAGTTTAAAAGCTGCTCTATCTCCTTTTTAAAGGTTAATGCCAGCAGCCTGGTTCCATCCCGGTTAAGGTGAAGCCCATTCCTTCGGAAGAGCCCCTCCTTTCCCCAGAATGTTCCCCAGTTCCTAACAAATCCAAACCCCTCATCTCTGCACCATTGTCTCATCCACCATTGAGACTCCGGAGCTCTGTCTGCCTTTTGGGTCCTGCGCGTGGAACAAGAAGCATTTCGGAGAATGCCACCCTGGAAGTTCTGGATTTCAACTTCCTACCTAAAAGCCTAAATTTAGCCTCCAGAACCTCCCTACCACATTTTCCTATGTCATTGGTACCAACATGTACCAAGACAGCAGACTCCTCCCCAGCACTATCTAAGACCTTATCTAGGTGGCGCGTGAGGTCCGCTACCTTCGCACCAGGCAGGCATGTTACCAGGCGATCCTCACGTCCACCAGCCACCCAGCTATCTACATGCCTAATGATCGAATCACCAACTATAACGGCTGTCCTAACCCTTCCCTCATGGGCACATGGCCCTGGAGAAACTTCCTCGGTGCGAGAGGGTTTTACATCACCTGGAGGACAGGTCCTAGTTACAGGATCACTTCCTGCCACACCAGGGTGATGCTCTCCTGTCACGTGACCTCTCTCCTCCATGGCAACAGGGATGCTGCCAGACTGGAGGTGGGACTTCAGGACTATATCCCTGTAGGTCTCGTCTATGTACCTCTCTGTCTGTCTTATGCTTTCCAAGTCTGCTACTTTAGCCTCTAGAGAACGGACTCGTTCCCTGAGAGCAAAGAGCTCCTTGCACCTAGTGCACACGTAAGACCTCTCACCAACTGGGAGAAAATCATACATGTGACACTCAATGCAAAAGACTGGAAAGCCCCCATCCCGCTTTCTGACTCAATGCCCTCTCTAACATAGAGCGCAACCCCTCCACCTATTTGATCAGTTCTATCATTATGATATAGTTTGTACCCAGGTATCACAGTGTCCCACTGGTTGTCCTCCTTCCACCATGTCTCTGATATTCTAATGATATCTAACCTCTCATTTAGTGCTATATATTCTAACTCTACCATCTTATTTTTTAGACTTCTAGCATTTGCATATAAGCATTTTAGAGATTGTATTTTATTCATATTAATTTGGCTATTGGTAGACATGGGTAATTTGGGATCTTTAAGCTCTGTCTGCTCCATACTCGAGGGCATTTGGGCTACTTTACTCTTTTTTGGAACCTCTCTGCTTTTGGTAGTATCCTTCAAGGATACATTCTTCCGAACCATCCGCTCTTGGGCGACTGTTGGCTTTCCCCTATTATCTAGTTTAAAAGCTGCTCTATCTCCTTTTTAAAGGTTAATGCCAGCAGCCTGGCTCCATCCCGGTTAAGGTGAAGCCCATCCCTTCGGAAGAGCCCCTCCTTTCCCCAGAATGTTCCCCAGTTCCTAACAAATCCAAAACCTGCCTGCCTTTGGGGTCCTGCGCGTGGAACGGGATGCATTTCGGAGAACGCTACCCTGGAAGTTCTGGATTTCAACTTCCTACCTAAAAGCCTAAATTTAGCCTCCAGAACCTCCCTACCACATTTTCCTATGTCATTGGTACTCCTCCTCTGCTTGTATTCTTTCCTCTAATCCTGCCCCTTTCCCTTATGCTCCACCCCTAGCATAGTCGCTTCCCTTATTCCTGCCCCTTTCTTTCCTTCTAACCACACCCATAAGGCGCCACCCCTCACCTGCCCTTTCCTTTAGGTTCTACCCCTTCTTTGGCCTCTCTCCTTCTCTTCTGGCCAGTGGGATCCAGGGCCTCCAACCAGCCTCTTCTATTCCCAGCCCCACTGTTCTGGCTAATGGGACTCATGGCTGCTTGCTGGCTTCTTCAGGCTGCACCCCATTCTTCTTTGGCTGGTGGGACCTGAAGCCTCCTACCTGCCTTTTTCATAGCAGCCACGGTTTTTCATGCTAGCAGGACTGGGACTCCCATTGGCCCTTCATCCACCCAGAGACTATTTGCATGTTTCTTTGCACATGCTTATGAAGACAAAATCATGCCAGCTTGACCCTCAGCAATAGACACTACACCGAAGCAAAATGCACTTTCCTTTACTGGAATCTGATATATTAGTTTCAGATAGCCAGCATCAATTACTTTGCATTCATTTTGTGATGACAACAAAGGGAGCCTTTTACCAAGCTGCATTATGCAAGTTCTGACAACACGAGCTGTACAGTGCTAGATACAGGGAAGTACATTTACCATTTACCAGTGAAGGTACCTCCCACCCACTGTTCCCTCTAAGCTGTGCGCGTGTGCGCGCGCACACACCTCGCCGAGCGAGCGCACATACTTTACAACAGAGCGCACAAAAATTACGGCTCTGATTCTGATAGAAAACACAGACGTCTTAAAATTTAAAAGTTATGATTGTAATTACTAGAAATTTCCCGCTTCATTTAGTAATCGTCTATTTTCATTTAATTTGATTAAAATCAATGTGGTTTACATACTGTATTCTGACATGTAGTCAAATTTTAAAGTATATAACTCCGAGTGTCGTTATGTGGCGCACAAAAATTTAACCTTCCTTCAAAAACTGCACACAGCTGATATTTTATGCGCACACAGCCTACAAAAAATTAGAGGGAACATTGCTCCCACTTTCATACCATATAACTGAAATACACAGGGCATGAAACTTAGTAGAAGGCAGACGACTCCTGCTTGTTTCTTGTAGCTTGTCGTGGCTAGAAATTCAGATCATGCATGATCAATGTTTATCTTAACTGATGTTATTTTAGCCAGAAAGCTTGTGGAATATACTGTAAGCCTCCTAATGACATGAGTGAAATTACAACATAGAAAAAAGATCCCCAAAAGAAAACAATTACACAAATACAAAAGATCGAACCACCAGAGCATACACTCAAACATCCATGTGTATCATACAAAAAAATATTTACTTTTTTATATATATAATTTTTGTGTCAGACCATAGGCTGCTATCTCAATTTATGACTGTTCCTTTTTACTATTTTACTGTATTTAACTTGTCATGCAAAAAAGCAAAAAAGTGCACTAAGGATGCTTCAACAACCTATAGAGTCAGAACATATACAAATTGTGCCTCTGATTTTGTGGTGTACAGTATTTGCTAATCTACACTTGCGGTCAAGAAAGTACACAGGCAAGGTCCCAGTGGACGCCTGTAACCGGGTGAGCGGCCCGGGCCCGGTATCCTGTGTGGGGTTTTGGGGGGGGGGGTGAAGAAGGGAAGGGGGAGTGGAGCTGGGGAGGCGCTGACGTCGGCCGCATTGTTTAAAGTCATTGGCTCCGCTGAGCACGGGCCGGCTGGGACCGAGGGTTTAAAAGGGGAGGAGGAGCAGTTACCTTCTCCTTTCGGCGGGGGTGCAGCGGTCCGGATTGATTTTGACTTCGTGGCGGCACTTGGCTTCGGTCGGCCTCGGGAGTAGCGGCGACGGTGTGAGGGATTGGTAGGAGCCCATAGCTGTGAGCGGCGAGAGTCGCAGGAGTGTGTCCGGAGTGAGCGAGGCAGTCGGAGACGGCGGTGCATCAGCGCTTGTGCAGCTCCGCTGGACACGCGCTCTCGGGCAGTGTGGAGACACGTGACCACGGTGAGGCCGAGTGCTGAGGCGACGGCTCATCTGTGAAGGCAAGTTTTGGATCATTAGTAGGGCTCAGGGGTCTGTGGTGGGCGGCTGGGCCGGGAGACAGGGGTTTGGATTTTAAAGGGGCCTGGTGCAGCATCATTAGGAATGGCCCACGGAAGTGAAAGGGCCAGGGCACGAGGCCCTGGTAGGGTAGGAGGAGGAGTGCGGGGGAGGGGCAGCCAGAGACAGGAGGACAGGGGGTTGGCAGGGGAGGCCAGCCCAGGGGCGTTGGGACGCCGGGGGGCTGCAGCTAGGGGAGCAGCACAGCCCAAAGGTACGGCTCAGCAAAAAAGAGGGACTGCAGCTGTGAGAGGCAGGGGGGGTGTGAGGGCCCGGTTGCGTGGGCCCAGAGGGGGGGAGCGGATCCAGACAGTGGGTAGGGGGGGCAGTGTGGGAGTGGAGCCCGCAGTGAGTGGGGCTCACAGGGATGGGAGAGAAGGGCGTGAGGCGGTCACGGAAGGAGGGAGGGAACAAGTTCAGTGGGCATTTGCCCGAGGGGGAGGAGGCTCGGGGGTGTCAAGCACAGGTGTGAGCCCGGAGTTGGGGGGCGGAATCATGCCGCCCTACACGGACGGGCAGGTAGGGCAGAGAGGCAGTGGAGTGTGGGGGGGCACCCAACTTGGGCCCACTGGTTAGGGGGCGGTCAGGGTTCCTCCAGAGCGGAATGGTTGGAGGCTTGGCAACCGGGTTGGCCTCCTGCTGTTCCCCCCCCCCCTTCTCCTTTTATGTCTCCACAGGTGCCAGTGATGTTTTCCCAGGCCGTGGCTCCGGAGGCCGGCGGATACGGATGGGCCAGGGGGCAGCAAGCCGGTCGGGAGGAACCAGCGAATGCCACGGTGCATGGGGCGGTTCCTGGTGTGGTAGAGACTGCGAGTGCTGAAGGACGACGACAGGAGGTGGGGTCCGACCTGACGGCTGTTTCGCCTATGGAACCAGGGGTGTCTGCAGCAGACATGGCGGGTGAGTTATGAGCGGATCTGGAAGAGGGTAGCGATGGAGGCAGGGGGTGGGGGACTAGGAAGAAGAGGGAGGGTAAAAAACGGAAACATTCTTGTCGGAGGCGGCAGAGATCTAGCTCCACTGATACGTCGTCCTCGTCTGATTCGACGTCCTCATCTTCATCGTCGGAGGCTGGCAGGCGGCATGGCAAGGGCGGGGAAAAGGTGTCAGGTGCATATACAGCGAAGGGCGCCCCTACAGCGGTAGCTATATCGGAGCTATGGGAAGGGGTCCCACGGAAATTGCGGCAAAGAATTAGGAAGCGCCGTTATATTGATATCTTCCATCTGTTGGAAGGGCGGAGGCGTTCGGGGGAAAGTAGAAGGAAGCGTAAGGAAGACGAAAAGGCGGGGCGTGTTAAAAAAGTTTCTAGGAACGTAGTTAACTGGACCAGAGCTTTTTTGCGTTTAGCGAGTGTTTGGGGTCAGCATTATCCAGAGCAATACGAGATGCTTTTATCGTATGCGGATTCAATCTTGGAAGCTTCGCAGACGCATGAAGGCTGGTCATGGTTAAACTATGACGAGAAATTCCGGGACAAAATGGAAGGGAATCGCTTAGTGGCGTGGGGCATGCAGGATATTAATTTGTGGTTGACTCAAATGTCGGCCAAGGCGGGCGTGTCTGGGGGGAGTGGGGCGAAGGGAATATTGGGAGTGGGGGCGGCTGGAGCGCGGTCCTTTCGGGGAGTGGGGAACGTCGGACAGCAGCAAACCGGAGGCAATGGGGCAGGCGACCTATGCTGGCGGTTTAATAAGACCTCGTGCCCTTTCCCAGACTGTAAATTTAGACACGTGTGTTCCATTTGTAGCGGGGCACATCCCGCTGTCAAATGCCTTAAAAAGGGAGTCGCGCAGTCCAGCGCGCCTAGCGCGAAGTAGTGAGGATTTATGGGGCCTCGCCCCGACGCCGACTCGAGTTGAGGTTTTGAATGAGTGGTTGGGTCGGTACCCTCGGCGCCGGGATGGAGAACTATTGTATTCTTGTTTTAATTTTGGTTTTCCGATACCGGTTTGCAGGCCAGTGGAAGGGACAGGGACGCGGAATTCTGTTTCAGTGCGGCGCCTTGCGTCGGTGGTTCGGGACAAGTTAGGAGTGGAATTGCAGTTGGGGAGGGTGGTGGGTCCTTTTAGGAGCCGGCCATTCGCGGGGATGGTGGTATCACCGTTGGGAATAATACCTAAAAAAGAGCCCGGGAAATTCCGCTTGATACATAATTTGTCCAGCTCCGTCGGCGAGTCAGTGAATGACTACATCCCACGTGAATTGTGTACGGTACGTTACGCGTCGTTTGATAAGGCGGTGGAGTTGGTAAGGGCAGCAGGCGTTCGAGCCCAAATGGCGAAAGTGGATATTGAATCAGCGTTCAGGCTGCTGCCAGTTCACCCGTCTTCTTTTTATCTCTTGGGTTTTCGTTTCGAGGACGAATTTTATTTTGATAAATGCATGCCAATGGGCTGTTCCGTGTCGTGTGCATATTTTGAAAAATTCAGTACCTTCTTGCAGTGGGCTCTCGAACTCAGGGTGGGTAAAGCAACGGTAGTGCATTATCTCGACGATTTTTTGTTTGTGGGATCAGCAAATTCAGAGGAGTGCCGCGTTTTGCTGGAGGGTTTCGTGGATCTGGCCAGAGAGTTAGGCGTGCCGCTGGCACAGGGCAAGACGGAGGGCCCGGCCACGAGGATCACCTTTCTGGGGGTAGAGCTGGATTCCGAGTCCATGGAGGCGCAGTTGCCTCAGGAAAAAGTGATAGGTTTACGGGTGTTGGTAGCTAATGTTTTGGCATCCACAAAATTGACGTTGAAAGAGATGCAAGCACTGATAGGATCATTGAATTTTGCATGTCGCGTGATCCCAATTGGCAGAGTATTCCTGAGGCGCTTGGCAGCTTCTACAGCGGGGGTGCGCAGGCCGCATCATTGCATCAGGGTTTCGAAGGCGATTAAGGCAGATTTGCGGATATGGCAGGTCTTTTTGGAGGAATATAATGGGACCACTGTTTTGAGGGCTGAGGAGCGCAGTAGTGTTGACCTACAATTGTACACTGACGCGGCGGGGGGCCTAGGTTTGGGTGTCTACTTCGGAGGTGTGTGGTGCGCGGAGCGATGGCCCCAAGCTTGGCGAGAGGCGCGGCTCACTAGCAATATAACATTTTTAGAGTTGTTTCCGATATTGGTAGCGTTGGAGTTGTGGCCAGACAGATTGCGTAATAGCAGTTTGGTTTGGTGGTGTGATAATGCGGCGGTGGTCAGTGTAGTTAATCAATACACCCCCCATTGTGTGCAGGTAGCGTGCTTGATGAGAGCGGTGGTTTTGGCATGTTTGCGTTTGAACGTGGCATTGAGAGCTAAACATATACCGGGGCATTCTAATACGATTGCTGATTCTCTTTCCCGTTTCAAGTGGGAGCAATTTCGAAGACTGGCGCCAGAAGCGGATGCGGACGGAGGCACGGTCCCGTTGAAGTTATGGAGTCTTGGCCTCGAGGAATGAAGGACTTGCTGCGGAGTTCGGTTGCAGTGGGGACTTGGACGACCTATCTGCGTGGATGTGAAAAAGTGGTGGCCTTTCTCGAAAGCTGTGGATGGCAGTATGGAGCGGTGAATGCTCAGATGATGGGTCTATATGTGGCTTGGGCTAAAGAGCGCGGTTTGGCTCGATCGGCCGTACGTAGCCACCTGGCGGGATTTGAGTTTTTTGCAAAAGCAGTGGGCTGGGACTACCCCATCGAAGGCTTCTTGGCCCGTAAGTTGCTGCACGGGTGGGGTCGAGTGGCGCCGGCTCCTCCAGATACTCGGCGGCCGATCACGCATGAGTTGTTATTGAAGCTATGTAACGCCTTGCCAACAGTGGCCTCATCTCGATATGAGGCGGTTCTATTTCGAGCAGTTTTTAGTCTGGTATTTTTTGGAGCTTTCAGGATGGGGGAATTGGTGGCAAAATCGGGTAGGGCGGGGCAGAAGGGATTCTGCACCGGCGGCATATATGTCTTGAACAGCGTCAGTTGCGGGTGTTGTTGGCAAAATCTAAGACGGATCAGAGGGGAAAAGGTTTGTGGGTGCGACTGGGCTGGGTCAGGGGGTTGTCCACATGTCCGGTTACGGCAATGCGAGAATATTTGCGGGTGCGACCGGCATTGGACGGGGGATTGTTCATGCATGCAGATGGGAGGCTTCTCACGCGCTTTAAGTATTGGCGGTGTTGAGGATGGCCTTGAAGATTGTAGGGGAATCCCCTGAACAGTTTGCGGCGCATTCTTTTCGCATAGGCGCTGCCACCAGTGCGGCGGCAGCTGGATTGTCGCAGCAGGACATACAGAATATAGGGTGATGGCGTTCTCGGGCATTTCGGGGTTATGTCCGATTAGGATTGTAAGGGGGGGGGCATTTTATTTCACGAATTGATTGTATTTTCTTTTGCAGATGATGCTCCGAATGCTCCAACATGTTGGATGATAGGGCATTCCTTCGTGTTCTGGGCTGGCCAGCGAGCGGCAGAGAGACCGTTTGGGCCTAATCTGGGACTCGATCCAGCTGTGGTGTCGATTTTATGGCTGGGGGAGCGGGGGCTGCGGTGGTCTCAGCTATTACCTTTGCTGCGACATCACGAGCGTGTTCGGTGCCCACCAAAGTTCATCCTTTTGCATCTCGGGGGCAATGACCTTGCAGCATGGACTTGTAAGCAGCTCATCAGAGCAGTGAAACGGGATGTGGCAGTTGTGCAGCGCATGTTCCCGAAGGTGGTGTTGCTTTGGTCAGACATTGTTCCTAGGCCGGCTTGCAAGGCCCAGCGGCGTTGGTCGCGGGGTCTCGCAAAAATAAATCGACAGGTAGGGCGGTGGATGTGCAAGCAAGGTGGACGTCAGGTGCTCCATCCTTGGGTGGAAGTTTCCTGTGCCGGGTTGTACCGGCAGGATGGCGTGCATTTATCCCCTGTCGGTGTCGATTTGCTTTTGAATGACTGGCAAGAAGCCTTGGAAAGTGTTCTGGGTAGAGAGGCTGACTGGTCGCAGCAAGGAGGTGGGGGGGCGGCACAGTGACAGTGCGGTCACCTGTGCCGGTGGCGGGATCCCGGAAGTATCCGGGGTCCGGAGTCTAGAGGACATACTTGGGTGGGGGCGGGGTGCCCCGACCCGGAGAAGCCCTGCTGGCCTTTGCTAGTCACATGGCGAGGTCGGGGAGAGGGCGGTAGGAAGTTGGCCGGGGGGCATGACACGGCCGAAGCGGATGCGAGGTCATCATGCTAATTATATGGCTGGTGAGGCATTGCTCCGCTCTTTAGAGATTGTTAAGAAGATTGTTATGGTTTGGAATGTTCAATTGTGGATAAATATAATAAAGCTGCGACCAGTTGGTTCTTCCCAATAAGAAGTCTATGTGTGATTTGTAAAGTGCATGAGAGGGTTAGGGGGGGGGGGTGGGGGGAAGACGAATGGAAGGGGTGGCTATAAAGGGTAAAGTATGCAGGAGGGTAGGGACTGGGTCCGATCTACCACGGTTAAAGAAAGTACACAGGCAAGGTCCCAGTGGACGCCTGTAACCGGGTGAGCGGCCCGGGCCCGGTATCCTGTGTGGGGTTTTGGGGGGGGCGGTGAAGAAGGGAAGGGGGAGTGGAGCTGGGGAGGCGCTGACGTCGGCCGCATTGTTTAAAGTCATTGGCTCCGCTGAGCACAAAGGAGCGGAGCCAATGATCACGGGCCGGCTGGGACCAAGGGTTTAAAAGGGGAGGAGGAGGAGCAGTTACCTTCCCCTTTCGGCGGGGGTGCAGCAGTCCGGATTCCCTCCCTCCCTCCCCCTATTTTGATATCAATGCTGAGATATGTTTTAGCAGGGGTGTCGCAGTTGGGGGGGGGGAGAAGGCAGGATCCCGGAAGTATCCGGGGTCCGGAGTCTAGAGGACATACTTGGGTGGGGGCGGGGTGCCCCGACCCGGAGAAGCCCTGCTGGCCTTTGCTAGTCACATGGCGAGGTCGGGGAGAGGGCAGTAGGAAGTTGGCCGGGGGGCATGACACGACCGAAGCGGATGCGAGGTCATCATGCTAGTTATATGGCTGGTGAGGCATTGCTCCGCTCTTTAGAGATTGTTAAGAAGATTGTTATGGTTTGGAATGTTCAATTGTGGATAAATATAATAAAGCTGCGACCAGTTGGTTCTTCAAAATAAGAAGTCTATGTGTGATTTGTAAAGTGCATGAGAGGGTTAGGGGGGGGTGGGGGGAAGACGAATGGAAGGGGTGGCCATAAAGGGTAAAGTATGCAGGAGGGTAGGGACTGGGTCCGATCTACCACGGTTATTAAATACATGGCATGTACAACTCGTTCTGTCAAGATTTGCCTTGCAGAAAACAAATCTCGGATTGGAACCCGCAATATTACCACCCCCTCTGGTCTCCCATTCTGTGGAGTATGGACATTCTTTTTCTCAGTTTAGTTGCCGTGTAATATATCATGTACTGCAACATTGGCAAAGGAGTAATCAGGTAGCCCATCTTCAAATATGTTAGCAAAGGTGGATTTTTTTTATTAAACATTTATGCTTGAAATACAAGCAATCAAGCAAGAAAACACCAGAAGCTAATCAAAAAGAGTAACTAACACTTTCCCACATCAGCAAAGGTTTCACAGCCCACATCACGAGGAACAAGAGAACCACCATAAGGGAGAGGGAAATATCTAAAGGAATAGATGACATAACACCACCCCTCAATCAATAACATGGAAAACAAAACCAAAGAACAAATGAAAGGGGATACAAACTAAGCCCAGGCCCTCACCTGCCATCAAGAAAATTTTCCAGTTGTACAGGATCTACAAATACATATCATACCCCTTCATAGGAAATCAAGCACTTACATGGAAAGCGGAGAAAAAAGGTCCTACCCACAGCCAAAACACAAGGTTTGTGCTGAAGGAAGGCATTCCTCCGCAACTGCTTAAAGCGGGAAACATCAGGAAAAATTGTAATCTTCTGACTAGAATAAAGATAGTCCTTCTTGCAGAAATACGCTTTCATGATGGAAATTGTATCCAGATCTGTGACCATGGAGATAATCAAGGCAGCGCGAAGCAGAATGATGTGATTCTAAGAAATCTGTCAAATCTAAATTAACTTCCTCTTCCACCTGTGCAGCCTTGTCCCCTTGGAGCAAAGATGTGGTAGGCACATAATACAGATTTTCTGTACCCACATTATCAACATCAGGAAGCAGCAAAACCTCCTTAAAGTATTTCCACAATAATATTAATGGCGACCACTGTTCCCTCTAAGCTGTGCGCGTGTGCGCGCGTACACACCTCGCCGAGTGAGCGCACATACTTTACAACAGAGCGCACAAAAATTACGGTTCTGATTCTGATAGAAAACAACACAGACGTCTTAAAATTTAAAAGTTGTTGTGTATTTATGGTTTTCACAAGTTCTACAGTATTTTCTAGTGCAATCAATGTGGTCATACTGTATTCTGACGTGTGGTCAAATTTTAAAGTATATAACTCCGAGTGTCGTTATGTGGCGCACAAAAATTTAACCTTCTTTCAAAAGCTGCACAGCTGATATTTTATGCGCACACAGCCTACAGAAAATTAGAGGGAACATTGATGGCGACAATAACCGACTCTTTGGGAAGTTCAGCAGCCTAAGGTTCTTAGACTGATACACATTCGACAAGGTCTCGATATGCTTATGCAACAAAAAGCTATCCTTAATAGCCTGAGAGTCCACAGATTGCAATTTCCCAATACGGTCATACATCTTGTCGAGCCTTTGGGCAACATCAAGTAACTTAATATCCAATTCAGAGCATTTCTTGACAACCTGGTCAGAAAACTTTGCAGTCTCATTCATAAACCCATGTAAAAGATTATTGGTCTCTGTCACCACCATCCAAATATTTATTTTATTTATTTATTTTAAAGGATTTATATACAGCCTTATCCTGAAATTAAAGTGGTTTACACATCAAACAAATCACATGGCAAAGTGCATGGGAGTGTGCATGCAGTGATTAAATCGAAAGCGTGTGTGTGTGTAATGTATAAATGATTTCAAGGTGAGCTAGTTACATTGTGAACTATGTACACGGAACTACTATATACAAGGCGCGGGGGCGAAGGGGGGAGGCGGAGGGGGTCAGGAAGGGGGGTGGCTGAGGGGGTCAGGAAGAGAGGGGAGTAGACTGTGTGGCCATTGGACAGGTTACGTGAAGTTACTATTGTGTTCTATGAAGAGCGTCATTTTGAGCATCTTCCGGAAGTCCTGAGGTCCACAGTTGATCTCAGGTCGTTGAGGGAGTGAGTTCCAGAGCACGGGCGCAGCCAGGGATAGTGCTCTTCTTGAAGTATCTTGTCTTGTTTTAGTGAATGCTCTGGGGGTATTGATGGTGTCTGAGGTGCCTCTACTCCTGACAAAGTTATCACAGAGGGAGAAGCTCCTACAGCAAAGGTAGCAGCTGAAGCTGCAAAGTTTCAAGAGGAGCTCGTGGCAGTCCCTCATTCAGGGTTTCTTACTGGCCCTGTCTGGGGGCTGTTTGGGGAGTGAAAACACCCCCCCTCCATAGCAGCCAAATGTGTCCTTGAATTAGGGGGAGGGGGTCGCACTATAAGACTTATCGATGCCCCTGAAAACTGGGACAATGAAGAATCCAGCTGTGAAACCTCCAAAACCCCTTTAACCTCTGTCTTCAGCGTTACATGCTGATTCATCAGACCAGTTACCACTGTAGGGGGTGGAAGACATAACCACATGCTTCTTCTTCTCCTTAATTGTCCACTTACCAACTCCTCGGGGCATTCATATGACTCAAAACAAGGCCGTAGCTCCAAATAGGCACCGAAGGGGCACCAAAGGGGCAAACCGCTTTGGTCACGCGCCTCTTAGCGCACGTGACCGTGAAAGCAGCAAAACTTTTTTAAACAGTCCTGGTTCGCCTTTCAATGATGTGGAGGGGGGAGGAGCGAGCTTCCTTTTGTTCAGGCAAGCGTCTTCCGCAGCTATGCGGAAACTGCTCACTGGCACCACACCGGACAGCCAACACTCCCCAGAGTTCTCTTGCTCCCCCAAAGGTGGATTTTTAATTTAGACCCAGTCAATCCTCAGGGCTTAACCCTGAAATCAAGTGACATTCAATTTTATAATTTTATGATCTTTGAACTTTGAACTTCTGGGCTGGTTTCAACGGCCACAACAGATTGGTTGTTGATTAGTTGCTGGTTCCCAGGAAGTTGGAGATACGTCAGCCTAAAGTCTTGAAGTGTAGGACTCTATCTTTAATGAAGAGCGCTATGTTTTCCATGATGGTAGTTTGTTGGCACCAGTAGGTTTTGGATTTTTGAGATGCTTGTGGAGGGAATCTTTGAACACATCCTGACACAGAACCCAGTTAAGTAGATGGTGCAAAACATGGTACTGCTTCAATATAGTTGATTGGACTGACTGTTATTCTCCCTCGATGCCATTACCTCAGATAAGTGAACAGTTTCAAGCAGCCTTAGTGCGCTTTTTTGCTTTTTTTGCATGATAAATAAAATAGTAAAAAGAAACATCCGTAAATTGAGGTAGTATCCTCATCACATACAGTCTGACACATACGGTCTATGTTCTGGTGGTTTCATCTTTTGTGCATGAGTGAAATTACTGCAATTTGGAATCATGATTAATATATACCCCTGCAAAAGGACTTATAAATATTTCCAGACAAAATATATTTGCTACTGCAGGTAAATAAAATAATCATATCCTGAGTTTGAAAAAAGCTAACAAGAAGCCCCACATATCTTAACAATTCTGAATGTCCTCTTTAGATAGATTTTAAGACCTGTCCCTGCTCTCCACTGTATAATACATTTTGAAGATAACAGCTCGCTTAGGTTTGCAGGTGCTGGAGTCACCTGTTTTTAGCCTATTCTATAGACATGTTGGCAGGCCCGGATTTAGGTATAGGAAGCATAGACAAATGCTTAGGGTGCCAATTTTGAAGGCACCAGATACCCGGGTCAAACAAGAGCCTGCTCCTGCTTAAATTAGGGCCATGTGCATATGCTGCCTGAAAGGGTGCCACTGTGGCATTATGTCTTCCTCTCTGCTCCTCTTCTGACTCGCGAATGGGACAATTTCTCCAAATGGGTTAGTTTTTCCCATACCATGATAGTCACGAACCTCACTTCTAAACCAGGGTATGTGGAGTGTGATCTCCAGTCTTTATGGGGTTCCTAAAACTCCTCCTGCCCTCCCCAGCTCTCTGAGATCAGCTGTCTGGACTTGCCTACTGTATGTGCACCAAAATCTTAAATCCAGCCCTGCACATAGGCACATGTATGTCCTTATAAACTACGTAAATCCTAGAGATATCATGCCGACATTAAAGCTACAGACATTTACACCTGCTTATGTTAGAGCATAAAGTACATACATATTAGGTAATTTATAAAATATGAGCATAAATCACAACTCCACCCAAACTCCCTCCAAATTCCTCCCCTGAATACTCCTACTCTAAAGTTTCATTCAACATTAATTGCCTAATATATGCTGATGACGTTCTGATGTACACGCCAATATCCACGGAGCATCCAGACCTCGCTCGACTGTCTACTTGCTTCGATGCGGTCACGGATTGGCTACACACGCAGAAACTCAAAATAAATTTCAAAAAGACGGAGGTCCTCTTCATCAGCAGAGACCAGACATTCCCTCCGCCCTCATCACTGAAGGCCACAATACGATACCTTGGTGTCACGCTCAACCAACATCTTAACATGAATGCCCAGATAGGCAACATGGTAAAGGCGATATACCACAAAATTCGGATGCTGCGCCAAATGAGACAGCTGCTAGAGCCGAAAGACTTCCGTACAGTCTATCAAGCACTAGTAATGCTGCACTTTGACTACGCTAATTCAATACTACAGGGCCTTCCGAAGATCTCGTTGAACCCCTTGCAGCTCGCAATGAATGCTGCAGCCAGAATCCTGAATGGAGCTTCTAGGAAGGACCATATCACCACAGTTCCGAAACTTCTACACTGGCTCCCGGTACACTGCAGGATTTCCTTCAAGATCTTAACGATGACATTCAAGGCCATCAACAAGTGCACGTCCACCTCCCTCACAGACCTCGTCCAGACCACCTCCCTCACAGGTTGAGGAGATCAGCCGCCACCAACATTCTGCTGCTCCTGAGAGCAATCACCAAATGCTCCAAGGCTACTAGAAACCAAGCCTTCGCACTCTATGCACATTCCTGCTGGAACGCCCTGCCACCAGACATCCGGGCCATCAACAACCTCCACCAGTTTAGAAAGGCACTGAAGCACCATCTGTTTCTTCAGTGCTTTTCTGACTCAGATGACACTCCACAGCCACCCACTCCCCGAGCCCAAGCCAGCACCCCTAGAGTACCCACCTCACACACCTTTCAGATCACCTAAGTGAGCCTTCCCCTTTGAATCCACCACTCTGTGGATATCTGACCCTAACCGTAGTCAACAATGGACTGTCCACTACCCTGTGACATACAGCTAGAATGTACATAGTTAAGTTGTTTGACATGTAAATAATGCCGAGCTGCATGTAGAACCTTGGCTACCAATTTGTACATAGTTTACCTGTTAGCCCTGTATAAATACCTTGTTTATTGTAAGTCCAGTGTAGACCTATACTACATTGCACAAATGTGTTGCTTGTGAACCGCACTGATGATGAATAGCGCGGTATAGAAGAAACATTAAATAAATAAAAAGAAAAATAATATAATTGCACTGTGTGCACTTTTAAGCATATCGTAGCTTTTATAAAAGCTGTTTTACACCCTAACATGATTTATAAAATTACCTCCTATTTGCTTTTTTACAAATATAGTATATAGGAAATTTCTTTGGGGGTCCTGCTAGGAGGAGCCAGTAGGGGAATATTGTGTTGGTGTTTTATCTGCTGTGTACCACTTTGAATGCTGTGCGCATAAGGTGTTTAACAAATGTTTTAAAATAAATCAATAAAATATATATATATTTTTTTGTAATTTAAATTTTTTATTGAAATTACAACCAATTTACATCACATATAACGAACACCCCTTATTGCATTCCCCCCCCCCCCACTCTACAGATTGCATGTTATATCAACCCACATAAGTCTTTATCCATTCCCCCTTCCACCTTTCACCCCCCACCCTACTTCCCCCCTCCCCCCATCCCCCCCCCCCACTTCACAAGCAGACCCCTCGAGATTCCTTATTGGTCTCCAACCGTCAGCCATGGGATGAGGGAAGATGGAAGGCTATCTATGATAGTGAAAGAAGGATGGGGTGGGGGACTAACCTGGTGGAGAACTGTTTGAAGCTATGCCTGAGAATGGTATGGACGCCAGCGCGACTCATGGCTATGAGTAAAGAGAGTGAGGGAAAGTGTTGGAGGGGGTGTGGGCACTGGGGGGACTTGGGGCACATGATTTGGGAATGCCCAACAATACAGAAGGTATGGGCGGAAGTGGGTAAGCTTTACCAGGAGGTGATGGGGGTGTGGATACAACCAGATAGGGACAGTATTGTGTTGTTGGATGGGGGAGACAGGGGAGATATGGGGCATCTTAGGTTCTAGCATTATTGTGTGGTGGCGTGCAGATTGGCAACCCTGCAGAGGTGGAAGACGATGGAGGGACCAACGGTGGGGGAGGTGTTGGGTAAAATAGAGTATTTATGGCACATGAGTGCGGTCGATGCACATAGAAGGAACCAGAGGGGGCAGCACAGGGATATATGGCAAGCATATGAGGAGTGACAGGAAGAAGGGTGGAGGAGATGGGAGAGGGTGGAGGGGAGCTAAGCAAGGACAGGGAGGAGGAGGGGGTGGAGGGGTAAGGGGGGGCCGGGGGAGGGTTTCGAGGGGGTGGGTTGCAGGGGGGGAGGGCAGGGGGGAGAGCTGACGGAAAATATACTTTTTTTAGTGAAGCAAGGTCATGCTGCTGATTTCAGCAATTTCAAAAATCAGGCAAAGGATATGCACAAAGTATGCTCGTGGTATGACATCAGTATATGGCAAGAAGCCGAAAACACTTGCCAACATTTCAGTCACCTTTCAGCCTCATTTAAATGTGTTTTCAAACACTTACGCGACCCTGCTCCACAGGAAATAATGGCAAAAGTACAGTATTAGTAAAGATTAGAAAGTAAAGAAAGGAGGGAAAAATTCTCACAGAAATGTATACAAATAGCCACTTATCATGCTAATTGCTATCCCACGGTGAGAAAGTAATTAAGAATCATTGATGCTATTAGGGATCTTAGAAAGTCACGACACCTAATGTGCTGCACTTAAGCTCTGACACTCCATGCACAGGTCTTCACCACAACTCTTGATTCTCATGAAAAAATTAATGTTTTAAGCATTCAGCAAGAATGCAGGTACAGTGATAGATCCATTCCAACTACTGAAGCAGCTGTGAAGAGTCTTTAACGGGTTTTCACATAGCGCTGCTAACAAGACTGAGCAAGAACAAAATTCACAACCCTTTAACTAAACACCCAGAAAGATATATGTATAAAATACTCAAATGCTCAGAAATACACTCAAAGACAAATAAAGTTTCCCACACTAACTATCTTCTCTAGAGACATGTTTGCTTGTTTGTTCTGAAATCATTGAAAGAAGCATTACTAGGCTTCGGAAAACGTGCCTCATGGTTTGACGTTAGTGGCCAATACCCCAAATCTAACCCAGTTGAGAGATTCCAACTCTCTCCTGTTCTAGACCTTTCTTCTCTTCCTTCCAAGGCAGCATGCAGGAACAGGAGGGGAGAGGGTGAGAATGAAGTGGACAGCGCACAGTTGAGAACAGCCACTCTGCTCCCTAATCCAACTCTACCTGAACCCTAAAACTAACTCTAAACAAATCAAATGTACTCTTTGTCAAATAAAAATAGAAAATGTTACCTCAAATCCTAGTCCCATCCCATACTGACAAACCTAGACCCCCTTCTCAGGAAGGATAATCATCACAGAAGCTACAGTGGAAAGGCTTTTTGGAATAGGAAAGATACTCATTTCTTCCTAAAAGTCAAATAACATGGAGCAATACATGGAGGCATTGTAATATCCTTGGTTTTATTTTCTATTCCTTTCCTTATGATTATCCTAGCATTCTATTTGCTTTCTTTGCCATGGCCGCACACTGGACAGAGGGTTTCAATGTATTATCCACGATAATGCCCAGATATGTTTCCTGAGTTGTGATTCCTAATGTGGGACTGTGGTAGGCTATGGCCTAGGAATATGGTAGGCTATGGCCTAGTATGGTTTACTATTGTGAAAGGCCTATAAGTGAGGCCTGAGTCCCAACCCCCACTTGTGAATACTGTAGCTATAAGAATCGAAACTTAACTCAGTTTAACTGAACATAGCTAAGCAGAAACGAAACTTGGAAAATAGAAGAAAAACAAGTTTAATTGGTACTGATAAGGTGTGCTATGCTTCTATGGAATTAATTAACTCTGCAGAGAGCAAGGTCACAGTGCCTCTGCTTCCCATATGTTTTAACAAGCTAAGCAACCTTGGAGGAGAGATGTAACAAGTTAGAGACACTGACCAGTGTAATTGGGACTAGAAGGGGGGCAACCAGGTGCTGAGCCCATTCCAGAGTCCCGATTGGGTAGCCATATCAGTACCGGGACCAATAGATGGGTGAGAGGGGTACTGGGACCAATGAAAAGTTTGCCTATGCTTAGAATGGACAAGAAAGCTATAAAAGTTGTTGTTTTACTAGAAGCCATTGCTCAGCCATTTTGAAATTGCTTATTGCTTGAGCCATGTGCACATTAAACTGGCTTGGTTCCTTGAAAAGACTCCTGGATTTATTTATTGCATGCTTATCTGCTGCTACATTCTTGGTGCGTTGGCCTGGAAGTGCGAGTGGTGGATAGTGTTCAAGTGAATAAATCCACGTAATTCGCCTTGAGGTTTGGTCCAGTTGGAACCATGCCAATCCGACGCAGGGGAATTTCCCTGGGCCCACCGATCCTCTTGTATCGGAGGGAGTTCTGCCTGGCCTTGGCAGGCACTGAGTCCAGCTGGCCAACACTTCCGACCCGGGGGAGTCCAGGATCCAACTCAGAAGCTTGGGAACCAGATCTGGTAAGTATAGTTTTGAAAACCTGTCTAGACAGATGAGTTAGAACTGCAGTTTGAAAACTTTGGTAAGACTTAAGTCTTTGTTTGAAAATCCTTGCATGAGTATTCGCTAGGTACAGCTGTTATAGAGAATCATGATTCAGCCTGGTCAGAGCAGACAGGACTGGGTTTTTGGTATGTCTAGACAGAAATAGAAAGAGCAGTACTGCCAGTGGAACTTGGAATTTGTAATCTCGAGATATTGGGAATTGGTAAGAGAGCTCTCAAGGAAGGGCCGAGTAACCCCGCATGGGAATTCGCCGGGTGAAACCCTCATCCTTTTTGTAATTGGGAAAAAGACTAGTCAGAATAGATAGAAAGGTATGCATTCTAAGATACGTTGCTAGCATGATTGTGAAGCGTTTGTGTATTGTCTGCCTGTATGTTTTTTGTTCTCTGTTGAAACCACGAGTTTCCCTTCTGTTATATATGTGAGAGTATTCTGTTGAGTAATTTGTGACAGTTCACTGATTAAGAAATTGTATTAGTAAAGCAGAAAGAAGACGCAAACATCTAGAGTTATTTTAAAAATCCAAAAGCTGGTCTGACCCAGTTTGCCTTCCTACTGCACAGTGTGAAAAACTGACAGGGGGCGTGTCTGAAGGAAAGAATGTGCAGTGTCTTTCTAACTCTGTTCAGGTTTAAATCTCAATGCTGTTAGTTTAATAATAATGTTCCTTCTGCTGTGGTTATGTAATATATATCATTTATATATCATTTAATAAGAATGTTTAGTCAGGATTGTGGGTCCCGATAGTTTTGGGGCTTAGCCTGGAATGCCGGCATGTCTCTGTCTCTGTGTGTGTGTGTGTGTGTGTGTGTGTGTGTGTGAACAGCTAAGCTGTTTCCAACGAGCCACACAGCAAGAGGACAGAAAAAAAAAAAATATGAAACCGCAGTTCCCGATTGTTTATTTTATTTTATTTATTTATTTAACTGCATTTATATCCCGCTTTTCACCGGGTCAAAGCGGTGGAACACGTAACATAGGACGGGGTAATTTTTGGGTGGGGCCATCACCAAGGTCAACAATTAATGATTTGGGTAGACATAGACATAGACATAATTTACTCCTGTTGAAGTTAGGTATTAGGTCATGGTGGTAGAAAGATGTTCACGGAATAGGACTGTCTTCAGCTGTTTCCTAAATGATGTGATGTCAGCGTTGTTCTTGATGTGATTTGGCAGAGAGTTCCAGAGGGATGGAGCATAAAGTTCGAATGCTCTGTTGCAGGTCCGTTGTGTGGCTTTGGTTCTTTTGTGGGGGACAACGATAGAGTTATTGGAGGAATGTCTGGTTGATCTGTTGTGGGATGGTCGAGGCAGTAAGGGGTGTAGTGAGGTGTTCTGTGTGTGGTGGATTGTTTTGTGGATGAGTAAGATAGCTTTGTACTGATTCTTGCTTGCACTGGAAGGAGGTGAAGGTCTCTTAGGATTGGGGTGATGTGGTCCCGTTTTTTTGCATTTTGAATAATCCTTGCTGTAGTGTTCAAGGCTGTACGGAGGGAGTTGGTGTGCGAGGTAGGAAGTCCATGGTAGATTATGTTGCAGAAGTCCAGGTGAGGGAGTGTCACTGCTTGCATTACTGTCCTGAAGTCGTGATGTTCTAGGAGGGGCCGGAGGCGTTGAATAGTTTTGGCTTTGTGGAATATCATCCCGGCGGTTTTGTTGATTTGTTGTTTGAGGGTAAGAGCTTGGTCAATGATGACGCCTAGATATCTTATTTGAGGCTGGATTTGTATTTGTGTGGTACCCATGTTGAGGTGGGTAGGTGGTTTGAAGTCCGGTTCTTTTGTTACTATTAGGGCTTCGGTTTTCTTTATGTTGATGGATAGATTGTTCTCCTGTAGCCAGTTGGCCACGTCGTTGAAGCAGGCTGATAGTTGTTCATTTTTTGGGTTGGTGGTTGTAATTGGTGCATAGAGCATTATGTCGTCCGCGTAGATGTGGAAGTTGATGTTGTGGGTGCGTATGATTGAGCATAGTGGACGGAGATAGATGTTGAACAACATGGCCGATAGGGTGGATCCTTGGGGTACTCCTTGTAGTTGTTGATAGGGGGACGAAGTTGCAGAGAGGGTGCGGATCCGTTGCTGTCTGTTAGTTAAGTAGGATTTGAACCATTGGAGTACAGTGTCTTTGATTCCAATTGTTTGTAGTCTGTGTATGAGGATTTCGTGTGAGATTGTGTCAAAGGCCGCTGATATGTCTAGGAAGATCAGGATGTATCCCGAATCTTTTTCTTGGGTTCCGATGATGAGTGTGTTCATTAGGATGGTCATGAGGGTCTCAACTCCATGTAGTGGTCGGAAACCGTGTTGCTGTGGGTCGAGTATGTCGTTGGTGTCTAGATGATCTTGAAGCTGGTGTTGGACTATCTTTTCTATTATTTTGGCGGTGAGGGGGAGGCTTGCCACTGGCCTGTAGGAGGTGGGGTCCATGGGGTCCAGGTTGTTCTTCTTTATGGTTGGTCGGATGATTGATGTTTTGAGGGCATCCGGTATGTATCCTTGTTTAAAGGATTCGTTTACGATGTGAGTTAGTGGAGCACTCAGGTCTTCCTTGGTTTTCTTTATCCATTCGGTAGGGCAGGGGTCTAGTGGAGAGGTGGTGGTGTTCAGACAGGAGATGGTGGAGGATATCTCTTCTTTTGAGGTTTCATTGAAGGTATCCCAGTCAGCGTTTATGGTGATTCCGGGGCACGTTTTTGTGGCTGTAGCACAGCGGTAAGGTTGCTGAGGTTGCTGAAATTGTTTGTATTGTCGGGCCAAGAGATCTGAGGGGATATCTGGGGGTTGATCGGACGTGGTTGGTGCCTTTGTCAGTTTTTTGGCAATTTGAAAGAGTTCTCGAGGTTTGTTTGCAGCAGACGTGATGATTTTGGTGTGGTAGTTTCTCTTTGCGTTGTCGGTTTCTGAGTGGTAGGCAGCGAGTTCATATAGGTATTGTTTTTTGTCTTTGTCATTTTTGGTTTTCCTCCATTTTCTTTCTGCTCTTCTAAGTTTTGTTTTCAGTTTCCGGTGGTCAGGGGTGAACCAGCGGGCTTTTGAGGAGATGAGTTTGTTGCTGGTCTTGTTTATATCTGCTTTGGATGCTGTGGAGATTGTGGTGTTCCAGTTGTCCATGAGGTCATCAAGGTTGTTTGAATTCATATGTAGGTTAGGTAGGGTCAGTGTCAGGAAGTCTTCTTTGTTGAATGCTTTGAATCTCCGTGTTTGTTGAGCGTTTCCTCTGTTTGTTTTTGGTTGATATGCATGGGAGAAGTGGATGACGTAGTGGTCTGACCATGGGACTGGTGAGATTGTTGGACTGCTGCATGAGGTGGATGTTTGGGAGTTCAGAAATATGAGGTCCAGTGTGTTTCCTTTTTCGTGTGTTGGTTCGTTTATGATCTGCGATAGGTTCATTGCTGTCATGGCGTTCAGGAATGTTTCCGTTTGCGTGTCTTGGAGGGATGGGAGATTGAAGTCTCCTAGTATAATTGGTTCTTTTGTTGGGTTGATGCTCTCAGAGATCAGGTGCAGTATCTTTGGCAAGTCGGGGTTTGCGGCAGGTGTTCTGTAGATCAGACATATTGTGAGGTTTTTGTTAGTGAGGGTGAGGATGTCTGCTTCGTCAGAGGTTTCGGAGGTGACGGTCCGCAGGTGGAGGTTGTCCTTTGCGATGATGGCTACTCCTCCGCCCTTTGCGTGCGTTTGGGAGCAGTGATGGAAGCTGTATCCGGTTGGAGTTAGTTGGTTCATTATTACTGTGTCCGTTTCTGATAGCCAGGTTTCCGTTATGCATAGGATATCAGTCTTCTCAGATATGATCAGGTCTTGGAGCATGTGGTATTTGTTCCTGGTGGAGCGTGCGTTTATGAGTGTGATGGAGAGGTGCGGGTGGCTGGTGTGTTTGGTGTTTTTGGCTGGCGTGTGCTTTGTGTGTGCTTGCTTGTGTGTGCTTGCTTTGTGTGTGCTTGCTTGTTTAAAATAAAGGATTCATTCAAAATGTGATAGGAGATGAATTTATAATTAGTTTTCTAGTGATTGCTTTAAATTGTACTTAGCCGGGAAAGGGTTAAATTCCTGCTCGAATTCCTGTACAGATCAAGCGAGCAGAAATCATGTAGGTCTCCGGTTTCAATAGGAAAGGATGTTTGTATTTTCCCTTTGCCCTACAAAGCCGTGGTTAAGAACACTGACAGGACTTTGCAGATCGCAACTTAAAAAGTGCTTTGAATCCTGAGTGAATGAGGGGTTAATCGTGTATGAGTTTTTCGTTCCTGATACAGCAAGTGCCTCATAGAAGACATGTTTATTGTTAATAAAATGAACTAGGAAGGAAAATGTGTATTTGTGTTCTAGATGTCCACCCGCTTTATTGAAAAAAAGTATCCGGAATGTCTTTTGAATATCTCCTTCCTAAACTGTAATCTTTTGCAGAGACGTTATTCACCTTAAGTGCAGATTACGGCTGGCAGCTAGTTTCTTCCAGCCATACGTAATAGTTCTCTCTGTTGGGATTGTTGTTTATAACATGTTGCAAAAAAATAGTTTTATATTTGAAGGAATTTATCTAAATTGTACTTATTTAGAATGAGATTATTATGCCTAGTCACAGGAAAATGCAGCCTGACAGACCGCCTTCTGTCTGTTGTTAACTACGTCACCATGGGGGGAGGAAGGGGGGTCAGAGTCCATGCAGATTCCAGAGTTACTTCATGGCCCCGTAGTTTCCCGTGTTTATCAGATTGTACAGAGAATAGTTCCCCTACATAGGATTCTTGGTTAAATGTTTAAAAAAAAAAAAAAAAAATCCTGCCTGTTTATTTCCCTCAGCTCTGCCATCATCCCGGGCAGAGCCTGGAACAAGGGGGGGGCGGAGGGGGGATGACTTCTCCCTACAGATTCCCAAGTAGTTTGCTAGCTACCTCCGCAACAGGGGAATGTCCACCCCCTCCGGACTAGAAGTGAAAGTCAGCTGACCAGACTTGTTTAGAACTGAAAAAAAAAAAAAACTGCACTGAGAAGTTTTAGGACTTGATTGAACTAATGAACGGAAATTGCAGAGAACTGGATGAATTTGCGGGCATAATGGTTAAATGAAAGTTTATCAGAAAGTATGTGGATTGTTGAAGAAGGACAGAGAATGTAAAAATTGTAAGATGGGAAAAAGAGAACAGATATTTTAGTTGGATGATGTGGAGGTTTTCCTAATCGAAGGAGCAGCGGATGTGAAAACTGGGTGTGAGTGCGCCCATTATAGAAAAAGAAGGACATTAGAGAAGTGAATGCCCGTATCTTGACTCCCGAGGGAGTACTTGATTGCAAAGTCATAAAACAATAAACCAAGCACAGTGTTTCAGCACGAGAGTGAAGCAGCTATAGCGTGAGTGGCAGCCGAAGAGAGGGCTACAGCATGGATGAAGACTAGGCCAGACCGGACTCTCCAGTTTCCCTGGGTCCCCAGGAGTCAGTCTGAAAAATAGGGGACCAATATATGGACTTTTATGGGGGATACAGGAGCAGAATACTAAAGCCAGTAGCCCCTGTGTTTTTCTCGCAAAGCCTTTTCTGCAGAACCACATGTGTGAACTAGAAAAAAAATAATAATAATAATAATGTACCAGTTCCTGTATATGCCTGAATGCCCTATTCCATTTTGGAGCCCAGATCTGCTTGCAAAGCTTCAAGCACAGATATCCTCTGTTGAAGGAAGAAAAAAATGAAACTCAAACTGTCCCCAAGAAGAAGAATGGCGGTTCTATTCACCTGCATCCAAAGCAACAAGCTGTACACTTACCAACCTCATAGCCCCACCTGGAGGATGGGCAGAAGATAATCCACCTGGCCTAGCGAAGAACATAGCCCCTGCCATTGTCACCCTCAAGCCAGTCAAGAAGCCTGGGACAGGTGATTACCGCCCAGTGCAGGATCTAAGAAGAATGAATGATGCAGCTGAAACTATACAACCAGTGGTACCAAAATCCTTATATTCTCTTGGAACTGATCTCTGCTGAAGCTATACATTTCATCATTCTGGACTTAAAAAGATGTTTTTTTCTGCATACGCTTAGCCCAAGACCCCACTACAAGGAGGCGGGGCCAACTCATCTGGACAAGATTACCTCAAGAATTCAAGAACTCGCCTCACTCAGCAAAAGATTTGACAAGTTATCCAGAAACTCCAGAAAAAAAAAAAAAAAAAGAAAAAATTCTACTTCAATATGTGGACAACTTGCTCATAACCACCAACTCAGAAAGTGAATGTCCACCAGCCACCAGTGAACTCTTGCACCTTTTTAATGAGGCTGGATACAAAGTCTCAAGAGCCAAAGCATAATTATGTCAAACAAGTTAAATACCTAGGATTCCAGTTGTCCAGCGGAATTCGACGCCTGGAACCCTTACCAGAACGCAGAGCAGCTGTATGCAGTATTCCTACTCCAACCACCAGGAGGCAAGTGAGAGCCTTCTTGGGTGCCACAGGGTACTGTTGTATATGGATCCCCAATTTTGCGCTGCTAGCAAAACCATTGTATCACATTGTATCAAGCTACTAAAGGAATGAAAAAGTCTCCATTGGAATGGGGACTTGAATAGGAATGCAGTCTTTTGATCTTTGAAAACCTCTCTGATGTTATCACCAGTTCTGGGTCTACCCGATGTCCAGAAAACCTTGCAGTCTCTATGTTCATGAGTCGCAAGGAAATGTTCTGGGAGTGTTGACTCAATCTCTTGGACCTTATTTGAGAAGCTGTTACAGCTACAGCCTTCCTAGTAAGCAAAAACTAAAAGAAAAAATCACTTTGAGATAGAATCTTCAAGTTACTGTACCACACTCTGTTCTAACCATTATGAAACACAAAGGAAATTACTAGCTAACAAATCTATGAATGTTGAAATATTAGAGTATGTTGTGTGAAAACCCCAGATACAACTGAAGGGTCAGTCAAGCTTTCAATCCTGCTATGTTATCAGTTAGTCTTGATCCCCTGATCATGACTGTTTAGAAATTATGGACACTGTATTCTCAAGCCACCTGGATTTGACTGATGTCCCTCTGGAGAACCCTGAACAGACTTTCTTTGTGGCTGAAGGCAGTTTCATCATCAATGGACATTGTTGTGCTAGATATGCAGTGATGACCCCTGATTTGGTAGTTGAGTCCTCAGCCCTGGCCCCAGAAACTTCACCACAGAAAGCTGAACTGATAGTCCTCACTAGAGCACTAACAATAGGAAAAGAGCCCTGTCTAAATGTGTACCCAGATTTCAAGTATACCCTTACAACCTTGCATGCATATGGGCCCCTGTACAAAGAATGAGGATGGATAACCTTAGGAAGCAAGTCCATTAAGTATAGCCCCAAGATATTGATATTAACAGATACATACTGCCTATAGATCTCAGAATTTAGGAAAAGTAGAATGTATGAATAGAACCCTGAAATCTCAGTTGTCTAAACTTTGCCAAGAGGTTTACCTGAAGTGGCCCTAGGTTCTTCCTATAGCCCTTCTTAGGATATACTTAGCCCCTGCTAAGTCTTTAGGAGTTTCCCTTTTGAAATTCTGTATGCGCACCCCTGCCTATTGTATAGGAAATAAAAGGAGATATGAGACAGATAGGATCTGAAATTATTAGACATAAACTATTGGTTTTAAGTTCTGTTTTGCAGAGTCTTCATACCTGGGTACAAAATCGATTACCCATCAATTTGCCTGCACCCTTTCAAGCCTGGAGTCTCGGTGTGAATCAAAGAGTGGAGAAAGACACCGTTGACACCGCATTAGAAGGGACCTTATGTTGTTATCTTGTTAACCCTACAGCAGTGAAAATTGCAGAACTCGAACCCTGGATTCATCACAGCAGAGTGAAATCAGCAGCAGCTCCAGAGCCAGACCAGTGAACATCAGAACAGATCCAGAAGTTCCATTGCAGCTAACTTTGCAAAGACAAGCAAATTGAAAAAATTCAGGAAGTTTTAAAAACAAAAAGAGAGACTGTGCTAATATAGAACTCCTGAATCTCAAGAGACTATTTGTTTATTCTGAAGAGATTATCATCAACAGAAAGAGACTGTATTATGAACTATATTATTTGAAAATCTTTGTGCCATTTTGATCAAGGACAGTGCAAACTAAAAGGACTGTGTTTATTGAAATACGCTGGAATCTACAGCTCTACACTCCTACCAATGAAATTGGTAAGGTCATGTACAGCGGAAGCTTGAGGATCTACAATCAACGCTACACCTGTTGCATGCTACTGAGAGCAAAACAGGTCAACGTACAGTAAAGAAGAAGAAGACTTCGTGGTCAAGAATTATCAACAGATTGCACTGGTTTTTCAAAGACTTGCACTAATTCTTCAGAGAACTTTCATCATGATTCTCTACTGTTTCATCGTGATAGCAGCCTTGGAGTGCTTTGAAATGACTTTTGCCTTATCTCCCTGGGCAGCCTGTATAAGTACAACAGGAACTGGACCGAAGGTCACTCAGACCTTGATTTATCAGTCTCCCTATACTTGCATTGGTATACTCTCCAATCCAAAAGTTGTTCTAGATCTTGACTTTCTACAAGGCTATGCAAGCCACCGTTGCAATTCCTCATACCACCACCAGAACTTGTTTCTTGAACTTGCTGGAGCAATAGCATCTAGTCTCCACACTTCTGACTGTTTCTATTGTGGAGGAACTAAGATGGGAGATCAGTGGCCCTGGGAAACGCAAGAACTGAACTATTCTATCCTATACAATCAGACTGATTTACATAATACTACTAGTGAGTGGGTATTGGCCCACCCCATTGTTGACAGTTTGTGTTTTGTTTGGACTGGACCACAATCTACTACGAAGGATGGACAGCTGGTCTGTCTAAATCAGAAGCTTTACGACAGCACAACAAAGATGCAACCGAACCTTCTAATCCTTTAGTTCTTTTTCCCACTCTTGCCAAACTATGGACTTTGACTATCTGCTTGTTGCTCCCTTGTTTCTTGCTACTTTGCTTGCGAATGATAACTTCAGTTATTAATAACACTGTAGAGCATAAGGCAGCTACAAAGATATTAGCTATGTGAACTTACTACCCTATACCACAGAGTGATACCTTTACCTAGTATTATGTGATTTGATTCTCACCCTTTCTCACTTGCGGGTGAGAATAATCAAAGGGGGGAATGTGGTAGGCTATGGCCTAGGAATATGGTAGGCTATGGCCTAGTATGGTTTACTATTGTGAAAGGCCTATAAGTGAGGCCTGAGTCCCAACCCCCACTTGTGAATACTGTAGCTATAAGAATCGAAACTTAACTCAGTTTAACTGAACATAGCTAAGCAGAAACGAAACTTGGAAAATAGTAGAAAAAAAAGTTGAATTTGAACAGATAAGGTGTGCTATGCTTCTATGGAAATAAAAAACTCTGAAGAGAGCAAGGTCACAGTGCATCTGCTTCCCATATGTTTTAACAAGCTAAGCGACCTTGGAGGAGAGAGGTAACAAGTTATAGACACTGTCCATTGTAATTGGGACTAGAAGGGGGTCGACCAGGTGCTGAGCACATTCCAGAGTCCCGATTGGGTAGCCATATCAGTACCGGGACCAATAGATGGGTGAGAGGGGTACTGGGACCAATGAAAAGTTTGCCTATGCTTAGAATGGACAAGAAAGCTATAAAAGTTGTTGTTTTACTAGAAGCCATTGCTCAGCCATTTTGAAATTGCTTATTGCTTGAGCCATGTGCACATTAAACTGGCTTGGATCCTTGAAAAGACTCCTGGATTTATTTATTGCATGCTTATCTGCTGCTACAGGACCTTGCATCATGTAACCGTAATTTGGGTTGTTCTTCCCTAAATATATAACTTTGTACTTGTCCACATTAAATTTAATCTGCAATTTGGATGCCCGGTCTCCCAATTTTTCAATGTCCTCTTGCAATTTTTCACAATCCCCTTGTGTTTTAACAACTTGGAATAATTTTGTGTCATCTGCAGGAAAGAGCCAAGTAGTTGGGAGGAGCTGGCAGAACCTTCCACCTGAAGAAGTAGCCCTGGCGGAGCGGTCAACATCACACTGGGAGGAGCTAAGTACAGCAGATACTGTGCTTGCCTCCAGCAGTGTTTCCTCACCACCTCTCCTAATCTTCTTCAGTCACTGTAGTGACACAGATAGCAGAAGCATTTAAGTGCTTATTATCTCTTGTACCACAAGCCGAGATCTTGCAAACCTTAACTGCCATTTCTGAAAGTGACATACAACCATCTGTAGGCAAGTCAGGCTATGAGAGGGGGGGCACAATCAGGGCAATTGCTCTGGGCCTTGTGCCACAGTGGGCCTCCAAGCTTTCCCAAAACTAAAAGGGACACAGCCTGCTAGTGGGCTTTCGGGTCCCTTCCTGAAGTTTTGCCCAGGGCCTCAACATATATAACACTAGTCCTGCCTGAAGCTATCCATAAACTAAAGTCACTGGCAAAGGAGTTTGACCAATGTGATGTGACTTTTATTTGAATTTATATTCTCTTATATACTGTGCTATTCTGCATCAGTGCAGTTTACATTGAACAAACTGAAATTACATTGAACAGGGCATTATAACTTGGAGATAACTATTTTACAGGGAACATGGGCTATGGAGGGTTAAGTGGCTTGCCCAAGACTACAAGGAGCACCTGTGGGACTAGAAACCCCAGTCCTTCCAGCCCAAGGTTGCTGTCCTCTAGTGGGATTTGAACCCCTGACCTTCCAGCCTGATGTACCTTGCCCCAACCACTAGGCCACTCCTCCACTCCATTGTTTCATATGGTGTTTTTCAAAAAACAAGCATTGTAAACAATGGCTTGCAGGAGGCTGGGATTGATTTGTGTACCCTGGTGAAAATGTATGATATACTTTGAACCACTTTCATGACATATGATGTGATTGATATAAGGGTTTGGAAACAATGGCCAGAGATCTCATAACATCTGTCTATAAAGAGAGTCACGCACAAGGGAGGAAACAATTTGTTGATGAAACTGGCACTGATTTCAGTGTGGACAATCCAAGTGACAGAGTCCATATCCAGTGCTTCTATTGCATCACAGATCAATTTATTATACAGATGGAAAAACAGCAAAATGCATATGCTAGACTGAATGACCACAGAGGAAACTGTTTTGTGAGCCAATGCATTGGTTGCTGCATATCCAGTAGATCTTGAAAAAGCATTCACTGATGAATTTCTGTTGATCCTGAATTTGCATGCGGAGAAAAAAAAACCTGTGGCAGATATGCTCAAAGCTCAAATATCTGACAAGCTGATGAGCAGCTTTTTGAATGTTTACGTTGCTCTAAGGATGTATCTTGCCATCTGGGAACAAATTCTTTAAGGGAAGCATTCTTTTACAAAACCAAAGTGGATAAAAAGTAAACTGTCTGCAGGCAACGAGAAGGCAACTCTGCATTGAGAAACTGTGCAAAAAACATCATTTGAAGATGTTATTGTTGGTTTTGCAATGAAAGAATCTAGACGAAGTCGTCTTGGGTGCTAATTTCTTTCACTTTATCAAAAAACAGAAGGATTGACGTTGACACAACTCTGCTTCTCTGTGTATTCACTGTGCGATACAGCCCCGATTATTGTGATACAGAAACACAGACTGAGACGTTGTAGGGGCAAGCTTTGAATAGTTTTTAGGTGAAACATGTTCTGTCACCTATAGGGAATGCTTCCATGCAAAAGGTTTCTATGGCTCCTTGATATTCTGCCGTGACACAGAGAGGAGGAAAGTTGCTGAAGTATCACTGTCCTGGCAGAGAGCTATCAAAGTTCAAGACAGGACGTTATAATGGCATAAGTGAAGAGCCCTGTTTTATTTCAGATTTAGCTCATTCCTTTTCAGTAGTAGCATGACCTGAGTTATAGTTGGGTGTAGTAGCTATTTCACTTTACCTAGAATGACTTGCAGTCTAGTGACTGGATGTACTAATCTGTGTTAATGCATTAACGCAGGCCCTATTTACTAATAACTCATGTTAAAAGGCAATGAATCAACAGGTTAACACATCTAGCTCTAACTTTGCACTTCAGGGTGACATGATTTGTCTGAGATCGTATGTAGCATGAACAGAAATTGAACTCTTTCCTACCTGATTTGTAGTCTGATCTTCTAACCACTAGACTACTCCTCCACTCTGTTAATGGCCATTTCACAGGCAGATGGAGAATATTGAGTATCTATGTGACTCTACCTTCTGCATGCCCTAATTTTTTTGAACTGCACTCAGTACTTTTTGTCTACCCTGTATATCTCCTGAATAGCCTTTATTATCACAGTTGTATTCAGCAAAATGTTAATTTCCTGAGGTAGCCAGCCACTGGAGTTAACAAACAGCAGAGATGAATCAGCCTCTAGGTTCTTTTTCCCATGGTTTTGGCAAATCGTTTATTGTTATGGGATCAAGATAGGATATCTATTAAACCCTGCCTGACAAGAAATGTCCCACCGATGTACAGAGTTTAGAGCCACAATCCTTCATTAGGATCCTTTTACCTCACTCTGCTTCTGGTGCATAAGAGTTTACCATAGCCCTTTGTCCAAGGCATAGGAATCCTTTCATGTAAATACTTATTCATCAGATTCCTTTCCTCTTATATTTTTTAATGAAGTTACTCTTCCTGCTGGCATTTTTGAATAGTGCTTAATTATAGCTCTGATTTGTAGCGTGCATTGCTTTAACTGGCTTTATTCCCCTAATAGTTGCTTATGTGTGCAATGCAATTTCATGCCCTTATGAAATCCACTTTTCAGGCAGTTAGGATTTGTTGATTCAGATTAAATGCACACAGGGAAGCATTGCCTTTTGCCGTATGACTGGATCATTTGCAAATTGATAAGCAGGTAGTTGTTCAATTAAATGGGTGCAAAAACCAAAGTTGACTTTGTTGTCTGTCTGATCTAATATGAGATCTGACTTTACTTTGGGTCAAAGATGAAGTGTTTCAAGATGGTTGCAAACAAGGGGCAAAATAAAATGATGCTCAGAGTGGTTTTAGAGTGAAAGAGGCACAGCATCACAGCCTGAAAAGATGGCATTTCAGTGAAATTTTCTAAGAAAGTGGAGACTGGACAAAATAAGGTGGTCTTGGGGGAGTGAGAGGGCAAGGGCTCAAATTTTACCAAGTCAAATCCAGAGAAGGTTCTCAGATATGAGCTGATCCAAGCCCAGAATCATGAGTCATTTTTCCCAGGTGTGAGTCTTCTGCTTCTTCTTCACAGCCCCAGTAAGAACTGTGGTCAAGTAGTACCAGAGAATGCAGGCTCCCTTTGGTTCTCAGCTGCTACAAGGTTGGAGATGAGGGAAGGATTATAGCTTCTACTACTGGGAGCTTCCATTCCTCCCGATGCCTAAGATCAGAGTTTGTGTATGCTGCCATGGGTTTTCATTCCTGTGAACTTCTACATCTCTGTGCTCTGGTCATAGGCTCACTGTTGCTTCTTGGAGTTGCACATCCCATTCTTTTGCATATTCAAGACCTTAACTATTGCCACCACTTCAGGGTCGGTCCAAGGGTTTCTGCCGGCCTAGGCAGAAACCCTGCCCTTGCCACGCCCCCTCCCCCTCCAGCTGCTGCCACTGCCTCCCCCCCCCCCCCCCAGCTGCTACAATTCCGACTTGGGAGGAGGAGGTGGGCAGCAGCAGCGTTATTTCCAAAAGTGGCTGCTTTTTGCCGTGGCTTTCTTGCCCGTGGCAAAAAGAAAGCAGCGGCATGCTAACAGAGGATCCAACTCCTACCGGCATAAGGAGAAGAGTTGAGCCACATCTGCAGTGAAGAAAATAAAAGTATAGAGCTGTCAAGTTGCCAGGTTCCAGGAGAGAGACTTTACCCAGTCCTGCTTTAGAACTTACAATCCAATGCAGTCTGGTATTTGTAGTCCCCGATTCTGTCCAAAATCAATGCTGCCTGTCCAATAATACATCAGGATAGGATTGTCAGGCAACGAGAACTGCCTAATATCTCCTTTCTGGCATGAGGTATCTTGACAGCTCTGGAAGTAGACAGGCAAGGTGTTAGAAAGCTGTGGGAAAGAGGAAAGGGGATGTTTAGGGGGGAAAGTGCAACGAGAAGAGGTAAGGGAATTGGAAGAGTGAAAGGGGAAAGGAGGGAAATAGCGCAAGGGATGGGGAGAGTGCAAGAGAGGAGGAAGCAGGGCCAGATTTAAACACTGGGCACCCATAGGCAATGTTGGGGGAAGGAGCCCCAACCAAAATTTATTAAAGGATAGGGGGGTTGGTTAACATACAGATATTGCACCCTCCCCTCCTCCCCCCAAGAGATCATCAGCAAAGGGATGGCTTCCAGTTCCCAAAACACATCCCTAGATCTGCCCCACAACCTCATCTTGGAGCCTTCCCCTGCCACTGCAATCCTCTTGTGTTGCAGCCACAGAAACATAAGAGAAAGCACTGTGCAGGCCCTCAGAATCAGCATGCACTCTCTAGCCCTTCCTCCTTTTGCTCATGGGCTTTCTCTTACCAGGGAAACTGACTACGTGGAAGAGGAGGTGACGCTGCATGCTGGCTCTGAGGGCCTGTACACTGCTTTCTCTTTAATTTATACAGTGCTGTTGTTCCTGAATCAGAAGCAAAAGGAGACTGCAGCTGCAGGGCAGATCCGGATGAGGACATGGCTGCTGCAGCAATGCGCTAGCAGGGGCGGCCCAAGGGGGGGTGCAGGGCCATGTGCGGAGACGTGGTGCGGGGCCTCATTTGCATAAATATTTGCATAATGTTACCATACACTAACTTTTAGTAAACATGTCTCTTAATGAATGTATGGATAAAGAAAGACTAAAAGATTTCTACATTACTATAATCCAGGGCCAACTGCCAGGCACATTAGGAACTACTACAAATGCTGCCCATTTAGAACCCATAGCAAACCCACCATATCATAACAGCATTACCAGGACTCATAAAGCACCAAACCCTACCTATCAAAAGGCAACACTGCAAATATTAAACCAATACATTTCAGAGAATAACAATACATGACCTACTGAGGAAAGAGAACAAGTGGCAATGTCAAATAGGAATTACATAAGCAGAATACCTCAGCTCAATTACACATGCAGAACATAGACCATCACCAAACAAGGAATCACAATTTAGAAACAGGAAGACAATAATTAAACTGGGAACCCCAAAAGCCAAACTTGGAATGTACAACAACACTGTAGAAATAAAACTATAAATTAATTTCCTCTTGTACTAAACAAAGCACAGACGTTAAAGATGCACATTTCCCAGAGCTGACATATTCCAGTTAATAAATTCAAAATAAAGAGATATCTTTCTACCTTTTGTGCATTTTTTTCAGTTGCAATTGCTCCAGCCATTTTCTTCTGGTTTCTTCGTGTCTTCTGCTAACTCTCCATCGTCTGCTGTCCATTTGTTCTTTCTTCTCTCTTCTAATTTTTTACCATTCTCTCTCTCTACATCTGCTTTAACAAACTAATCTTTCTCCTTTTGCTCTTTCCTCATTCCTATTTCATCCACTCAAATTTTACCCCTCCATCCTCAATCCCCACTTACTCTCCCAATACCCGGCCAATTGTAGATTTTTCATCCCTCCCACACAAAATATTTTTCCCCTCTCCATTTCACTCTCCCAGCCCCATCCCATTCTAATCCTCCCCCAACATCAGCTCCCTTCTAATTCCAGCCTCACCCAGCATCGGCTCCCTTCTGGTCCCTGCATCAGCCCTTAACCAGTCCTAGCCCCCCATAAGCCCATTTCCAGTCTTAGCTCCCCCATCCATTTCCAGTCCTATCCGAGTCCCTCCATCAGCTCATTTCCAATCCCAGCCCCCCATCTGCCCATTTCTAGTCATTTCCTAGCCCCACCATCAGCCCATGTCAAATACTAGCTCCCCTCCACTCAGCCCAATTCCAATCCAAGCCCCCCATGAGCCTACTTCCAGTTCCAGCCCCTCCATGAGTCCATTTCACTCCAAGCCCCCACCACAGCCCATTTCCAATCTTAGCTCCCCCCCAACAGCCCATTTCCAGTCCTATCCTAGTTGTTCCATCAGCCCATTTCCTGTCCTAGCTCACCCCCCTACTCAGCCCACTTCCAGTCCTAGCTCCCTCCCCTCACAGTCCATTTCTATTCCAAACCCATCTCCCCATCAGCTATTTGCAGTTCAAGCCTCCCCTTCCACTCAACCCATTTCCAGTCCTAGCAATCCCCCAACCCATTACCAGTCCTAACCCCCCATCAACCCACTTCCAGTCCTAATCCTTCATCCCCCCATTTTCAGTTTAAGCCCCCCCCCATAGTCCATTACCAGTCCTAACCCCATCAGCCCATTTCCAGTCTTAGCCCCCCCCATAGCCCATTACCAGTCCTAACCCCCCCCATAGCCCATTACCAGTCCTAACCCCCATCACCCCATTTCCAGAAAGCTCCCCATAGCCCATTAACAGTCCTAACCCCCCATCAGCCCACAGCCCATTAACAGTCCTAACCCCATCAGCCCACCTCAAGTCGTAACCCTTCCATCAGCCCATTTCCAGTCCTAGCCCCCCCATAGCCCATTACAAGTCCTAACCCTCCCATCACCCCATTTCCAGACTTAGCCCCCCATAGCCCATTACCAGTCCTAACCCCCCTATCAGCGCACAGCCCATTACTAGTCGTAACCCCATCAGCCCACCTCCAATCCTAACCCCCCCATCAGCCCATTTCCAGTCCTAGCCCCCCATAGCCCATTACCAATCCTAACCCTCCCATCAGCCCACAGCCAATTACCAGTCCTAACCCCATCAGCTCACCTCCAGTCCTAACCCCCATCAGCCCATTTCTAGTCCTTTCCCCCCCCCTCTAGCCCCTTACCCGTCCTAACCCCCCCCCCCAACAGCCCACAGCTCATTACCAGTCCTAACCCCCCCTCGGCCCAGGGAAAATTAAAAATTTTAAAAAAAAGCTGGTTGCTGCTGCCGCAGCAGAATCGAGTGTCCCGCGGGGCCACCCCTGCCCGAATGAGCCCCCCCCTGCCCTAATGAGCCCTCCCTGCCTGGCTGAGCCTTTCCGTGATGGCTTTCAGATCCGTAAAGGGAGCGCATCTCCCTGGCGGCTCTGTTAAGCCTGCAGAGGCTGATGGGAAATTTCCCATCTGCCCATGCAGGCTTAACAGAGCTGAATTTCCCATAAGCCCCTGCGGGCTTAACAGAGCCGCGAGGGAGATGCTCTCCCTTCGCGGATCTGAAAGCCATTGTGGAGAGGCTCAGCCAGGCAGGGAGGGCTCAGCCGGGCAGGGGGGGCCCCAAAGGACACTTGATTCTGCTGCTGCCGTGGCGGCAGCGGCAGCAGCCAGCTTTTTTTTTTAAATTTAATTTATTTTTAAAGCAGAATGTTCTTTGCGCGGGGCCCCCTGAAATGTGGGGTCCTGTGCAAAAAACATTCTCGCTCAATGGACAGGCCAGCCCTGCGCACTAGCACTTATCAAATTTTGTGACTGGAAGCAATTGCCTATGTTGCCTATGCCTAAATCCAGGCTTGCCTAGATATTGAAAGCCCAAAAAGGTCAGATGTTTCCTCAAGTCTCTAACTTCACATAAAGTTTGGTTCATTTCAGTCTAGCTGTGTAAAAGCTATTGCAGGGTTTGGGGTAAACAGAAAAATACATGAGCTGAATTGTACACAATCATTTAGGAAGTAATTTTCGAAAGATTTTGCATGTGTAAAAGCATATTTTACATTTGGGACATGTCTTTTGTAAAGTCATACACCAGATATGTATACAGGGTGGCCCAAAAAAAGTGAGAACATCTCGTAAATTAAAAGCTTAAATAGTTTACTTATTTACCTTTTTCAGCTATATAACGTCTTTATTTTGACAATTTCTGGACACCATCTTTTTAAATTTGTCAATCGTTTACATCTGTCTTTTTGAATTTTTAAATAACTTATATGCTACGAGATGTTCTCACTCTTTTTGGGCCACCCTGTATATTCAATTATGGCCAGGCAGCAAGTCCAGATTTATGAATAGGCAACATAGCAATTGCTTAGGGCACCAAAAAAAACAGATTAAAGAGGAGCCTGCTCCCACTTATGTCAGGGGTATGTGCATGTGCTGCTTCAAAGAGGCTGAGGGGAGATATGATAGAGGTCTGTAAATTAATAAATGGAGTGAAACGGGTAAACGTAGATCGATTGTTAATGTCATCAGAATATAAAAAGACTAGGGGACATGCAATGAAGCTACAGGGTAACCTATTTAAGACTAATAAGAGAAAATATTGTTTCATTCAACGTATAATCAAATTCTGGAATTTGTTACCGGAGGATGTAATAAAAGCTGTTAGTGTAGCTGGGTATAAAAAAGGTTTGGACAAGTTACTGGAGGAATGGTCCATAAACCATTATTAAAAGGGACCCAGGATATCACTGCTTGGCCCAATACAAGCATTGAGGAACCTCAGTGTCTTCTGGGGAACCTGCTAGGTACTTGTGACCTAGATTGGCCACTGTTGGAAGCAGGATACTTGGCTTGATGGACCTTGGTCTGACCCAGTATGGCATATCTTATGTTCTTATCTTCTCTGTTCCTCTTCTGGCTCTCCAATCTATGGATCTTCCCACTCCCTGGGATCTGCTGTCTGGTCTTGGCTATGAGTGCCAAAATCTTCAATCCGACCCTGTGTCTAGGAATGCTTTTGGGGAGGACACGGGAGGGAGGTAGGGCACATTTGGCACTTTATCTATAAGAAATGCATGAGGGGGGGTGAGAACCAATGCTGGCTATCTATTTAGGATTTTTTTAGTGCATGCTTCAGTGTAGCATTTAAAACAAATTACAAATCAAAAAGCTCCATAATATTATACACTCAAATTCTCCCCTCATAAAATTCACCATCCACTCTAGCTAAAGGTATTCCTATTCTATTTATTTAAATCACCATCCTAAATTATCCTGTTTTTTACTGTCCCCTAAGGGGGTCATTCTGGAAGCCCTATTTGTGCTTTGGACATCCAAAGCATGGCGGTATCTCCTGAGCCATTTCAGAATCCTGATTTGTGGACAACCAAGTCTGAATGGATGTAATGTGAAGGCGCGGCTGGGGTGTTCCCAGGAATCTGGACTTCCCTTCCTGATTTCATTAGCATCCCAGAAGTCGGGAGCCATGTCTAAGTTTAAATCTGCTCCAGGCACCTAAAAAGTGCTTGTTTTGGCTGGAAAACATCCACAGAGTAAAGAGTACATGCCATCATCTTCAGTATGATTTCATTAACAGCTACTGTGGGGTTTGAACCCTGACTTCTTATTTTTCTAGCCTACTACTCTAACCATTAGGCTATTCCTTGATGGCCAGATTTTGGAATGTATCCTGGGGATGTCTATGCAGATGCCCCCACAGACGTCCATATCGAGCATGTCCACAATTGTGAAATCATGTGTGCACCTGAACGTCCCTGCTTTTTTTTTTAGAGGTTCAGGCTTAGACATCCCCGATTGCACTTGGATGTCCTTTCTAAAATTCCCCTCCACGTGTCAGATAATTTCTTTCTTGTCTCAATTCTAAAGACAATGAATTTTCAAAAACTGGTTCACATAGTGCAAAATGCTCACTGCCTATGTTTTGAAGTCCTGGTTGATCCAGTACAATACGCAACTGTTGTTGTGACGATATAATGTTCTTCCTGGAATATAATGTAATAATAGATAACAAAGACATTTAGGTCTCTTCTCATGCAAGACTTTATAAACCAGTCAAAAGGCTTTAAAATGAATGTGCACTTCTACCTGGAGCCAATGTCACATAAACAGCATTGGTGTCAACATTACTACGACTTCAATCCCAGCAACAAATCCACTACTTTATTTTGCACCAATTGTACCCACTTAAGTTGGTATTCATGTAAATCACAACATAAAGGGGTATGTTTACTAAACCGGGCTAACGGTTAACCCGGGCTATCTGCAACTAGGTCCCATTGAATAATATGGGACCTAGTGGCAGGTATCCCGGGTTAACCATTAGCCCGGTTTAGTAAACATACCCCAAAGTGTTACAATAATCTAGGCAAGACATCACCAACACATGAAGCAACAGAGTACAATCTTTGTGGTGCACTATTATTTGCCCCCAGTGTAATAACTGGAGACCCAGGAAAGAAGCACACAATCCTGATGAAATCTACTTAGCCAAAAGCAACTTAATGTCCACTAAAACTTCCAGGCTACAAACCATTTTATTTTTCCAAAGTACAATGCTAGCATCCCCTGAACCTTGCTCCTCCACAGGAATTGAGATTTTTCTAGGTTCTGTTTTATTGTACTCAAGGAGAACCATGCTGACCCAGCTGGTAAAGAAGGTCAGTCCAAGGTCAGTTGCTGATATTCCTCCACATAAGACACTTATTGAGTATCATCCTTATACAGTAAATACGGTACACAGTATCAAACAGTTCAATGATAGCAACCACTGGACATAGAAAAATGTTGAAGAAGTGGAGCAAAATAAAATAACCTTGAGGTAAACTACATAAAAGTGGACTGGGATTTGATTTATCCCCCTTCCACAAAAACCTGTGATCTGTCTGTAAAGGTAAACTTTGATCCACCTTACTAGCACGGTTTTTATTATTCGGGCATCAGACAGGAGTGTATTAGAAAAGAATCTCCTGAAGTCTGATAGAAAGGTCCTTCTCATGTGGAGGGACACAGTAAGTACATCCCAGGGTTTTAAAGGGGAGTCAAATAGGTTTACGGAGGAGAGTTTTGGGAAAAAGAGAGACGTGGTAGCTGAATAACATATCCTTGAATTTCCAGCATCTGTGTCTCAATCCAAGAGTGGAGCCAAGTAAGAGAGCAGTGCATGAACTGAAGTTCAGTAGCGTTTTGTTGTTTCCCAACTGGGTAACAGGGGAAAGTCCTGGTATGCTGAGCTGGAGAGACAATCAGAGGAGAAGAGCTACTGGAGGAGTCTGGAGTCCTCATCTGGGATCCTAAGTCACCACCCTTTCACTGAGCTGACACCACCAAGTATAAGTGGAGACAAGAATGAGAAAGAACTGCATGGATAAAGAAGAGTTTCCAGCATGGAAAACTCAAATATTAACCCAAGAGGTGTCTTTTTACTTCACAACAACAAGATAAGGAGACAGTTCCAATCTGAGAAAGGACCTGAAGATGTATGAAGGCCCAGGAGGACAAAGTTGTTCAGAACTGTGGCTAACAGTATTGAAGTTTACCGAGGAGCTATGAATTCAGTTGAGGAAGAAGTGGAATGGGCTGTTTGTGACATGCAACAACTCTCTAAAATAAATTTGTTACTGATTTAGAACACCATCTGTGGGTCCGTGAGAGGTCTTTTCAAGAGCTGCTATGTCGAGAACCCTGAAGAGGTTATTCCTACCTTCCTGCATCTGAGAAAACATGTCAGCTTTTCCAAAGGTGAGCAGGAGATTCAAACTTGGATTTGTGACCCCTCCCTCCCCCCCCCCCCCCCACCACATTTCTAAAGAAATATCCAGCAGGGAGGCTATATATTCTTCAAGAAAGATCATATCCAAACCTAGGATTTCCCCCAATCTGGATAACTTGCTGCTAAAACAGTGCATGATCAACCATATCGATTACCGCAGATGAATCCAAGAAAACAATTAATACATCTCTGTCCCCATCTGCAGCTTTTTTTACTCCACTTGGAATTGATATGAAAGCTGTCTCCATCTCATGCCCACAATGAAATCCCAACTGAAAGAAATGAATAACTCACTCTGTCTCAAAGAAATCTGCTAACTGCCTAAACTCGAGTTTATCCATGAATTTGCCAAAAAAGGGTAGTTTGTACATGGGATAACGACTGATGAATGCTTGCATCCAGCCCTCCTGCTTTAATCAGCATAGAAGCAAGCCCTGCTCTACAGACTTATTCCCTAATATATGCAACACTGGTGCCACTTTGTAAGCATAATTCCTCCATACCTGTTGGAATTATATTAGATTGACAGGTCTCAGTCAAGAGCCTGCAATGATACTGGAGAAACATTAGCAAGGCCTTCACATCAGGTCACTTTCTTGATCTATTTTCTACAGCCCCTAAATCCACTCCACTTTCTTGCAGGGCCACTAGGTTAACATGTTCAACGTATCCTCCTCTTCTATCACTCACCACCTCATCCATCTTTTCTAATACTATATCAGCTTCTTGTACAGAATCCACTCCAATGTTTTCCCTAAAATTAGTGCTTAGAATAGAAGTACAGTAGAGGACAAAGAAGTCAACAACAATTCTTCAAACTCCCTATTTCCTACAAACTCCCATATCACATGAAATAAGACTTTAGGCTTGTTAATCGATAATGTTAATTGCTTGTCCACATATAAATGCCTATCCTAAGGACTTATTTCTCTATAAAATTGCATATGCCCCTTCTACTTCAATATCTTTTCTGGTGCTGGCATTTCCTTAACTTCCGTGAATATTTCTTCTAACAAACTAACCTACCATTCTAAGGCCTTCCCTCCATTTCCTCCATATGAGTTGATCCATTCACATATTGGATCAACCCTAAATCCTGTAATATCTGTAAAAAGTATTCTTTCATAAAACCTCTGCAGTAAACTGCAGCAGTATTACTTAACCCACCTGTTCCCACAGATGGATCCCTATTAAAAAATCCCAAGGGTTTGATACCCAATGACTGAACTAAAAGAATTCTCCATTATTAGACCTAATGACTGTTGAAACATAACAGTCCCCTCCCCTTTCCCATTTCCAGCCACTTGATAGAACATAAAGCCTGCAGGATCCGCCTCCACCATAGAAAAGATATCCTCATTTACTGTCCATATCTCCGTGAGAGGCACTTCCAGTAGATATGATACTAAAACTGTCCTAAGCTGTAGGACTATTACATACACATTAAGCAATCTAAATCAACACACTCCCCCCATAACCATACCCCAGTTAATAAGCTCATTTTTTCCTTCTCCCTCCTGTAACTTGAGTTCAACATCCCTCCCCTTCCTCTCGCATAGCTCCCCCTCCCCCGCGATGACAGTGTTTGCCCTCTCCCCAGAGCCCTTGTCCCACCACATTATCACAGTTTCTCCATTTGCTTCCCTAACAGTCGCTCAATCCCAAACCTTAAATTAGCAAAATCTATATAAAGTTTTAGCTTAGACCTTTTCAGCAGTAGCTCAAATTACATGCAGGTCCAGTATTATAGCTCCCTGCCCCCAGAGGGCTTATAATCTAAACTTGTGTACCTGAGGCAAGGAAAGGTTGAGTAACTTGGCCAAGATCACAAGCAGTGTCAGTGAGATTTGCGCCTTGGCTTCCCTTGTTTGAAGCTTGTTGCTCTATCCACTAGGCTACTCCTCCACCCCCGAATTTGAATGAGGGAGCACGCAATGTCTTACTCTGGCCTGGTTATTTAATAAATAGTGGGATCTTCTGCATATTTTCTAGTGGTCTAGGAGGTAGTATTATGTGATCTAGCTTTTCTCTGTTCCCTCCATTTCCCAGAAGCCAGCAATCCAGAACTTTGTCTGGATCACATGAATTCTGAAAGTTGTTATTTAATATTATATACCGCCATATGTATTCAGTGTGGCATGATATGGAGCCATGTCTCAAGAGGCATCTCAGTAATGCCGCCTCCTCCTTTCTCATTCTGTAACCAGAGGCATGGAAATGACCTTGAAATTACAGCCACAAGCTGAGCTGCCAGTCAACCTGTGAGTGATATTCCCTTTGGCCCCGATTCTGTGAGGTGAATAGCTGGGCTGCACGACCCGCTGGGACGTGCAGCCCTGCTATTCGCCTTGCTGGTATTCTGCCTCCATCATCTGCTGTACGCACAGAGTCGCTGTGCATGCTGCAGGGGATGGAGAGTGGGAGGAGCAAGGGTAGGACCGATCCCAGGACGTATAGGGCTGATTCTACTCACAGCCCTGTACATCCGAGGATCACCAGAGGATGGCCTGTTTATTCCACCTCAGAGGTGGAATAAACAGCGGCCAACCCCCCGGATCAGCAGGCCAGGACATTGGCAGCCCCCATTGGGCTCAGACGGTGGGGATTTGGGGTCCCAGAGGGAACAGGACATGTGATGCTGTCTCCAAGGGCCCGATCCTGCACCCACAGGAGCATCTTGCTCCTGTGGTGCAGAATTGGGTGCTGCTGGCCCCATCTTGGTCGGGACTGTCCAGGTGGCCCGGACATGCCCCATTGTGGATCAGGCTCGTCACATCTCTCCAGTCCTGAAGCCAATGGAACAATGACAGGCAAGGGCAGAGTGGATACTTCTAATCCATGGTAGGCACAATCACCATGTGCATTGTTGCTGCCATTACCTACAAAAGAAGTGGAAGCTATGTGCAAAAGGAGCTGTTGCTGCCACTGAAGGAAGGAATCAGGAGAACTGTGCAACAGCGTTATGGCCATGGTCACCGAATGAAGGAACCTCCTCCAGAGTCACCCACTGGAATGCTGTCAGTGATCCAGAGCACCACTGGCAACAGGAGGAGGGAGAGAGAGGCTTTGGATACAGGGAGACTGAGTGTCATCAGGGGAGGGAAACAAAGAAAACAAAGAAGACAGGGGCGTGGGGGGGATTGGGAGAGAGATATAGGGAGGCATAGAGAAGGAGGGAAGAATATAAATCGGCAAAATACATGAGGGACCCAGAGCAGAAAGGGAGGGGGAATTAGGCAGAAAATAAGCACATCTTTCCTCACAGGCACAGAGCATCCTTAGAGGACTCCCTTCCCTCCCCCACTCCTCAGCTCCTTAACCTAGGGGCACCTCCAAAGTGAATCTAGCACCAAAAGACATGACAATTTTTGTTACTAAAACTGAATCCAAGATCAGAGGGCCCATTTCTTTAAAAAAGATATCACAATCTTCACTATGCTTCGTAGAAGCAGGCTGGGTAGTTGTAATATGAGTTTAAATTAGGCTCTAAAAAGACTTGCTAAATCTTGACACATATATGAGCAGCTTATTATCATGCAATTGTGCAGTAGTTGCTTGATCTTGTTACTGATGTGCCACATATGAATAAGTGATTAATTACCACAAAGGCTAAAGCAGAGCAGAGTGAGAGTACTGTAGCTCACCCTGAAAGAGGGGCTTAAACACGTTTATTGCCCTTTAAGTGCATTTCATTAAGGCCAATTAAGGACTTTCATGTCTTATTAGAAAAATGAAGGAGATTTATGAGGTTTTCCTAGGTTGTAAATGCTGGGGCGAGCAGATACAAAACTGAACAGAAATTAGATAGCTACTAACTAAGAAAACCTATAAAAACGTCCACACCAAGTAAATATTTAATTAATTAAACTGGCAGTTCAACCTTAGAATGGATTTTGGAAAAAAATAATGTAGTGTTGTTTCTACTGCACATTCATCAGTATCCTTAAGAATTTACCTTTAAAGTGTGGGGGGGAACAACATCTCTCTGCAACTTGCCTCTGCTTGGAGAACCTAGAACCTACGTGCCACATCGGCCGCATAAACTAATTAAGCAATAAGTCCACAGAATAAGGCATTTAGATGTGATATGCAAGAAGGGCCTGCAAAGGATGCGGATCACCCATGGAGAACCAGATGTTTCTCACCCTTTTAGTACCGCCAGCATAGTGAGCCTTCGCAGAAGGCTTTCTTGCCGTTTCTAAATCTCCTGAAGAGCAGCTGATTTTTAAAAATGCCAAAAAAGAACTGCAAAATCAGTTAATTTAACAGCAAGTGCTTCCAGTAATCGATCTGTACCGAGTCTTTTTTTGTGTGGTGACAGCTGCTGGAGTTTGGGATTTCTGCTTTCTGTTGTTCCATCGGGTTTAGAATATGTGGTGCTATGATACCATTGTACACAAATATCGGGACCCGCAGAAAATGAATTCAAGAAGGTGATGCCTTTCAATTATTAGCAAAATAAGCAATCACAACGTGCTTTAAATACATTTGAGTTTTACATATTTGATTTTCTAAAGATAATAATGACATGAGAATGAAACCAGCTGTAAAAACTAGCAATATATACTCTCTAGTGCACGAATGTTATTAACGAAGGCGCGAGATGTTGCTCATACAGCATTTTAAACAATGGATCATGCAAACAAAATGTAAGAAGCTCACTGTACAGTGCTTGATTCATCCAAAATAAGATGATATCAGGAGGGCAAATAGCAGGAAATATTCAGATCGAGCTGAAAGTCTGCTGCTGTTAGTATCTGCCAGATATTTGACTGTAAAAAGAATAGATAGATGATATCATGATGACCTGGAAATACGATATCTTGGACATGCTGTAGACATGCCTCTAAAACCCTCCACTCTGCCCATGGACCTGCCCAGAAAGACCAATTTTCCCAAATATGTAGACACCTTTATTAATCTCCTAGATCTCTCAGGAATGAATATGGTAACACATCTGCAAGGGAAAATGGAGACATCAGCATTTACGCCTGCAGATGCGGATTCTCTATATGAAAAGGGCAATCCACATCTATGTTGTCAGCCCACCTAAGCCATTCCCCCTTCCCGCCCTCACCATACCTCCAGGACTATTCAATGTGGTAAGCATCCCCTCGTTTATAAAACTCTTTTCTAAAATGCCGTTTGGATGTGTAGATTGACATACACATGTAAATGGCATCGTAGAATAGGGGCTTTTTAAACATGGGGATGCTTACCACATTTAAAAGTCATGAAGGTATGGTGAGGGCGGGAAGGGGGAGTGGTTTGGGTGGGCCTGCAACCTAGACATGGATTTCCCATTTCATGCTGTGAATCTATCTCTGCAGGAGGAAATGGAGACAGCATCATTTACACCTGTCCCCAGGCACATATAAGTGCCTGCTGGCAGGGGCAGCTGTCAATACCAAGGTCTGGGTTCCCCCATCACCCCTGACCTTGATCTCCCTCCAACCTTGATCTCACCCCCCCCCCCCGACTTTTTCCAGGGGCGGCCCAAGGGAGTGTGGGGCCATGTGTGGAGACTCATTGAGGGGCCTCACTTGCATAAATGTTTGCATAATGTTAACTGCGCTAACTTTTACTAAACATGCCTCTTAATGAGTGTCTGGATAAAGAAAGACTGCCAGATTTCTACATTACTATACTCCAGTGCCAACCGCTGGGCACATTAGAAAATACTATAAACCCATGCTAATAAAAAAATCTGAACCTGTAGCAAACCCACCCATAAGAGCACTACCAGGACTCACAAAGCATCAAACCCTACCAATCAAAAAGGCAACACTACAAATATTAAATCAATACATCTCAGAAAATACCAATATATCTCCTACTGAGGAACAAGAACAAATGGCACTGTCAAATAGAAACTACATAAACAGAATACCTCAGCTCGGTTACACATGCAGAACATAGACCGTCACCAAACAAAGAACAAGGAATCACAATTTAGAAATAGAAAGACAATAATTAAACTGGGAACCCCAAAAGTCAAACTTGGAATGTACAACAACACTGGAGAAATGAAACTATAAATTAATTTTCTCTTGTACTAAACAAAAACGGAAAGACGTTAAGCAATGCACGTTTCCCAGAGCTGGCATATTCCAGTTACTAAATTCAAAATAAAAAAATATTTCTCTAACGTTTTGTTGTTTGGGCATTTTATTTTTCAGTTGCAATTGCTCCAGTCACTTTCTTCTGGTTTCTTTGTGTCTTCGGCTAATTCTCCATTATCTGCTGTCCATTTGTTCTTTCTTCTCTCTTCTAGTTTTTTCCCATTCTTTCTCTACATCTGCTTTAACATACTGATCTTCCCCTTTTGCTCTTTCCTCCATTTCTTTCTTTATTTCTTTTTCATCCACTCAAATTTCACCCTTCCATTCTCAGTCCCCACTTACTCTCCCAGTACCCTGCCAATCATAGGTTTTTCTTCCCTCCCACATAAAATATATTTTCCCCTCTCCATCCTCATTCCCCCAGCCCCATCCCCTTCTAGTCTTCCCCCAACATTAGCTCCCTTCTAGTTCCAGCTCCACCCAGCATCCATGCCTTTCTAGACTCATTCTCTCATCCCCTCGCATCAGCCCATTTCCAGTCCTAGCACCCCCCATCAGCCCATTTCCAGTCCTAGCACCCCCATCAGCCATTTCCAGTCCTATCTTAGTCCCCCATCAGCCCATTTTGAGTCCAACCTCTCCCATCAGCCATTTCCACTCCTATCCCAGCCCCCCATCAGCACATTTCCATTCTTAGCCCCTCCCATCAACCATTTCCAGCCCAAGCGCCCCCTTCAGCCATTTCCATTCCTAGTCCCCCATCAGCCATTTCCAGTCCTATCCTAGCCTCCCCCATCCCGACACCGAAGAGCCCCGCGCTATCTGAGATGCTTACGAGGGAGCCGATTATGTCAGAGGCCCTGGCTCGCCTCTGCACAGTGCTGGAGTGAAGAGCAACATGCTCCTTCACTCACGCTGGGTTCACGTGAAGCTCACTGAGTGCTGGGAAAGGTTTCCTGTTTCCCGGCACTCCGTGGGCTTCACGTGAACACAGCGCGAGTGAAGGAGCATGCTACTCTTCACTCCAGCACTGTGCAGAGGTGAGCTGGGGTCTCTGGCATCCCTGGCTTCCTCTGAAGCCGGCCCTGCAAACCACGCAGAATGAAGTTCACGTGGGGCCCCCTGAAGTGCAGGGCCTGGTGCGAATAATATTTTCGCTCAATGGACGGGCTGGCCCTGACTTATGCACAACATCTGATCCTCCCTAAACCCTCTCCCGAGGCAAGATTATCACTGTGGGTTATTGGTATTATTTTGGATCAAGCACAGAACAAGCAGCAGCAAGTGGGCCTCACTCCTCCTCCATTAGGCACTAAGGACCCTGGTAAGTCCAGAGAAGAGTTCAGGAAATAGGGAGGCACTGCTGTTGGGGTCCTCTGTGGGACAGTTATTTTTGCTGGCGGGTGGGTATCACTGGTCAACAAATTTTTACAAAAGTCATGTTACTGAAATAAAAATAGTCATTTCTTATCAGTTTTTATATACTGAACACGAATATGACAGTGAAATTGCAAAGTTGGCTCTAGTTTTTTTGTAATCTACAAGAATTAATGTTTACATCACGAAATTCATGTCAATAGTAAATATAATAGGCCTTCAGTTAATACCTGTAAAAAAACAAGTCATAGACTACTTCTTAGATTTTTTCGCCTATCTCTTGTACAGCTGTTTGGGAGCTTCTCTGGGGAGTATCCGGCAGTAGTCAGCCAGCATTGTAGTGGACCATTTTCCCTGGTATCTTTGCTCCAACATTGCGATATCCTGATGAAAACGTTCGCCCTGTTCATCACTAACCATACCACAGTTGTCAGGAAAGAAATCGAGATGGGAATCAAGGAAATGGATCTTTAGAGACATATTGCAGCCAAGTTTCTGATACTGCATCAGCATGTCTTCTACTAGTTCCTTGTAGTTTTCTGCCCTAACATCCTAGAGAAAATTTGTTGAAACTAGGCGAAAAGCATTCCATGCTTGTTTCACATCACCCTGCAGCAAGTTGTTGAACCGGTCATTTTTGAAGAGTTCTTGAATCTGAGGACCCACAAAAACTCCCTCTTTAATCTTTGCTTCGCTGAGTCGAGGGAATTTTTCATGCAGGTATCGGAAAGCTGGCGAAGTGCAGTCCATGGCTTTCACAAAGTTTTTCATCAAACCTAGTTTGATGTGAAGGGGTGGTAGCAGGGTTTTGTGAGCCTCAACCAGAGCTGGGTGCTGGATATTCTTCTCTCCAACTGTTACATTTTGTCTGTGATTCCATTCCTTCCGCAAGTAGTGCCAATTCCTTGCTCTGCTATCCCACTCACATAAAAAGCACATGTATTTTATATATCCTGCTGCAGTCCCATTAAAAGGGCAACTACCTTCAAGTCACCACAGAGGTGCCGGCTGTACTTGTTATAGTTAATGGAAGTCAGTAGATGCTTTAAGTTATCGTATGTCTCTTTCATATGGACGGCATGCGCTACTGGAATAGAATGAAGACGGTTTCCATTTTCAAAAGCACAGCCTTCAGACTCAGTTTCGAAGAGTCTATAAATAGGCTCAAGTCTTGTGTGTCATGAGTGATTTTTAAGGCATTCATGAGGCTTTCAATATCGGAACAGAATACCAGAATACTTTCCTTTCCGACTGCGTATAGTACACTGCTGACGTCAGATGGCTTCAGCAGCCATCTGGCAGTAGTATTGCATTGCATCAAAAAATGATGCAATCAACTCTGGATGATGTGTGCATGCTGGTATTATGCAATGTGATGCAATATTACATCATTCAAGGCTTATTTGGGATGTTGTTGATGTCCTACTGGATAAATTTACATGGTGAAACGTCAAAAATGAACTACATGCAATATCTTCAAAACAAGAGCCAATAACATTTTTTTAATGTTATATTCATGTTCAGCTCACCAAGATACTACAGATAAAGTCAGTAACAATTTCAATGTTGACCACAAGAACATAAGAACATAAGATATGCCATACTGGGTCAGACCAAGGTCCATCAAGCCCAGTATCCTGTTTCCAACAGTGGCCAATCTAGGTCACAAGTACCTAGCAGTTTCCGCAAAAGACACAGGTTCCACAATGCTTGTATTGGGTCAAGCATTGATATCCTGGGTCCCTTCTTAATAATGGTTTATGGACCTTTCCTCCAGGAACTTTTCCAAAACGTTTTTAAACCCAGCTACACTAACAGCCTTTACTACATCCTCCGGTAACAAATTCCAGAGTTTGATTACACGTTGAGTGAAAAAATATTTTCTTTTATTAGTCTTAAATAGTTTACCCTGTAGGTTCATTGCATGTCCCCTAGTCTTTCTATATTCTGATAAGGTAAACAATCGATCTACGTTTACCCGTTCCACTCCGTTCATTAATTTATAGACTTCTATCATATCTCCCCTCAGCCGTCTCTTTTCCAGGTTAAAGAGCCCTAACCTTTTTAGCCTTTCTTCATAGGAGTATCTTTCCATCCCCTTTACCATTTTGTTGGCTCTTCTCTGAACCTTTTCTAAAATCGCTATATCCTTTTTAAGATACGGCGACCAGAATTGCACACAATATTCAAGGTGCGGTCTCACCAGGGGCGGCCCAAGGGGGGTGCGGGGCCATGTGCGGAGACTCGGTGCGGGGCCTCATTTGCATAACAGGCCTCATTTGCATAAATATTTGCATAATGTTACCATACACTAACTTTTAGTAAACATGCCTCTTCATGAGTGTATGGATAAAGAAAGACAAAGATTTCTACATTACTATAATCCAGTGCCAACCGCCAGGTACATTAGGAACTACTACAAACACTGCCCATTTAGAACCCATAGCAAACCCACCGTATCCTAACAGCACTACGAGGACTCATAAAGCACCATACCCTACCTATCAAAAGGCAACACTGCAAATATTAAACCAATACATTTCAGAGAATAACAATACATGACCTACTGGGGAAAGAGAACAAGTGACAATGTCAAATAGGAATTACATAAACAGAATACCTCAGCTCAGTTACACATGCAGAACATAGACCATCACCAAACAAGGAATCACAATTTAAAAACAGGAAGACAATAATTAAACTGGGAACTCTAAAAGCCAAACTTGGAATGTACAACAACAATGTAGAAACAAAACTATAAATTAATTTCCTCTTGTACTAAACAAAGCACAGACATTAATGATGCACATTTCCCAGAGCTGACATATTCCAGTTAATAAATTCAAAATAAAGAGAGATATCTTTGTACCTTTTGTGCATTTTTTTTTCAGTTGCAATTGTTCCAGCCACTTTCTTCTGGTTTATTTGTGTCTTCTGCTATCTCTCCATCGTCTGCTGTCCATTTGTCCTTTCTTCTCTTCTAGTTTTTTTCCATTCTCTCTCTACATCTGCTTTAACATAATAATCTTTCTTCTTTTGCTCTTTCCTCATTCCTATTTCATCCATTCAAATATTACCCCTCCATCGTCAATACCCACTTAGTCTCCCAATACCCGGCCAACTGTACATTTTTCTTCCCTCCCACACAATATTTTTCCCCTCTCCATTTCACTCTCCCAGCCCCATCCCCTTCTAATCTCCCCCAACATCAGCTCCCTTTTAGTTCCAGCCACACCCAGTATCCGCTCCTTTCTAGTCCCCACATCAGCCCATTTCCAGTCCTGGCCCCCCATCAGTCCATTTCCAGTCCTAGCTCCCCCATCCATTTCCAGTCCTATCCGAGTCCCTTCATCAGCTCATTTCCAATACCAGCCTCCCATCAGCCCATTTCTAGTCCTTTCCTAGCCCCACCATCAGCCCATGTTAAATCCTAGCTCCCCTCCACTCAGCCCATTCCTAATCCAAGCCCCCCATGAGCCTACTTCCAGTTCTAGCCCTCCATGAGTCCATTTCAATCCAAGCCCCCACCACAGCCCATTTCCAATCTTAGCTCCCCCAACACCCAATTCCCAGTCCTATCCTAGCCCCTCCATCAGCCCATTTCCTGTCCTAGCTCCCTCCCCTAAGAGCCCATTCCAAGCCCCCCTTCCCATCAGCTATTTGCAGTTCAAGCCCCCTTCCACTCAGCCCATTTCCATTCCAAGTCCCCCTCCCCATCAGCTATTTGTAGTTCAAGCCCCCCACTTCCCCTCAGCCCATTTCCATTCCAAGCCCCGTCCCCATCAGCTATTTGCAGTTCAAGCCCCCCACTTCCCCTCAGCCCATTTCCATTCCAAGCCCTGTCCCCATCAGCTATTTGCAGTTCAAGCCCCCTTCCACTCAGCCCATTTCCATTCCAAGCCCCCCTCCCCATCAGCTATTTGCAATTCAAGCCCCCTTCCACTCAGCCCATTTCCAGTCCTAGCAACCCCCCCAACCCACTACCAGTCCTAGCCCCCCATAGCCCACTCCCAGTCCTAATCCCACCAGCCCATTTCCAGTCCTAATCCCCATCACCCAATTTTCAGTTTTAAGCCCCCCCATAGCCCATTACCAGTCCTAACCTCCCCATCAGCCCACTCCCAGTCCTAATCCCACCAGCCCATTCCCAGTCCTAATCCCCCATCACCCAATTTTTAGTTTAAGCCCCCCCATAGCCCATTACCAATCCTAACCTCCCCATCAGCCCACTCCCAGTCCTAATCCCAACAGCCCATTTCCAGTCCTAATCCCCCATCACCCAATTTTTAGTTTAAGCCCCCCCATAGCCCATCACCACTCCTAACCCCCCCCCCCAGCGCCCATCACCACTCCTAACCCCCCCCCCAGCGCCCATCACCACTCCTAAAACCCCCACCCCCAGCCCAGCCCAGCCCAGCCCAGGGAAAATTTAAAATAAAAAAAAGCTGTCTGCTGCCGCTTCCGGGGTCGCCGCGGCAGAATCGAGTATGCCGCGGGGCCTCCCCTGTGCCCGGCAGAGCCTGCCCTCCCCGGTATCAGCTCTCTGTTTTCAGTTTCAGTCACACGCGCCGGCTTTCAGAGCGCGAGGGGAGAGTTTCTCCCTTGCTGCTCTGTTAAGCCCGCGGGGGCTGATGGGAACTTCCCATCAGCCCCCGCGGGCTTAACAGAGCAGCAAGGGAGAAACTCTCCCCTCGCGCTCTGAAAGCCGGCGCGTGTAACTGAAGCTGGAAACAGAGAGCTGATACCGGGGAGGGCAGGCTCTGCCGGGCACAGGGGGGGACCCGCGGCACACTCGATTCTGCCACGGCGGCCCCGGAAGCGGCAGCAGACAGCTTTTTTTTTTTTTTTTTTTAATTTTACTTTTGGATCGGAATGTTTTTTGCGCGGAGCCCCCTGAAACGTGGGGCCCTGTGCAAAAAACATTCTCGCTCAATGGACGGGCCGGCCCTGGGTCTCACCATGGAACGATATAGAGGCATTATAATATCTTTTGTTTTATTTTCCATTCCTTTCCTTATCATACCTAGCATTCTATTTGCTCTCTTGGCTGCTGCTACACACTGGGCCGAGGGTTTTAACATGGTATCCACAATGACGCCTAAATCTTTTTCCTTTGTGGTTGTTCCTAATGTGGAACCTTGCATCGTGTAACCATAGTTTGGGTTGTTCTTCCCTAGGTGCATAACCTTGCACTTGTCCACATTAAATTTCATCTGCCATTTTGATGCCAAGTCTTCTAATTTATCAAGATCCTCTTGCAATTTTTCACAATCCTCTTGGGTTTTAACAACTTTAAATAGTTTTGTGTCATCTGCAAATTTGATAACCTCACTCGTTATTCCACTTTCCAGGTCATTTATGAATATGTCAAAAAGCAGCGGACCCAGCACAAATCCCTGGGGTACACCACTATTCACCTTTCTCCATTGGGAAAATTGGCCATTTAGCCCTACCCTCTGCTTTCTATCTTTTAACCAGTTCCTGATCCACAATAGTACACTGCCTCCTATCCCATGACTCTTTAGTTTTGCCAAAAGTCTCTGATGAGGGACCTTGTCAAAGGCTTTCTCAAAGTCCAGATACACAATATCAACCGACTCACCTTTGTCCACCTGTTTATTCACTCCTTCAAAAAAACATAGCAGATTAGTAAGACAAGATCTTCCTTGTCTAAAGCCATGTTGGCTGTCTCCCATTAGGTTATGACTATCTACATGCTGAGTAATTTTATTCTTTATGATGGTTTCTACCATTTTTCCCGGTACCGATGTCAGGCTCACCGGTCTGTAGTTTCGCGGATCACCCCTGGAACCCTTTTTAAAAATTGGTGTTACATTGGCGATCCTCCAATCTTCAGGTATTAGATATGATTTTAATGATAGTTCACAGATTACTAATAGCAGGTCTGCAATCTCATATTTCAGTTCTTTCAATACCCTTGGATGTATACCATCCGGCCCAGGTGATTTGCTACTCTTCAGTTTATTTAATAGTTGTAATACATCTTCCCGATGTATCGATATTTCCTTCAATTCTTCCGCACCTTTAAATACCACTTCAGTCATGGGTAACATCCCTACATCTTCCTCAGTAATGACCGAAGCAAAGAATTCATTCAGTTTCTCCGCTATCGCCTTGTCGCCTCTCAGTGCTCCTTTAACCCCTTTATCATCTAATGGACCAACTGACTCTCTCACAGGTTTTTTGCTATGAATGTACTTGAAAAGGTCTTTATTTCGTGTTTTTGCTTCTGCAGCAAGCTTCCTCTCAAATTCTCCCTTTGCCTGCCTTATCAATGCCTTGCATTTGACTTGCCAGTGCTTGTGCTGTTTCCAGGTTTCATCGTTTGGCTCTTTTTTCCATTTCCTGAAAGATGCTTTTTTGGCAACAACAGCCTCTCTGACCTCACCTTTAAACCATGCTGGCAGTTTTTTGGACTTCCTTCCACTTTTCTTAAAGCGTGGAATACAGCTGGTCTGGGCTTCCAAGATAGTATTTTTCAACAACACCCAAGCTTGATGTACGTCTTTAACCTTTGCAACTGCTCCTTTTAGGTTTTTTTTAACTGTTTTCCTCATTTTATCATATTCTCCCTTTCGAAAGTTAAAAGGTAGTACTGTGGATTTCCTTACTATCCCTCCTCCACTAAATAAATCAAAGGTGATCATGATATGATCACTATTGCCAAGTGGCCCCAACACCCTTATCTCTTGCACTAGTTCTGGTGTTCCACTGAGGACTAGGTCTAATATGACTTCCCCTATGTTCGGTTCATGAACCAGCTGCTCCAAGAAGCAGTCATTTATTTCATCTAGGAACTTTATCTCCCTAGCATGTCCTGACGTGACACTAACCCAGTCGATACTGGGGTAATTGAAATCACCCATTATTATTACTGTGCTGTAACTTTTGTTAGCTTCCTTGATTTCTTTGAGCATTTCATCATCCATTTGTTCATTCTGGCCAGGCGTTCGATAGTACACCCCCACTGCCATCGCCTTCCCCCTTTTACATGGAATTTCAATCCATATAGATTCTACAGCAAATTTTGTTTCCTGCAAAACTTTAATCCTTTCTGACTCAATGCCCTCTCTAACATAGAGAGCAACCCCTCCACCAATTTGATCAGCTCTATCATTACGATATAGTTTGTACCCAGGTATCACAGTGTCCCAGTGGTTGTCCTCCTTCCACCATGTCTCTGATATTCCAATCATATCTAACCTTTCATTTAGTGCTACATATTCTAACTCTCCAATCTTATTTTTTAGACTTCTAGCATTTGCATACAAGCATTTTAGAGATTGTATTTTATTCATATTAATTTGGCTATTGTTAGACATGGGTAATTTGGGATCTTTAAGCTGTGTCTGCTCCATATTTGAGGGCATTTGGGCTACTTTACTCTTTTGTGGAACCTCTCTGCTTTTGGTAGTATCCTTCAAGGATACATTCTTCCAAACCATCCGCTCTTGAGCGACTGTCGGCTTTCCCCTAATATCTAGTTTAAAAGCTGCTCTATCTCCTTTTTAAAGGTTAATGCCAGCAGCCTGGTTCCATCCCGGTTAAGGTGAAGCCCATCCCTTTGGAAGAGCCCCTCCTTTCCCCAGAATGTTCCCCAGTTCCTAACAAATCCAAAACCCTCATCTCTGCACCATTGTCTCATCCACGCATTGAGACTCCGGAGCTCTGCCTGCCTTTTGGGTCCTGCGCGTGGAACAGAAAGCATTTCGGAGAATGCAACCCTGGAAGTTCTGGATTTCAACTTCCTACCTAAAAGCCTAAATTTTGCCTCCAGAACCTCCCTACCACATTTTCCTATGTCATTGGTACCAACATGTACCAAGACAGCAGACTCCTCCCCAGCACTATCTAAGACCTTATCTAGGTGATGCGTGAGATCCGCTACCTTCGCACTAGGCAGGCATGTTACCAGGCAATCCTCACATCCACCAGCCACCCAGCTATCTACATGCCTAATGATCGAATCACCAACTATAATGGCTGTCCTAACCCTTCCCTCATGGGCACATGCCCTGGAGAAACTTCCTCAGTGCGAGAGGGTTTTACATCACCTGGAGGACAGGTCCTAGTTACAGGATTACTTCCTGCCACACCAGGGTGATGCTCTCCTGTCACATGACCTCTCTCCTCCATGGCAACATGCTGCCAGACTGGAGGTGGGACTTCAGGACTATATCCCTGTAGGTCTCGTCTATGTACCTCTCTGTCTGTCTTATGTTTTCCAAGTCTGCTACTCTAGCCTCTAGAGAACGGACTCGTTCCCTGAGAGCAAAGAGCTCCTTGCACCTAGTGCACAAGTAAGACCTCTCACCAACTGGGAGAAAATCATACATGTGACACTCAATGCAAAAGACTGGAAAGCCCCCATCCCGCTGCTGGACTGCTGTCTGCATCTTAGTTTTAAGTTTGTGTTTAGATCTAAGTTCTTTACTTACTAAGGGTTGCTATGGTTATGTATACTAATAAAACTGTACCTAATACGTGTAATATACCTTGTTCACCTGAAGCTTAATTACTCTCAGGTCCTTAGTGTATGACTGATTTGGGTAATGAGCTGCACCTGAAAGCACCTCCTGTCTTTTAAGATGTTTAAGTACCTATAAAGCTACGATTATCCCAGGGGTGGGTGGGTGTGGGGAGGGAGCGAGGGAGGGAAATAACACTTATTAAAAGAGGGCTGCTACACAGTACTCTGTCTTGTGCTGCTGAGGTAAGCTATATTCTGATTTGATTTAAATTATAGCTCTTAGCTGCTGCTAGGCTCTAACTTCTTATGAAATTTAAACTACAAGCTCTCTGCTGGGTTCTAAATTTAACCAGAAAGCTCTCTTCTGTGTTTTAAATGTAAGCTAAAAGTACTTTGCTGATGCTAGGCCCTGAGTGACTATTAAATTTAGACTACAAGCTCTCTGCTGGGTTCCAAATGTAACTGGAAAGCTCTCTTCTGTGTTTTAAATTTAAACTAAAAGTACTTTGCTGTTACTAGGCCCTGAGTGACTATTAAATTTAAACTACAAGCTCTCTGCTGGGTATGAAATGTAACCAGAAAGTTCTCCTATGTGTTTTAAATTTAAACTTAAACTGCTGCTACTAGGCCCTGACTGATTTAACAAAAAATAGTGGGTTCACAGATTAATTAGCTTTAATACAAAGAATTCCTTTTAGAAAATTACCAGAAGTATATACTCACAGTTGCAGATCTCTCTCCAGAAGTAACAGTCCCTTTTTCTAGTCCTTCAAGACAGAGGATCACAGAGCTCTGGTTGAGCTATTTATGTCTGTGCTGCTGATGTAAGCTGTGACCAACTTCCTGGGTAATTAACAGTCCTTGCTTGGATAGAAGGGGTCTTTCAAAATGGCCTTTTGATCTGCCACCTGGTGTTAACACAAATTGAAAAAGTTTCACAGGTCTCTTGCCCCCTAGGTAGAAGGCCTCTTTGTAAAGGTCTCTAGAAGACTTTATTTGTTGCTCAAAGAGTATAGACCCTGTTTTGCCTTTTGCGTTAAGCTATATTCTGATTTGAGTTAAATTATAGCTCTTAGATGCTGCTAGGCTCTAACTTCTTATGAAATTTAAACTACAAGCTCTCTGCTGGGTTCTAAATTTAACCAGAAAGCTCTCTTCTGTGTTTTAAATGTAAGCTAAAAGTACTTTGCTGATGCTAGGCCCTGAGTGACTATTAAATTTAGACTACAAGCTCTCTGCTGGGTTCCAAATGTAACCGGAAAGCTCTCTTCTGTGTTTTAAAACTAAAAGTACTTTTCTGATGCTAGGCCCTGAGTGACTATTAAATTTAAGCTACAAGCTCTCTGCTGGGTATGAAATGTAACCAGAAAGTTCTCCTCTGTGTTTTAAATTTAAACTTAAACTGCTGCTACTAGGCCCTGACTGATTTAACAAAAAATAGTGGGTTCACAGATTAATTAGCTTTAATACAAAGAATTCCTTTTAGAAAATTACCAGAAGTATATACTCACAGTTGCAGATCTCTCTCCAGAAGTAACAGTCCCTTTTTCTAGTCCTTCAAGACTAGTGTATCCTGTGGGAAGGATCATGACATAGGGAAGTTAATTTTACTGATCAGAGCCATTGGGAGGGGGTGTAGGGGTTATTGGATGTTGTGTTGGAGTCAAGGGGTAGAATCAAGGTCATGGGGATTGGTTGGGGGGGGGAGAATCCATGATGATTTTAAGAAGATGTGAATGTGGAGAGAGGGGAGTTTAAATGATTTATTCCCTATGAGTAGCTTCTTAAAATCACTCCTCCTGCTAGAAAGGAAGAACCATACCCATGCTTTCCTTCACCTATTTTACAAAAGGTTCTACATTTGGCAGAGCTTCTTATAAAATACTCTCAGAGTTATCCATGTCCTGACCTGGACTTGAGAATTCCCCTCTCCATATCCTAATTAAATGTGCCTCAAATTAATAGAGTAGACGATGGTAGTATGAACTAATCTGCCCACTTCCATTCCATTCTGTTTTATTCCATATATTTGTATCCTGCCTTATTGATCACACATAACCACCCAGAGTGGTTTACAACATATAAAAAATATTGCATAGTTATAACAAATTAAATGCTACATATTGAAAGATATTTAATACATGATAGTACACATAATAGAAAAATCAAAGCAATGGCAAGTTTCAACACTCAACTAAGACTCACTCTCTACTCTTACTAGGAAGTGCTTCAGGTGAAAGTCTGACTCCTAGTGATAGTACTTCAGCAAACAGAGACAAAGAGAGAAATAAGGATAGCAAAAGCAAAGGCGGAAGAATAGCTAAAGATGTGAAGCGTGGAGGTAAAACTTTTTTCAGGTATATTCGGGAGAAGAAGAAGATGAGAGGTGTAATTGCCAGGTTCAAAAGTGCCGAGGATGAATTTGTGGAAAGTGTCATTGAAAAAGCGAAAATGCTAAACAAATACTTCTGTTCTGTATTCACTCAAGAAAATCCTGGAGAAGGACCACGCATGAGTGACAAATATACAAATGGGAAGGAAGCAGATACCACTCCATTCTCAGAAGACGATGTTTTTGAACAGTTTTCAAAACTAAAAGTGGACAAGGCCATCGGACCAGATGGGATACGTTCCAGGATACTGAATGAGCTCAGAGAGGTTCTGACAGGGCTTTTAAAGGATGTTTAATAGATCCTTGGAGATGGAAGAGGTTTCCTAGGACTTGAGAAGGACTGATGTGGTACCTTTTCAGAAAAGTGGTAATAGGGAAGAGGTGACAAACTATAGGCCAGGAATCCTTACCTCTGTGGTGGGAAAAGTAATGGAGATGCTCTTGAAAGAAAGAATAGTGGACTTTGATTGAGTTTTTTGACCGGGTGACAATAGAACTAGATCAAGGGCATGAGCAAAGCCTTTGATACTGTTCCTCGTAGGAGGCTTATCAATAAACCTGGGGATAGGTCCCAAGGTGGTGAACTGGATCAAAAACTGGTTAACTGACAGATAAGAGAAGGTGGTGGTAAACAGAACTCACCCAGAAGAAAGGAAAGTGCATAGAGATCGGTCCTGGGATTGATACTACTTAATGTATTTATGAATGATATTGAGGAAGGACTGAATGGAAAAGTCTGTTTTTTTGCAGATGACACAAAAATTTGCAGCAGAGTAGACACTTCTGAGGGAGTGGAGAATATGAGGAAAGATCTAGAAACACTGAAAAAATGGTCTAATGCTTGGCAGTTCAGAGTTAATGTGAAGAAGTGTAGAGTTATGCATATGGGATGCAGAAATCCAAAGGAATTGTATGCAATTTGGAGCACCGTCGGGCACAACGGGCCATGCCGCACGCCTCCCGAGTGGCCCCTTCATTACTGGAGTGCCATCGGGAGCATCGGGCCACGCCGCATGCCTCCCCAGTGGTCCCTTCATTATTGGAGCGCCATCATGCGTGCCCGCGCCTGGCAGGCCCACACTTGAGGGCCTCGCCAGAGGGATCTTTGACTTGGCCCTTAGGCGAGGATCAAGAGCGCCCTGCCGCAAACCGTCAAACCCAGCCCCAGGTGCCCTGCTATTGCTCTTGCCTCCCTCACCTGCATAGATATTGCTGCTTCCCATCGATTGCCTAGATCTTGTCACCCACAGTCAGCTTAGAATGTGTTTCCCGTTGTTTGCATAGAACTTGCTTCCCATGGCCTGCATAGGACTTTCTCCCCATTACCTGCATTGTATTTGCCGCCCATTACCTGCATTGAACTTGCTGCCCATTGCCTGCATTGAACTTGCCGCCCATTGCCTGCATAGAACTTGCTTCCCATCGCCTGCATAGAACTTGCTTCCCATTGTTTGCATAGAACTTGCTTCCCATGGCCTGCATTGAACTTGCTTTCCATTGTTTGCTTTGAACTTGCTTTCATTGTTTGCATTGAACTTGCTCCCCACTGTTTGCACTGAACCTGCTCCCCACTGTTTGCACTGAACCTGCTGCCCACTGCCTGCATTCAACTTTGCTGCACAGGCTACAGTCTCCCTACTACCTGGACTTGTAACTCACACTGCGCAGTATGTAATCCTCACGTGTAACTCAATGTATATATATATATTTTGCTTAGTGGCTTAGTGTCTAGAATCCTTAGCCACCCACTGCGTTGAGGATAACATATGCTCATAGCCCCCACTACTCCACTACTATGGCCCCACACTACATTGTCCTTCTCTTCCCCATACTCCCCAACTGCCTCCCCTCCTACCAACATCCTCACTCCTCTCCCCCCTACTCTCCCTCCTCCTTCCTTACCTCCCCCTCCATCCTGTCCTTTAACCTTGCATCTGCCCTTGAGCTTCATCACACCCTCCCCCTAATTCAACCAACCCCTCTCTCTTTAAGGCAACCCCACCCTCGCTTCCGTCGTACTGCCTCCGCTTTACCCCGTTCCTTACTTATCCTCCTCCTCCTCCTCTCATCAGGTAATATCAACCCTAACCCCGGCCCCCCTCAATTTCTTTCTCACCCTAAGAAGAGTTCCTCACGTACCCTATCTAATCTCATCCATATCCCACTCCTTTCCCCACCCACCCTCCCTCACTCATACCGATCATCCATAGAAAGAAAAGCCCTACCCCCTCCAGAGCTCTGTCTCTGTCTCACCCTAAAAATAAATCCTCATGAATCCTACCTGATAGACACACCCACCTGTACCCTAACCCCTCTAGATCTCAGTATCACTCTGGAAATAGTTCCCCATGTAACGGCCCCACTAGACCGCCATCTTACTTTGGAAAGAAATCCTCCCGTAACTTGTCTAATCTTATCCATATCCCTCTCCTTTCTCCCTCCACTCTCCCGTTCTCATGTGCCCTATGGAACGCATGCTCAGTCTCTAAGAAACATATTCTTATGCATGATCTCTTCATATCTAAAGTGCTACACCTACTTACCCTAACTGAGACCTGGCTCCTCCCAAATGATACTGCATCCATTGCTGCTCTCTGCCACGGGGGGCTACCAGTTCTCCCATACACCTCATACCACTGGTCGCGGTGGAGGTGTTGGGCTTCTACTTTCCCCCTCCTGCCAATTCCAACCACTGCCTCAGCCACACTCCTCCCTTTCTTCAAAGTTCACTTCATTCGCCTCTTCTCACCACTTCCCCTCCAGGTAGCTGTTATTTACCGCCCACCCGAAAAATCCAAATCGACCTTCCTTACCGACTTTGACTCCTGGCTCTCCGCCTTCCTCGATCCCTCTTCCCCCACTCTTATTCTTGGCGACTTTAATATTCATGTTGATAACCCCTCTGATCCCCACACTTTAAAGTTCCTTGCCCTCACCTCCTCGTTTGACCTACAACTCTGCTACACTGCCCCCACCCACATACACAGCCACTGCCTGGAGCTGGTACTCTTCTCTAACTCCTCTCCCTCAAACTTCCACAACTCAATCCTTCCCTCATCTGATCTTCACCTCTTAACCTTTAATCTTCAGCTTCCACTGTCTCATCCTCATCCTGTCTCCTCCAACCTATTTAGAAATCTTCATAATATTGATCCCTTGACTCTCTCCGCTACCATTTCTCCATCTCTCTCCTCTATTGTGTCCTCCAAGTCTTTCGATGAAGCAGTATCTTCTTATAATGCTTCACTATCCTCTGCTCTTGATACTCTTGCCCCACCCACCCCTCATCCTGTCAGACTTTCTACTCCCCGGCCCTGGCTTTCACCCACAACCCTCTATTTACGCACATGTGCCCGTTCAGCTGAATGCGCCTGGGCCAAATCCTGCTCCCCGGAAGACCCCACTCCAAATTCATGCTCGGCTCTTTCCAGTCAGCCATAGCACTTGCCAAGCAAGAATACTACATCCATCTGACTAATTCCCTCGCCTCTGATCCTCGCTGCCTCTTTAATACCCTGGAGTGGAGGAGTGGCCTAGTGGGTGGGGCAAGGTACTTCAGGCCGGAAGGTCAGGGGTTCAAATCCCACTAGAGGACAACAACCTTGGGCCGGAAGGACTGGGGTTTCTAGTCCCACAGGTGCTCCTTGTGGTCTTGGGCAAGCCACTTAACCCTCCATAGCCCATGTTCCCTGTAAAATAGTTATCTCCAAGTTATAATGCCCTGTTCAATGTAATTTCAGTTTGTTCAATGTAAACCGCACTGATGCAGAATAGCGCGGTATATAAGAGAATGTAAATAAATAAATAAATAAATAAATTCTCTCCTCAAGGTGCCCCCACCCCAGGTCCCCCCTCCCTCTCTGCCCAAACCCTAGCTGACTACTTCCACGACAAAATCCACAAGATCACCCTCCAATTCCCCACTCCCTCATCTACCTCCCCCCTCCCCAATTCTCCTCCCCATCCATACCTCCTCTGCTACCCTCTCCTCCTCTCCTCCTCCAAACCCACCACCTGTTCCTCTGACCCTATCCCCACCAATCTCCTACATCCCCTCTCCCCACCATTGTTCCATCCATCTCTCATATTCTCAACCTTTCACTCTCCACTGCAACTGTCCCAGTCGATTTCAAACATGCTATTGTCACACCTCTCCTCAAGAAACCCTCACTCGATCCCACCTGCCCTTCTAACTATCGACCCATCTCCCTCCTTTCCTTCATTTCTAAACTACTAGAATGAGCAGTCCACCACCACTGCCTTGACTTCCTCACCTCCCATGACCTCTTGGACCCACTACAATCAGGCTTCCGGCCTCTACACTCCACTGAAACTGCCTTTACAAAAGTCTCCAATGACTTGCTCCTGGCTAAATCTAAGGGACTCTACTCTGTCCTCATCCTTCTCGACCTCTCCGCGGCCTTTGACACTGTTGACCACAATCTTCTCCTTAACACCCTCTCCTCACTTGGCTTCGGGGACTCCATGCTATCCTGGTTCTCCTCCTACCTCTCCCATCACTCCTTTAGTGTATGCTCTGGGGGCTCCTCCTCCTCCCCTACCCCGCTCCATGTTGGTGTTCCACAAGGATCCATCTTAGGCCTCCTCCTTTTCTCCCTTTATACCCAATCCCTTGGCGTACTTATCTCCTCCCATGGCTTTCAGTACCATCTCTACGCTGACGACTCCCAAATCTACCTCTCTACACCTAATATCTCTCCAGCAATCCAGACCAAGATCTCAGCCTGCCTTTCCAACATTGCTGCCTGGATGTCCCATTGCCGCTTGAAACTGAACATGGCCAAGACTGAACTCCTCATCTTTCCCCCCAACTCTGCCCCTCCTCTTTCCCCTTTCTCAATCTCAGTGGATGGATCTATGATCCTTCCTGTTCCTTCAGCCCGCAATCCGAGGGTTATCTTTGACACCTCTCTCTCCTTCTCCACACACATCCAGCTCGTAGCTAAGACCTGCCGCTTCTTCCTCTTCAACATTGGCAAGATCCGCCCCTTCCTTTCCGAACACACTACCAAAATGCTTATCCACTCCTTAATTTCCTCTCGCCTAGATTACTGCAACCTGCTCCTTGCCGGTCTCCCTGCAAATCATCTCTTTCCCCTTCAATCTATACAAAATTATGCTGCTCAACTAATATTTCGCCAGCCTCACCATGCCCACATTACTCCTCTTCTCAAGTCACTTCATTGGCTCCCCATCCAATTCCGCATACAATTCAAACTTCTCATACTGACCTATAAATGCATCCACTCTGCGGCCCCTCAATACCTCTCATCCCTTATCTCTCCCTACATCCCCTCTCGAGAACTTCACTCCGTTAACAAACTGCTTCTATTTAGGCCTTTCACTCGCACAGCTAACTCACTCCTTTGCTTCTTTCACCTCACTGCACCCTACGCCTGGAACAACCTACCTATGTCTATACGCCAGGAGCCCTCACTGCCCTCTTCAAATCCAGGTTAAAAACCCACCTCTTCGCTGTTGCCTTCAGATCCTGACTTCCACCCTTATCCTAACCCGATTCCCTTCAATCTCCCATGACTGAATTACACAGACCATATTATGCTTTTCACCGAACTGACTATCGCTTTGTACTGTTGTATTAGATTGTAAACTCGGATGAGTATTAGATTGTAAACTCGGATGAGCATGACTCTGATGGGCAGGGACTGTCTGTTATATGTATATCTTCTATATGCATGTCATACCTGTACAGCGCTGCGTGCTCAGCGCTATATAAGTGCTAATTAGTAGTAGTAGTAGTAGTAGCAACAGAGGGAGAGAGATTGGTGTGCATGGACCAGGAGAGGGACCTCGGAGTACTAGTGTGTGAGGATCTCAAGTTGACAAAACAATGCGACAAGGCGTGGCCAAAGCCAGAAGGATGCTGGATTGCATACAGAGATGAATAAGCAGCAGAAAGGAGGAGGTATTAATGCCCCTGTACAAGTCATTGGTGAGGCCTCACTTGAAGTATTGTGTTTCATTTTGGAGACCATATCTCACAATGGATATAAAAAGATTTGAAACAGTTCAGAGGAAGATGACCAAAATGATTTGGAGCCTGTGCCAGAAGACATATGAGAAGAGACTTGAAGACCAAAATAGACAGAGGAGATATATAATACAGACCTTTAAATACTTAAAGGGTATTAATGAACCAACAAATCTTTTTCAAAGAAGGGGAAGTTGTAAAACTAGAGGGTATACGATGAAGCTGCAAGGAGGTAAACTTAAAAACAACATCAGGAAATACTTTTTCACCGAAAGGGTAGTGGATGCTTGGAATGCCCTCCTGATGGAGGTGCTGGGGGCAAATACAGTGACGGAATTCAAAATGGCGTGGGACAGACACAGTGGATCCCTTTATAGCAAGAGGATGAAATCAAAACAAACTTAAGTACCTTTATACTCAATAAATAGAGGGAAGCTGACCTGCACAGAGCAGCAGGTACAACCCTAAACACAGGCAAAGAGGGGGGTGACCTGCACAGAGCTGCAGTTACAACCACGCTAGCCACGCTAGCCACCTTACTGAGCAGACTAGATGGATCATACTGTCTTTATCTGCCATCATATACTATGTTAGTAGGTTATTACTGCTAGGGACCTGTGGCTTCCATTTGTCATGCTCCAGCCACTTCAGCAGCACAGCACCTTTACTACAATAGCTACTTACAAATGCAGGACAATTTACATGTGTAAACCCATTTCGTACATGTACAAATGGAATGCAATTCACCTCCTTAGTAGGCATTTCTGCTCACGGGCCCTTCTGACATGAGCACACTTCATGAGCCTTATTTCAGAATAAACAGGAGAACAAATCTGCAACTGTATAGGAGATTGGATAGACAAGCAAAAAACAGCACCATCACTATTTAATCACCAAGGTCTATCCAGAAGATCCACCCAGTCTCTGCCAAGTTTCAGTCAAACATAACATATCAAACCAATGTTCAAGCAAAAGGTAAGAGACCAAAGAACCTTTATCTCTCAGAAACTGAACATTTTAAAGCCTCTGTGATAACTGTTGGGGGAGGAGGTATTAAATGTATTTATGCTATTTGGCATGCACTTTGCATGGCCCGGCAGCATCTCTACCTAACCCCCTTCCCCCCCCCCCCCCCCAGCAGAACCAGTATAACCATACCCTCTCCCCCACAATCAGATCAATAGTAATAGCAGCAAGACTCCCACCCTCACACTTCCCCCACCAACTTTATTAATACCAATACCAGCAGGACCCTTTCAGAGGCTCCCAGCTCTTACCACCCATCTGACACACACCCCTCATCCTTATTTGGAGCTTGACACTTTGCGATAGTACCAGGAGACTACCACTATGGGTCAGAGCTGCCATTTTGAACCTGGGTCATCAAAAAGGCTAGAAGATCTGGAGATCACTCCTGCCTTGCAACTATTCCATTAGGACAATCTCCAGTAAGTACTGGAGTAGTCAGGAACTTCTTACAGGGGGCTCTGTGTATTGCTACTGATTGTATTGGTAGTGTGGAGGTCAGGATGCTGATGCTGATGGAGAGGTGACGCTCAGGGCTCAAGGACTTCTACCACATGGGGTCATAGTAAATGCATCAGTAGATAGCATGGATGCACATACTGTGCTGTCTGCCTATGCATTTAGGGTGCGGTAAATGTCTTTAAATGTTCACGTTCTGAGAGGTAAAGGTCCCTCAGTCTCTTATCCTTTGCTTGATCATGGGTTTGATATATTATGTTTGTCTGAGACCTGGCTGAGACCAAATGAATCTTCTGTTTTCCTTTAATGTGGACAGACCTGGGGAATTAAGTGGTAGCACTGACGTTCTTGCTTGTCTGCCCTGCCTCCTATACAGGGCTTGGAGGATTTCAACATATATGTTGATAATCTTGTTAGGTCTATTGATTCTGATTTTTTAACTTCCGTGGCTGATTTTGGTTTCAACCAGGCTGTTTCAACTTCTACATATACAGTGGGTCATATATTAGATCTTATTTCTTATTTTGACTCTTCTGTTTGGAATGGAATTGTAGTCCAGACCACTCCTCTCTCATAGACACACCATTATTTTGTTTCAATGTCCTTTTCTCCTATCACTGAGTTTTCTCAAACTGATGGGTTTAAGAAGATCTTCAAGAAGAAACTAGGTTTTGATCTTGACTGGCTTAGTGAGCTTTGCCTTTCATTTCAGGATAATTTCCCTAACCTTTCTTTATGGAACAGGCTCATTCTTAGATTGATTGATGTTTTGCATGTTGCTTTAAATGACATTGCTCCTTGAAAGGAGCTTGATAAATCTAAGCATACTGAACTCTGGTGTCATGCTGGTTTGACCCTGTTAAAATGACAGTTTAGACAAGCTAAAGATCTAAGGAGAGAAAGATCTAAGTGGAATCTTCAAGTTTGTAAGTACTGGGGAGCAATGTTCCCTCTAATTTTCTGTGGGCTGTGTGCGCATAAAATATCAGCTGTGTGCAGCTTTTGAAGGAAGGTTAAATTTTTGTGCGCCACATAACGACAGAGTTATATACTTTAAAATTTGACTACACATCAGAATACAGTATGTACACCACATTGATTTTAATCAAATTAAATGAAAATAGATGATTACTAAATGAAGCGGGAAATTTCTAGTAATTACAATCATAACTTTTAAATTTTAAGACGTCTGTGTTGTTTTCTATCAGAATCAGAGCCGTAATTTTTGTGCGCTCTGTTGGAAAGTATGTGCGCTCGCTCGGCGAGGTGTGTGCGTGCGCACACGCGCACAGATTAGAGGGAACAGTGCTGGGGATGCTCTTATAATGCCATAATTTGTGCAGCTAAACACTATTACCATTCAAGAATTATTCAGTCTTCGGGCAATCATTCTAAGTGTTTCGTTTAGTTTAGTTTTATTTGCATTTGATATACCGCCCTATGTTACATCAGGGCGGTTCACAATTTGTTAACAATCAGAGAGAGGCACAGGGCCAGGAAAAGGAAAAGTACTACAATCTTTGACAGAAGAGAGGAAATAATAGAGTATAGAGAGAAGACATAAGGAAGAAATTTAGACAAACATAGATAAACCAGGTCAGGTTTGAGAGACTGGGAGATTATAAGCCGTGGTGAAGAGATGGGTTTTCAACTGTGACTTAAAAGTAAAATAATTTGTTTCAAGACGGAGTGAGGTGGGCAGGGAGTTCCACAGGGCTGGACCGTGAAAGAAAAAAGCAGAGTGTCGGGTGTGCACGTGAAGGTGAGGGGAGATGAAGGCGATTGACATGGATTGAACGGAGGGAACGAGTGGGAGTGTGAAACTGAAGGAGGTCAGTGAGGTACTGTGGCGTGTGAGTATAGATGGCTCAGTCAACTAGAGTGATAATTTTAAAGTGAATACGGAACTCAATAGGAAGCCAATGTAAGTGAAACAAAAGTGGCCCTTGAGAAGAACGAATGATAATCCTGGCTGCAGTGTTCTGTAATAATTGTAAGTGACGTAACTGAGTGCGGGTGATACCTGTGAGAACGGAGTTGCAATAATCAAGACAAGAAAGTACAGTAGCTAGAGTAAGGGTGGTCAGGGCGGGGGAAGAGAAAAAGGGACGTATGGAATGTATTTGGCGTAAGAAGAAGTAAGAGATGTCTGTTTAATATAGTTTATAGACTTACTACTGAGTAAGAGACTATTTGCCCACTTCTTATTCTTTCTCCTGGGGCATTTGCTAATTATTTTCTGTGAGAAAATAATGACTTTAAGAGATAAGCTTTCTGTACCTTGTCAGGAGTTTTCTAGGTCTTGCTCCTTATGTCTTCCATTCATTGTTTCTGACTCATATCAGTTTCTCCAAGTCTGTCAAGGACTGAAGAAGCTTTACTGGGACATAACTCCCTGAATTAGTCATAAGAACTTGTGATACTTTTAATAATCCTTCTATGATTTTTTTTTCTCAAAGGTCATTCAGTCAATGTATCCCTCCACTTCTCCTAGTGATCCACTTCTATCTGGATATGTGAAAAAACCTGTGTTAGGGCTATATCAATACTTATTTGCAATGGTGACTGCAAATCTTTCTTCTGATTCTTTTCCTGGTTTTTGAAAAAGACTGTGATTCATACCATATTGAAAATATATAGTCTTCATCTATTGATTTTGGCTCATTATCTTCCTGTTTCAAAATTGGCATTTGTTTTGAAAATCATTGAAAACATTGTTTTATAGCTGCTTACAGATTTTCTGGATAAATGGCTTGATTACATATATCCTTATTAGGCTGGTTATTGGAAAGGGCATAGTACAGAAACTCTTTGGATAGTTCTTCTTAATGAAATCAAAACTAAGCTTGATGCTGGCCTCTCTTGTTTATCTCACTCAATTTAAGCACCATGTTTGATATGGTTGATCACATGTTATTACTGTCTCACTTACAGTATAAGATCTAGGAATTAGAGGTACAGTTCTGAAGTGGTCTTCTCTGTAAATTGTGATTCTTCTTTTTTACTTGCTGTTCCCTTAAAACTTTTTAACATTTTCTTTCAACTTTGGCGATTTTTATCCAACATTTGGGTCCACATTGCTTTATTTATCCTGATGATCTTCAGTTCTTGATGACTATTGATCCTATAATTATTGACTTAGCTCTCATTATTAACTGTTTAGCTACAGTAACACCATGGTTTTGTCAACATCATATATTTTCAAATTCCTCAGAATTTGAGACTATGTGGTTTACAGTTAGGAAACCTCCTCATAACATCCCTGTCATATCTGGGACTACTATCTCTTTAAAAGTGTCTAGCAATTTTAGGTGTTAACATAAATGTTAGGTTGTCATTTAACTCTACAGTCTCTATGGTGATTAGGTCATGTTTCTTTTTTTATGTAGTATATGAACAATTAGGGGCTTGTTTACAAAGCCGCGGTAGTGGTTCGCGATCGCGATCGCAGCCGCGGCCCCATTGAAATCAATGGGGCCGCGGCTTCGATTACGATCGCAAACCGCTACCGCGGCTTTGTAAACAAGCCCCTTAGATATTATTACCCTACTCCCCAGTTGTTGTGTTGTCTGTCTTGATTAGACTGTAAGCTCTGAAAGCAGGGACTGCCTAAATGATAAAAAGAGCATTAAAATCTGAGGATTTTAGTAATATTGTCCATGCTCTGGTTTTGAATTATCTGGATTGCTGTAATTCAATTCATAAAGATTTGAGATTAGGCTCTTTAAGAATATTACACTTGGTACAGAAAATCACTGTTAAAGTTTTTGCTTTGACCTGGTATTTTGACCATGTCCCCCCTCTATTCATTTCACTGATTTCCAATTATTCCTAGAATTTGGTTCAAGATACTTTTTCTGGCTTTTTTATATTGGCGTTCCATGATATATCTCTAAGTTACTTTTTCCTTATTGATCTTTAAGGGAGTAGCTGGCCAATCTTCTTGGCTTACCCTCTCCAGCTGTAGTTTGACTTGATCTCACTCAGGGCACTGCCTTTGAATATTCAGCACCAATTCTGTGGAATTCATTTCCTGTTGATCATAGATGCCCATCTATTTAGTGGTATTTAGTGCATGCTTTTCTAGGAATAACTCATGGCAAGTTGCACTCATATATTTTTCTGTCCCCAGACAGCTAACAATCTAAATTTGTATCTGACGTAAAGGAGGGTTAAGTGACTTGCCCAAGATCACAAGGAGAGTTGATGAACTTTAAACCCTGGTCTCTTTGATCTTTAGAAAGGAAACAGCAAGAGCATAGCGGAATAGAAACACCTCAAAAAGCTTTGCTCACTATTAATAATATAGTAGTGCTAACATACAAGGTGGTTTAAAGACCTGCTTCTCCTCCTCATCTCTACAGTTTTCTATGATGCTTATGTTCACATTGGTTTACTCTTTCTACTTTTTTAATGTTTACATATATGTATTTGTATTTCCTTAGCATTAGATGTTATTGTTATTTTTATTGATAAGGTAAGAGTTTATCTTTTAATTATTTTTTATATGTATTATTATTTTTTGATAAGTATTGTTTTTATGTCATATGAGCAGAATCTGAATGTTGATATACTATGATTTTATGCTTTTAATTTGTCTTCTTGTGACTTTCTGTTGGAAGTTATCCTACCCCTGAAGAAGGCATACATGCTGAAACACTGCAAGAGTAGGGGTTAATAAAGCTGTTTTGGACCTATAGAGTTGTTTCTAATCCGCTCTGCTTGTGCTGTTTCCTGTCTCGCCTACGGGTGGTTGTGCCTTTTCTGACTCTCTTTGGTCACCAGGACACTGCTCTAAGCACTAGACTGCTACTCCTCCACTCCACTCCGCTCCTCTTATTCAAAGTGCAAGGTTGATCTCAAAACCTGGTATTTTGCTTTAATTCTTCTATCCTAAGGCAACCTTTTTTGGATATGCCTGGGTATGGCTGGAAGTACAAAACAGCTTATTCCTATTGTTTGTTTTGTTTGTGGTTTTGGATGAATTTTGTACCCTTTTCTTTGACTTATTAGTTATTGCTTTTACTTATTTTGGTCTTCAATTCATCTTTTAATATGTATTGTATTATATATACTGTTTTATGTATTGTTTGCATGCACTAAACCTGATTGGGCTTCCCAAGTAGCAAAATCCAACCTTGTTTTTTTGGCTCTAATTCTCTAATTCTCAAGTAAGGAATGAAATGAGAACACACACATACACAGAATTATATCAATAACAGTACTATTTAAGGCCTTAAGGGAGATGCTCACAGGCATGTAACAGTCTCCTATGATCCTCACTCAGGCATGCCATAGCACTTCATTTATTAGGAAAAAACTGATGCATTCCACAATTTTGTCTTATCACTCTATGTCATTCTTCTGCTTTACAGATCAAGCTAAACAGTACGGGCCCAATATTCAAAAGGCATTTACATAGTTTACAGCCCGGTAAACTGTGTAAATGCCATACCAGGGGATATTCAACGGCACTTACATGGTTTTGGCTCATCTAGTTTTAGCCACCAATGCTAACTGGGTAGTGATGCTTCCGCTGTGCACCAAAACCGGATATTCAATGCTGTCACCAAAGCATTGAATATCCAGGCTTAGGGGTGAGAGAGCAGGGCTATGCACCGTAGCGGCGCATAGCCTGCCTAGTTGAATATCGGGCCCTACATGTTTCAGGTCAAACTAGGCACAGACATTGCTCATGCATTAGCAGGACAAGCTTCCTATAAACAAAAAATATTCTGTCTTGTTTTTCATCAACTCAGAAGCCACCAGTTATTCTTAAAATCTTCTAAGAATGCCGCGCATGTGGATTACTCTCAACTATGTCAGATTTTAAACCCCAGATTACTCGTGTCTGATTGGCTCCCAGAGATCATAACCTACTGCATTTCCAACACACATCTTCAGATGCACGCTGTCCAATCGATAGTAGAATTTAAACCCTCTGGTTGAATAGTGCCCAACTTATAAATCCACCACTGCTCTTTACGCAGCAGTGTCTGTTCACGCGATTTACCATGTGTGCCTCTCTCCACTTTCTCAATGAAGATGTGTGTTGCAAATGCAGTAGGTTATGATCTCTGGGAGCCAATCAGACACGGGTAATCTGGGGTTTAAAATCTGACATAGTTGAGAGTAATCCACATGCGCGGCATTCTTAGAAGATTTTAAGAATAACTGGTGGCTTCTGAGTTGATGAATGGGCGACAGCGCATTAATAGGTAATTACAAATAGGAGCTATGTTTATATGCCAATAGTATTTTAATAGCAGTGCAACAGTGCTAATTTGTATATATTTTTTATAGATAGATGACCAAACAGAGAGGTCCCCTGAGGAACCCGTAGGGAGAAACACAAGGGTGCTTTGATTTGGCGTTAACTGGTGGCTTCTGAGTTGATGAATGGGCGACAGCGCATTAATAGATAGATGAACAGAGAGGTCCCCTGAGGAACCCGTAGGGAGAAACGCAAGGGCGCTTTGATTTGACATTGGGATTAGAGCATGAAGCAGCATGAAGCTAAGTGAAAAATCTTTCTGTTTGTAAAAGATAAGAAATATAAAAGAACAAAAATAGAAATCAAAAAAGGAATATAAGAACCTATAAGTCATTGATGCTAACAGGCATGTTACTGGGGAAGATAATATACCCGGAAAAAATGCCAATGTTTGTCTGAGACTTGTGGTTCAGGAATTGGAAGGTTGCACTGCAGAGTTATTCAAAGTTAATTTGTAAGGACTTTTACGTACTCATGTGCTTTAAAACAAAGACCATTAACCATTTTAGTAGCAACCCTCTGCACCAACTCCAACCTGTTTATATTCTTTTGAAGGTGCAGTCTCCAGAATTGTACACAATACTCCAAATGAGGTTGAACCAAAGTCTTATATAGAGGCACTATCATCTCCTTTCTTCTGCTGGCCATTCCTCTCCCTATTCACCCAAGCATCCTTCTAGCTTTCACTGTCACTTTTTCTACCTGTTTAGCTACTTTAAGATCATCAGATACAATCACACTTAGGTCCCGCTCTTCTTTTGTGAACAGAAGTACTTCACCCCCTATACCATATCGCTCCCTTGGATTGCTGCAGCCCAAATGCATGACCTTGCATTTTTTTATATTAAATCTCAACTGCCAGATTCTAGACCATTCTTCGAGCTTAGCTAGATCCCTCCTCATGTTATCTAAACCTTCCTGGGTGTCTACTCTATTGCAGATTTTGGTATCATCCGCAAAGAGGCAAGGTGAGTCAGAGAGACTGTTGCTGCCAGTACTTCTGCAATATCACTAACAAAGATGTTAAAAAGAATAGGACCAAGGACAGATCCCTGAGGCACACCACTGGTAACCACCGCCTCCTCAGAGTGAGCTCCATTTCCCTTTGCCGCCTCCCACTCAATCAATTTCTAACCAAGCAGTAATTTCAGGGTCCATCCCTAGGGTGCTTAGTTTTTTTACAGGTCGCCTAAGTGGAATGGTGTCAAAGGCTTTACTGAAATCTAAATACACCACATCTAGGGCTCTCCCTCGATCCAACTCCCTGGTCATCCAGTCAAAGAAATCAATCAGATTTGTATGACAATACCTGCCTCTGGTGAATCCATGCTGCCTCATATCCAGTAATCCATTGGACTCTAGAAACTTCACTATCTTCTCTTTCAGCAGCGTTTCCAATAATTTACTCACCACAAAGGTTAGATTAACAGGCTTGTAGTTTTCAACCACATCCTTACTTCCACTTTTGTCTAAAGGGACCACATGTACCTCTCTCCAGTCTTCAGGCTCCACTACCGACTCCAAAGAGGCATTGAAAAGGAGCTGCTGGAACATCCCCAAGTTTCCTCAGTATCCTCTGGAGTATACCATATGGTCCCAGATTAGTAAGGCAAGACGTTTCTTGACTAAATCCATGTTGGCTGTCTCTCATTAAACCATGACTATATATATGATCGGTAATTTTATTCTTTATAATGGTTTCTACCATTTTGCCCAGTACTAACATCAGACTCACAGGTCTATAGTTTCCCTGGAACCCTTTTTAAATATTAGCATTACATTGGCCATTCTCCACTCTTCAGAGCTATAGATGATTTCAATAATAGTTTACAGATTACTAATATTAGGTCTGCAATCTCATATTTCAGTTCTTTCAATACCCTCGGATGTATACCATCCAGTCCAGGTGATTTACTATTCTTAAATTTATCAAATAGTTGTAATACATCTTCCCAGTTTATCAACATTTCTTTCAATTTTTCTAATACATCACCTTTATATACCATTTCAGGCACAGGTAAATTCCCTACATCTTCTTCAGTAAAGACAAAAGCAAAGAATTCATTCAGTCTCTCTGCTTTGGCCTTTTCCTCACTTAGCACCCCTTTTACTGCTCTATCATCCAGTGGTCCAACTGACTCTCCCATATTTTTTTTTTTTTGCTACGAATGTTCTTGAAAAAGTTTTTATTATGCATTTTTGCTTTCATGGCAAGCTTTTTCTCAAATTCTCTCTTTGCCTGACTTATCAATGCCTTGCATCTAACTTACCAGTGCTTATGTTGTTTCCTGTTTTCGTCATTTGTCTCCTTTTTCCATTTCCTGAAAGATGCTTTTTTGGCAGCAACAGTCTCTCTGACCTCACCTTGAAACCATGCTGGCCTTCCTTCCACCTTTCTTAAAGCTTGGAATACATCTGTTCTGGACTTCCAAGACAGTAAATCTTTAACCTTTGCTTTGCAGCTGCTCCTTTTAGTTTTTTCTTAACTATTTTCCTCACTTTATCATAGTCTCCCTATTGAAAGTTAAATGGTAGAACTGTGGATTTCCTTGCCATCCTTCTTTCATTTATTAAATCAAATGCAATCATGCTATGATCACTATTGCCAAGTGGCCCCAACACCCTTATCACTTGATAAGGGTGTTGGGACCACTAAGGACTAGGTCAAAAATAGCTTCCCCCTCTTGTTGGTTTATGAACCAGCCGCTTCAAGATGCAGTCATTTATTTCATCTAGAAACCTTATCTCCCTAGCAGGTCCTGCTGTGACACTGACCAGTCGATACCTGGGTAACTGAAATCACCTGTTATTTCTGTATTGTAACTTTTGTTATCTTCCCTGTTTTCTTTCAGCATTTCATCATCCATCTGTTCATTCTGGCCAGGCGGTTGGTAGTATACCCCCACTGCCATTGCCTTCCCCTTTTTACATGGAATATCTATCCTTAGAGATTCTACAGTGTATCTTGTTTCCTGCAAAACTTTAATCCTATGTGACTCAATGCTTTCTCTATCATGGAGTGCAACCCCTCCACCAATTCAATCTACTCTATCATTGTGATATAGTTTGTTTAAAAGCTATCACAGTGTCCCATTGGTTGTCCTCCTTCTACCATGTCTCTGAGATACCAATCATATCTAACCTCTCATTTAGAGCTATATATTCTAACTCTCCCATCTTATTTTTCAGACTCCTATCATTTGCATACAAGCATTTTAAAGGTTGTATTTCATTCATATTAATCTGGTTATCAGTTGATGAGGTAATTTAGAATCTTTCAGCTTTATACCCCAGGGCATCTGGGTTACTTTTATCTTTTTTGGAATCTCTCTGTTAGGAGGTCCTAACGTCCCTCTTTTGCTAGTATCCTTCATAGATAAGCAAACATCCAGATGCACAGACAGCACCCATCAGGGGAAAGTGAGCACACGCATAGAAACCAACCAAACATAACAATGGCAAAGTAAGATGTGCCATGAAGCCCACAGACCAGATAAGATATGCAGGGGCAGTGGCCAAATGGCCACAACCATTAAATGTACCAAAAGAGTCACAAGGAAGGGAGAGATGGCAGCAGCTGTGCCCAGGGCACTCAACCCTACTGCTTCAGTTATGAGGGCACTGTAATTAACACATGTTCAACCTGACATAGAGCAGACCTCCTGCCCCATGCATACTCATACACACACCACCACTGGTGTGGCCCATGCCATAGCAGGATGAGACAAACAGTGAGGGGGAACAATTGGACATGTATGACACAAGGCAAGGGTTCAAGGATGTGCAGATTGTGGCACATGGAGATGAGTGCTAATGGCACTTATCATGGTCACAGACTGGAAAGGGTTTGCATGCAGGCATGCAATGCACTTTGAAAGGCCCCACCCCAGGACAGGACACATGCAGATGACAATGATCACACAGGTGTAAGTAGTTTAGGCACACAGAGCCACATTTGAGTGAACCCATACACACTGTGGCTACAAAGCATACAGCCACAGACAATTGCCACCAACTAGGCACACAGGGTATGTGGGATGCCAGGATGTTACAGTTGGAGGCAACAGATGTGCCTGGGGGCCATTAGCACAGCACCCCCAATGTCTACATGGCACAGCTTCCACACACCAGGACAGGGTCAACCTCCAAGACCAAGGGCTATCACCCCTAGACATCTAGAGGGAGCTACATTGGGAGAATGACAGAGGATGATATGGCAAAAAGATAGGTTCTGAAAGCCTGTGCATTCCTGCTCTGCCATACAGAAGGTTCCACATACTAAGGGACCTAGAGTCCATTGAGACATGCTACAGGGTCATGCTCTGCACCAGGCTCCACTTGCTGGTCTTACCTTCTGCCATGGTCCTGATGGTATCTAACAGCCAAATGATGAGCAATGGCACAGCAGGGGGTTGCAATGATGACAGGATGTCCATGGGCTATGTATCAGAGCAAAAGATGGTAACTATCAGTTAGTGATATTTCTGCCATGGGGACAACATACCCGCACATAGATGGTGTACCCAAAGGGGCCACAACAATAAGAGTTTGTGGGACACATCTGAAATCTTCCCCCCTTTAAATATAATATCAATTTGCAGAGAAAGTGCAACCTCTTCAACATACCACATCTATCATGTGCCACGTCAGAGCTGGACATTGTCAGCAGGCACATCTTGCAGGGAGGGAGCTAATGTTCACACAACTATGATGCCCTCATCCTTGTGACATACATATACTCACTGCATAGCATTCACAGGACCTTTCTATTTTTCAGATTCTGCAGGCACCACAGATGTGCCCCCATCACCACTACTGCCACTAGCACCCCAGCCATCACCACTGCTAGCACCTCAGTCATCAACACCCTAGCTGCCTCCACCACAGCACCTCTGCCATCACCTCAGTTGCCAGCATCCCAGCTGCTATCACCACTAGCACCACTGCAGCTATCACTATCACTGTCGAAAGCACCCCAGCTGCTACCCACACTCCTGCCTACAGCAGCATCACTGCATGCTATGCTAGAGGTGGACTGGGACACCAGAACAACAACCACCATCAAGGTAGATAGCAGCAGCATCAGTAGTGGCTCCTCTGCATTGGTACTGGCTGCATCAGAAAGGGAAAAATGGTCAGTTTATATAACGCTATATGGCCTCCGAAGGATAATGGGAGATCCCTCCATCTAGCCAATCGTTCCGTCATTTGTGCCAGCAGTGCCCCTACATTGGAACTCTGGAGTTTAGCCACATCAGCTGGCAAATAAACACCCAAATATTGGAGCCCGCTCTCCGCCCACTTCAATGGGAAAGCGTCCCAATCCCTATGGAGGGCCTGCTGCAAATCCAACACCTCAGACTTGTCTAGGTTTAATTTCAACCCCGAAAAAATCCCATATAATTTGGTTTTATAAACTTTGCTGTTGGTTCTCACTCTCTTTTAGTTCCTTGGTGTGCAAACATCTCGCATTTCCTCCATATAATCTAATTGGCTTTTTGGTTTAGTTCAGTCCCTGATTGGAGCTCTGAAAAAGCTCCACCCACTTCTACAGGGGGGGGGGGTGCCACCTCATCCTTCGCCTCAGGCAGCAGATTGCCTTGAGCCGCCCCTGGGTTAAGTGGCTTGCCCAAGGCCACAAGGAGCACCTGTGAGACACCCTTCCTCGGGAACGCCACTCTTCTGGCAGATCCCTTCTATCTGTGTCCTTCTCTTCTACTGCAAACACCAGACTTCAATCTTTCTACCTTGCTGCTCCTTATGCCTGGAACAAACTACCCGAGTCAGTACATCAAGTTCCATCTGTGGCCCTATTCGAATCCAGGCTAAAACCTCAGGGGGGATATTCAAAAGCATTTACGCAGTTTGCAGACCTGTAGACTATGTAAATGCCACTTAGTGAGCTATTCAGCGGCTCTAACCTGGTTAGTGCCGCTGGATATCTGTGGAGGTGGCACCTGTCACTAACCGGACACTGGCAATATTGAACCTCTGCCCTGTTAGCAACCCATGGGTAAAGATAGGCACGGAAAAAGCTGGCCTATATTTACCTGTGGGAGCTAACCGGGCAGCGGTTCAATATCCCCACTGCCTGGTTAACTTCCATGCCGTGCGGTGCCATGTGATGCCGTATGGTGACCCGGATATTTGACGCTGGTGGCTGGATATGGCCCTGGCATTGAATATCTGGGCTTACTGTTCAGTGGGGATGGCTAAGCACTGCAATCATGCTAGTCATCTCCGCTGAATATCGGTTTCTGCTTCTAGAATAACCCCATAACCAATTAAATAAGTATTAGTTTGTTTGGTTTTTATTGTTGGGGGTTTATTTTAATAAAGATGGTGTGAACCTTCTTAGACGGCCTTTCGTGATAACAGCATATAAATAAATGAATCTACATACTCAGTTTTGGAGAGCGCATGTAACTAGTTATAACCCACCTGATTTAGCTTCTCCCAGTCATGGCCTCACTGCTTTAACTTGGAGCCTCTTATTTATTTTTATGTTTGTGAGTCTTGTCTGTTTGTCTTGACTAGATTATAAGCTCGAAGGAGCAGGTACTGCCTCTCACATGTTTCTTTACAGCGCTGGGTACACTTGGTTGTGTTACACAAATCATTAATAATAATGATATCTTGAATATACCTGTGAAAACTACTAGTTATTAAAGATAGACTGTGTTCAATAGCATAAGAGTGCAACAGATCACGGGCATCTAGGGCTTAAAGTTTCACACTCTCTTGTCTCCCTTAAAGATCCAAATCTTGAAGCAAAAGAAACATTTTATACATTTGTGCTTTACAGAAACCCATTAGTATTCAAACAGATACATCCATTCTCTGATGATTCACAGGCATGCCACAGATCAAGGGCCTGTAGAAAGTTGCTCCTGCTCCATTCAGCAATTATAATTAAACCAGATGTGATAAAAAGAAAAAAATGGGCAAATTCAAGGTAGGGATGAAAACACATTGTTTGTAAAAATATATATAAAAACAAAGAAAAGCAGATTCCACTACACAGAGACAGGAATTTTTACAGAATGATTTGTTGTCTTCTATAACGCAGCTCACAAGTCTTCTGTTTTCAATGAAAGATGAGGCTGCAAAAAAGCACATACTTAGGTCAAGCCACCACCATACACCTACACACACTCCCACACACTCTCACACACACACACACACACACACACACACATAAGCATCAAGAACCCGCACAGAGACATAGAGGCTGTAGGGAACATTGAGCCATAGGTAAGAAGGAATTACATAGAGACTCAAAGGTTGCAGGGAACACTGGACCACACACAGGCGGGCAGCAGAGAACTGGGCAGAGGGGAGGCAGGTGCACCAAGGACCAGGGAATATCTACCAAATTTGGAGGCAGCAGCACTAAAACTATAGCACTGGTATTTGCATGTATCTGAGATATACTGTCAAAGGAAAAGCAAGTTTCTAATAATCATGGGTGATTTAAAGAGATCTGGTGGCCAGAAGAGCAATTTAGTCAACAGAAGGCTAATAATTACGCACCCTGCAATACAGACACTAACACAACCTGCTGCAAAGTCAGGGCTGATGCCAGGGAAGAAGCCAGTCAAAGATAAGCAGAAGTACAATCCAGAGCTTGGCATCTGGGTTCATCGGCTGCCAGGCTTGCCTCATGAGTGGCCACATTGGTTGGCTCGTCAGCAGAGCCCAACAGAGGAAGAGGCCAAAGAGGTCTGTGTTCCCTGCTGTCAGGAACAGACATAGGCAGAATGAAGTAAGCTTCAGAGTTCCCTTAATGTGCCAGTGTGCTCTGGCGTTGCTCTGTTTTTATTTATAAAGCTAGACCAATTTCAACATTAAGATCGTTTTTTTTCTTTTGGTCATCTTTTTAAAGGACCTATTTTTTTATTCTCCCACAGCGATTCCTGCTAACTTTCCCATCATGTACAATGCTTTGAAATTCAATGTTTGTACACTGTCAACCATCCAATTAATTCCAAAAAAGGGGTTTGCAAAAAAGTGTGCATCTCTCTATTTGTAATTTCCTCAACACAACATGGTGGATAGCTTGTGATATCTGCAACAGGCACCATGGTTTCTGCTTTTACACATGCGTGTGCACACTTCTAACTTTTGCTCCCATCGGCAGAGCTACCACCAGTCCCTCCTTAGAGTGGAAAGTCTCTCATATATGACTGTTTTCCTCCCTCTTCCTTTCAACTCATTCCTCTTTTTGAGTGCTTTACAAATCTCATTCTCTAGAATATCATCTGCAGCTTTAAAAACAGACTGGTAGTATACCGGCTTGTATAGGTAATGTTTTTGCAAACACTTTAATTATGGCTGTGTTTGTTATTGATCTCAGTACTGTTCTCGGCAACTTTTCTTTTGTTTGGAAGTTTATTATGGACATTTCAATAAATTTATAAATAAAAAAAATTGCCAACTCTGACATTGATGGCAAAACTCACGGCAACTGTGGCAATAATGTGTCCAGAAAGACGCTGGAGCAGCCAATCCAGAACTAGCAATTATTTTGATTTGTGCAGCCTCCTTCATCAGAACAGCATCTCCACATGCTCTGTGATTTAATACTTTAAAACAAGCACACAGTCAACTCTGGGATACAAAGCCTGGCTAAAATTTCTGGTGTCCGACATGCCTGACAGCTTCCAAAAGGCAGAGGGCAGAAGGAGCAATTGAATTAATTACTCAACTACAGCTGGGTAAACTGAAACACAGGAAGATAAAGTGATTTGCCCAGTTTCATATGGAAAAATAGGATTGGAACTTATAAATCTAAGGCATTTACAAGTGCAAAGTTCACTGCTCCGATGCCTAGTCCCTAGAACGTCTCTAGAATAAGCCTCCACAATGGCCCCAGCTGCCCCAAACACTGGCATTTGCAGAAATGTCCTGCTTTACACTAATGTTGCCCTTTAGCAGATTATTTTTTTCAGGATAAAAATACATAAGAGCTGATTCAGACTGAATGTCATGGAGAACAGCTCTTTGGGAACGCCAGTGAATACAAATAATCGCCATTCAAAGCTAAAACAGAAGCTGTGAGGGAAGCCAAATAGTGCCAAATCGGGTGATGGGTTTTGAACTTGTTTTGCTCTTAGCTCCAGAAAGCAGCAGCAGTTCATTTCACTATTCATTATTTATTTGTTTATTGTTTTATTCACTAAATTTTATTCAGTGCCTATTCTTCAAAGAAGCTTCAATTTACAAAACAACATAAGAAATCATCGAAATAAGACACATAAAAAATGTGTTCAACCCACTGAAATAATAAAAACAATAAAACAATACGAATTCCCTATGAAAAATGCATATGAAACCAATCCAACAAAAATAAGGGCAATGTTTATGAGCATGCAGTAAGTGGATATCAAATTCACATGGTAGCTACTTACCATAGAAGGGGGCGAGAAAGAGAATGACAGAATATAAAGATCACACGGCCTATCCAGTCTGCCCTTCTATACCAACTACGAAATTTACAGTCCCTTTTTTCCCTTAGAGATACACTGTGTTTGTCACATGCTTTCTTGAATTCAGATACGGTCTTTGGTCTTGATAGTCAAAGGCATGTACGTGGTTTAAAAACCTATAAACCGTGTAAATGCCTCTACAGAAGGATATTCGCTGATTTCGCTGCTACACACCCCGATGCTATCCGTGTAGGGCGTGTCATGGGTCTTCCAGGGCGGAGTGGACGTGGCACCCATTGCTAACTGGGCAGCGGTGATATTGAACTGCTGCCTGGTTAGCGACCTGCGGGAAAAGATAGGAATGAGAAAAGCTGCCCTACCTTTACTTGTGGGAGTTGCTGATGGTTCCTGCTTGAGTGAACGCCCTCATTGCAAACTTCATCTAACTTTGTATGCTCTTTTCAGGTATTTTCCTGTGCCTGTTCAGAATCTAGCTTGTTATTTATTTATTTATTTATTTATTGTTCTGTATATATTTCTGTTTTGTCAGTGTGTGTCCTATCCTCTGACTGTCCCAGCTCCTGCCCTCTTCAGTGCTGTGTCTTCCTTCTCAACATTTTATTGCCTCTGTTCTCTGACTAGTACTATCTGTCAGCACATTTAGGTGTGCCTTTTTTTCTCTCCTCCCTATTCCTCTACAAGGCCTCTCTTGTAGATATTCAAATCTTCAGTTTTTTTACCTTGCCTGAGTTTTACTAGGGCACTTCCTGTGGACTCTGCCTGCTTTCACTTGCTTGCATTTCAGCACTTGCCCCACCCCTCTTGTTAAGCTCTGCATCTCTGTTTTCAGCTCTGTGTGTCTCTCTCTCCTCTTCCTTATTATCCTACCTGCCCCCTGGCTGATAGTCTCTTACTATGCTCATTACTACAATCACTCACAGGTGCACCTTACCCCTACAATGTCTACCACCTATCCTTTTACTTCTTCTGGCTTCTGTGCTCCTCTCCATTTCTCTCTTTATAGCTCCTCAACACTTTCTGTTCCTATTGCTCATACTCCCTAATTGTCTCCCCTCCTACCAACACCTTCCAACACCTCACCCTTATCTCCCCTTTACCATCCTCGCTTCCCCCACCCTATTCATCGCTTTCTGAAGCACGCCGGTCTCCTCTCCAACGCCTTGAGGCAGCCCATAAGAGGGAGGGTGCCATCGGGCGCAGCAGAAGCACGCCAGTCTCCTCTCCACCGACCTGAGGCAGCCTATAAGAGAGAGGGTGCCATTGGCCATGCACGTGCCTGGCAGGTCCATGCCTGAGGGCCTCGCCAGAGGGCCCTTTGGTGTGTCCCTTAGGCGGGGAACGCAGGCAGAAGCAAACCCCCAGGATCAACACCCCTGCTCCAGCTGACCAGCCTCTGCGCCGCAGCTCCAGCCCTGGTCGGCATCATCGAGGGAGAGCAGGAAGGTAAGCTCCACCCCACTCCCCTCCGACGAGGCCAATCGGGGCCCCCTTGCACTTAACAAAGCTCATAGTCTCTCCAGGCATGGCCCTTAAACGTGGGACCGCAGGGTGCCCTGCCAGGTACCAGCCCTGATCGCTCATTACACCACCCCCTGAGCCCTGACTGGCAGCAGTAAAGGTGCAGAGGGCTGCGACCCCTTCTGCCCTAATCGGCACCTAACCAGCCCCGATCGCTCACTCCACCACTCCCTGAGCCCTGACTGGCGGCAGTAAAGGTGCAGAGGGCTGCGACCCCTTCTGCCCTAACCGGCACCTAACCTGGACCCAATACCAGCATGACCACAACCTTAATTAGGATCAGCATCAGAGAGTCGAGCAGAGGAAAACTCCTCCCTGATCGGCTCCCCAAAGCCAATCAGGTCTTGCTTCCCATTGCCTGCATAGAACTGCTACCCATCGCCTGCATAGAACTGCTACCCATTGTTGCATAGATCTGCTACCCATTGTTGCATAAAACTGCTACCCATTGTTGCATAGATCTGCTACCCATTGTTGTATAGAACTGCTACCCATTGTTGCATAGATCCGCTACCCATTGCCTGCATAGAACCGCTAACCATTGTTGCATAGAACTGTTACCTATTGTTGCATAGAACTGCTACCCATTGCTTGCTCAGACCCAACCCATTGCTTGCTCGACCCTACTGCCCACCACAACAGCTACCCATTGCCTGCATAGAACTGCTACCTACTGTTGCATAGAACTGCTACCCATTGCTTGCTCAGACCTTGCTGCCCACTACCATGGCCCCACATCTCATTGTCCTTCTCTTCCTCATCCTCCCCAACTGCCTCCCCTCCTATCAACACCCTCCCTCCTCTTCTCCCTCCCCTCCCCTACCTTCCCCACTTCTCCCTACCCTCCCCCTACCTTCCTCGCTTCTCCCTCCCCTCCCCCTACCTTCCTCACTTCCCCCTACCCTTCCCCTACCTTCCTCACTTCTCCCTCCATTCTGCCCTCTAGCCTAGCATCTGCTCTTGAGCTTCTTCACACCATCCCCTGCATTCAACCAGCCCCCCTCTCCTTAAGACAACCCCACCCTCGCTTCCGCTGTACTATCTCCACTTTACCTCGCTCTCTAATACTCATTCTCCTTCTCTCATCAGGTAATATCAACCCCAACCCTGCCCCCCCCACCAATTTCCTTCTCACACTAAAAAAAAGTTCCTCACGTACCCCATCTAATCTCATCCATATCCCGCTCCTCCCTCCTTCCACCCTCCCCCATTCATCCCACAATCACTTATCCATAAATATCAACTCCAACCCTACCCCCAAAAATAATCCCTCACACAACCTACCTGATACCATCAATTTACCCATCATTTCCCCTCCCTCATGTCCCCATTGGAGAGCACATACACCCAGACATACCCACCCACACCCTGCTCCCTCTAAATCTCGGTATGACCCTAGAAAGAGACCCCCATGCTACTCTGATAAGAATTCCACACGTAACTTATCCAACCTTATCCATATCCCTCTCCTCCCCCCCCCCACCGCTCTCCCATTTTCATGCACCCTATGGAACGCATGCTCAGTGATTAAAAAAAAACACTTTTATCCATGATCTTTTTATCTCTAATGCCCTACACCTTCTTGCCTTGACCGAGACCTGGCTCCCCCCAGATGATACCGCTTCCATTGCCTCTCTCTGCTATGGGGGCTACCAGTTCTCCCATACACCTCGATCTACAGGTCGTGGTGGTGGCATTGGCCTCCTTCTCACTCCCTCCTGCTAATTCTAACCCCTCCTGCCACCCCAATCACACTCCCCCCTCTCTTTCGAAGTCCACTCCATTTGCCTCCTCATACCACTTCCCCTCTGAGTAGCTATTATTTATCGCCCACCCGACAAATCCAAATCAACCTTCCTCACCGACTTCGACTCCTGGCTTTCTGCCTTTATGGATCCCTCCTCCCCTACTCTTATTCTTGGCGATTTCAACATTCACATTGACAAACCCTCTGACCCCCATGCCTCTATGTTCCTCGCTCTAACCTCCTCGTTCGACCTCCAACTTTGCCCCACTGCTCCCACACACCTACACGGCCACTGCCTTGACCTAATACTCTTCTCATATTCCTCTCCCTCAAACGTCCGCAAATCAATCCTTCTCTCATCTGACCATCACCTCTTAACATTTACTCTTCAGCTTCCTCCAACCCAAACTCATCCTGTCTCCTCTGACCTATTTAGAAACCTTAATAATATTGAACCTCTGACTCTCTTCTCCACCATTTCTCCATCTCTTTCCTCCATTTTATCATCCGAGTCCGTCGACGAGGCACTATCCTCATACAATGTTACACTATCCTCAACCCTTGACACTCTTGCCCCCCCCCACCCCATGTCCTGTAAAATGATCTACTCCCCAACCCTGGCTTTCACCCACAATCCGTTACCTACGCATCTGCGCCTATTCTGACGAGCGAGCTTGGTCCAAATCCTGCTCCCCGGAAGATCTTCTACATTTCAAATTCATGCTTGGCTCCTTCCAGTCAGCCTTGGCACTTGCCAAACAGGATTACTACATCCATCTGACCAACTCCCTTGCCTCTGACCCTCGCCATCTCTTTAATACCCTCAATTCTCTCCTCAAGGTACCCCCGCCCCCAATCCCGCCCTCCCTTTCTGCCCAAAACCTAGCTGACTACTTTCACGATAAAATCCAGAAAATTACCCTCCAATTCCCTACCCCCTCATCTACCTCCCCTCCGCCCCAACTCCCCTCCCCATCCATCCTCCCCCACCTCCCCATCCATACTCCCCCCACCACCCTCTCCTCCTTCCCTCTGATCTCTGAGTTTTACTAGGGCACTTCCTGTGGACTCTGCCTGCTTTCACTTGCTTGCATTTCAGCACTTGCCCCACCCCTCTTGTTAAGCTCTGCATCTCTGTTTTCAGCTCTGTGTGTCTCTCTCTCCTCTTCCTTATTATCCTACCTGCCCCCTGGCTGATAGTCTCTTACTATGCTCATTACTACAATCACTCACAGGTGCACCTTACCCCTACAATGTCTACCACCTATCCTTTTACTTCTTCTGGCTTCTGTGCTCCTCTCCATTTCTCTCTTTATAGCTCCTCAACACTTTCTGTTCCTATTGCTCATACTCCCTAATTGTCTCCCCTCCTACCAACACCTGTTCCTCCTCCAAACCCACCACCTGTTCATCAGACCCTATCCCCACCCATCTCCTACGTTCCATCTCCCTCAACATTGTCCTCTCCATCACTCATATCCTCAACCTTTCTCTCTTCACTGCAACTGTCCCCCATTGACTTCAAACATGCTGTTGTCACATCCCTCCTCATGATCCCACATGCCCTTCTAACTATCGACCCATCTCCCTCCTTCCCTTCATATCCAAACTATTAGAATGAGCAGTCCACCATCACTGCCTCGACTTCCTCACCTCCCAGGCCCTCCTGGACCCACTACAATCCAGCTTCCGTCCCCTACACTCGAATGAAACGGCACTCACAAAAGTCACCAACGACCTGCTCCTGGCTAAATCTATGGGCCTCTATTCTATCCTCATCCTTCTTGACCTTTCTGCTGCCTTTGACACCGTTGACCACAACCTTCTCCTCACCACCCTCTCCTTGCTTGGCTTCAAGGACTCTGTACTATCCTGGTTCTCCTCCTACCTCTCGTATCGCTCATTCAGTGTATGCTCTGGTGACTCCCGCTCCTCCCCTATCCCGCTCCAGGTAGGTGTACCTCAGGAATCTGTCTTGGGCCCCCTCCTTTTCTCTCTCTATACCCAAGGCCTTGGAGCGCTTATCTCCTCCCATGGCTTTCAGTACCATCTCTATGCCGACGACTCCCAAATTTACCTCTCTACACCTAATATTTCTCTGGCAACCCAGTTCAAGATCTCTGCCTGTCTTTCAGACATCGCTGCCTGGATGTCTCATCGCCGATTGAAACTGAACATGGCCAAGACTGAACTCATTGTCTTTCCACACAACTCCTCCCCCCCACTTCCCCCTTTCTCAGTCCAGGTGGATGGATCTACTATCCTGCCTGTTCCCTCGGCCCGCAATCTAGGGGTTATCTTTGACACCTCTCTCTCCTTCTCCGCTCATATCCAGCTTGTAGCTAAGACCTGCCGCTTCTTTCTCTACAACATCAGCAAAATCCGCCCCTTCCTATCTGAATACACTACCAAAACATTTATCCACTCCTTGATCTCCTCTCGCCTCGATTACTGCAACCTACTCCTCACTGGTCTCCCCGTGAGCCACCTCCTTCCCCTTCAATCTATACAAAATCATGCTGCTCGACTAATCTTCTGTCAGCCTCGCCATGGCCACATTACCCCTCTTCTCAAATCACTTCACTGGCTCCCTGTCCTATTCCGCATCCAATTCAAGCTACTCCTGCTGACCTATAAATGCATTCACTCTATAGCCCCCTCAATATCTCTTATTTCTTATCTCTTCCTATGTCCCTGCTCGAAATTTGCGCTCCGCCAACAAATTACTTCTATCAATGCCTTTTACCCACACTGCGAACTCCTGACTGCGCTCCTTTCACCTTGCTGCACCATACGCCTGGAACAGCCTACCTGCGTCTGTGCGCCAGGCATCCTCCCTGGCTCTCTTCAAATCCAGGTTGAAGACCCACCTCTTCACCGTTGCATTCAGATCCTGACTTCCATCCTCATCTTACCCTAACCCCCGTCAACGTTTACGACCAAACTATAGACCAAACTGTACCACACCGTACCTTTCGCAGAACTGACTGATGCTCTGTACTCTGTACTGTTCTAACTAGATTGTAACCTCCGATGAGCTTGGCTCTGACGGGTAGGGACTGTCTCTTATATGTTGGCTACCTCTTGTAGGTTAGCTGTGCAGCACTGCATGCGTAGCGCTTTACAAGTGCTAAATAGTAGTAGTAGTAGTAGTTTCTCCCTCTCAGTCATCTTCTCTCTCTCTGAAACAACCTTACCCTTGTTACCACCACGCTGTCTCCTCCCTGCCCCATACTCTTCTATTTCTTCTCTCTTCCGGAGATATCAACCCCAACCCTAGCCCTCATAGATTTCTGTCACAGTCCCAGAACAGATTCTCACACAACAACTCAAATCTTATTCATATCCCTCTCCTCTTCCCCTCCTCTCTTCCTTTCTTATATGCCTTATGAAACGCACACTCCATCTCAAATAAACTTGCCTTTACTCATGATCTCTCGATCTCTAATGCTCTCAATCTCCTTGATCTAACTGAGACCTGGCTCCTCCCTGAGGACTCAGCTTCAGTTGCTGCTTTCTGTCATAGCAGCTATCAATTCTCCCAAATGCCTCATCCCACTGGCCGCGGTGGAGGTGTTGGGCTTCTACTCTCTCCTTCCTGTCAATTTCAACCCCTCCTTCTGCCTCAGTCTCACTCATTTCACTCCTTTGAAGTCCATTCCATCCATATTTTTACTCCACTACCTCTCCGATTAGCTATTATTTATCATCCCCCTGACAAGTCCACCTCTATCTTTCTCTCTGACTTTGACTCATGGCTTTCCTTCTTTCTGGATTCATCTTCCCTCTTCCTTATTCTCAGGGATTTTCACATTCATGTTGATAACTCCTCTGACCCTTATGTTTTAAAACTCCTCTCCCTTACCTCATCATTCAACCTCCAGCTTTGCTCTACTACCCCTACTCACCAGCAAGACCACTGCCTTGACCTCATATTCTTCTCTAATTGCTTACCCTCAAACCTCTTTACCTTACTTCTTCCCTTATCAGACCATCACTTGCTAAGCTTCACTCTTCATCACTCACTACCTCAACCTCGCCCTGTGTCCTCTAACCTCTTTAGAAATCTTCATGCTATTGACCCATTGGTTCTCTCCTCCACTGTCTCATCACCTCTTTCCTCCACTATGTCATCTGAGTCTGTTGATGAGGCAGTAGCTTTCCATAGCACTGTACTCTCCTCTGCTCTAGATGTTCTTGCTCCACCCATGCCACATCACAGGCATTTAAAACAGATTTTTCTGGTTTTAAACTGTTGCCTTAACAATTAGGTCACTCCTCTACTTCAAAGAATATTCTGCAGAAGGACCATACATGATTGACAAAGGCTCTAATGGGAATGGAGTAGATACCACACCATTCATAAAATAAGGTATTTATGGATAGCTTGTAAAACTGAAAGTGGACAAGGGCAATGGACCGGATGAGGTATATCACTGGATTCTGAGAGAGTTCAGAGCTTCTAGTGGATCTTTAGATGATATGTTTAATAGATCCTTGGAAATAAGAGAGATTCCATAGAAATGGAGAAAGGCTGATGTAAGCCTTTCCTCGGTGGTGGGAAAAGTTATGGAGATGTTGCTGAAAGAAAGGATAGTGGTCTTTCTAGAATCCCGTGAGTTATAAGATCCAAGGCAGCATAGTTTTGCCACAAAAAGATCATGCCAAATGAATCTGATTAATTTCTTTTACTGAGTGACCAGAGAAATAGATCAAGAGCATTCAGTGCATGTGATCTACTTAGATTTCAGCAAAATGTTTGGTATTGTTCCTCATAAGAGGCTTATGAATAAACTGAACAGCCTCCCAAAGGGTCCCAAGGTAGTGGACTAGATCAGAAATTAGTTGACTGACAAACAACAGAGGGTGGTGGTAGATGGAATTCACTCAGAAGAAACAAAGTTGAGTAACAGAGTGCCTCAGGGCTCAGTCTTGGGACTGGTACTGTTCAATATCTTTGTGAGTGATATTGGCAAAGGGTTAAAAGGAAACATTTGCCTTTTTGCAGATGATACAAAGATTTTCAAGAGAGTGGGCACCTCAGAGGGCCTAGACAACATGAAAAAAGATCTACAAAATTAGAACAATGATCTAATGCTTGGCAGTTAAGATTTAATGCAAAGAAGTGCAGCGATGCAACTAGAATGCAGAAATCTAAAGGAGCAGTGTGAGATAGGGGGTGAGAAACTGGCATGCACACACCAGTAGATGAACCTCAGAATGATAGTACCTGAGAATATCAAGGTAGTGAAACAATTTGATAAAGTGATGGCCAATGCTAGAAGGATGCTAGACTTTATACAACGAGGTATAACCAGCAGACGAAGAAGGTATTAATGTCCCTTGTACAAGTTGTTGGTGAGTTCTCACTTGGAGTATTATGTTCACTTTTGGAGACCATAGCTTACAGTGGATATAAAAAGACTTGAAAACAGTTCAGAGGAAGATGACCAAAATGATATAGGTCCTGCTACAGAAGATGTATGTAACTACTTAAATACTCAAACTCCAAAACACTCACATCCAACCTAGCTAAGCCCAAAACATAAAGAATGTGTAACTCAAACAAATTTTTGTCAGAACTATTGCCGTGAAGGTGAATACCCTCTCGAAGCAATAATGTTCCTTTTTTTTATTTTAGAAAAAGGGGAGTACGACCCCTATACCAACCCTAAAGAGATATTAAAATCATCATAGGGTACAAAAATGGCCCCAAATCAAGTTTGTCCAAAAATGACGATAAATTCAAGCCAAACAAGAGAACACTTAGCTTTCTCCAAATGGTCGACACCAACTATCCTGGTGTGGCTCATCCGTTATTTGTTGTTCATCTGCTCACGCAGAGGCTGAAAATCGCCATATTCTCTTCATCAATATGCAACACATCACTCAGTGTAATAACCCAACGTTGCGTTTCGGGTTCCCGATCCTCACAGCCCTTTTTCAAATTCCAATGCAATTGTGAAGACATCCGCCCCTCACAGCTGAACTTATTAAGGCTCATAAACATGACATCACCAATGAATAGGCCAATCACAATCACGGTCCATTCCTTTATGGAACAACCCAAAGTTTAAAGAAGTGTCCACCAGTCCACAGAAGAATTTAACCCATGCGGTACTGTTGAATTCAGATAATAAATCCAAAACTGTTCTCTATACAGGAGACGGGCCCTCCGATCACCACCCCGAAGCATCGCTGGGACATGATCTAAAATCCTCCAGTGGAGATCCTGAAAAGTGTGATGAAACTCACAGCAATGTTGAACCACAGGTGCCGTCAAAACATGTGTATTGATCCTAGAGCGATGTTCCTGCAAACGCTGTTTCATACTACGTATAGTTTTTCCAATATAGAACTTATTGCAAGGGCAAATCAAAATATAGACTACAAAAGTGGTCTGGCAGGTGGTATTAGTACTACTATAGATTTTTTTGTGTGTTTAAGGGATTTTCCCAATAGACCCCCTCCAGTTTTCCAAACAAGTTCTTTCTCTGCTCCATGCCCTCCTTTTCCTCTGGTCCCTCAAATCCTCCTTTGGGGGTCTGTTGAAAGAACACACTCCAAACAAAGTGGTGCACCTTTTTCAGACCCAGGTCTTCAGCCCAGGACAACACTTCCTAGAGTTTAGCAACTCCTTTTGATAGAGACACTTCTAAGGAAGGGGGAGGGACACATAACTCTTTCTTGCTAGTAATTTTATATTAGATTTTCCATCATCAATTCTTCCCACCTAGGACAGAGAAATCTGCACATATACACCTACTATCTCCAACTGCAGGAACTGAGTCTCTAAAGCCACTAATTAATAACGAGAAATTATGACCCCTTATATATAGATCTAGAAAGCACCATTGCAGCAGCCTCCTCAGAAGTTGCTATGGCAAAGATGGTATAGTCTTCTAGTCTACTCTGCTCATTATGACTTGCTACAGGTATATATTGTTATCATAGAGATCCCCATGGGGCTCTACATATACAAAATCCAGTAACTGCTGCAAGTTAGTAATTAGGGACATCTATATTCGTGGACATTGACCAGACCTACCCCTTCTGCTTTGAAAAGTCTCAGAAGATAAAGTTAAAATGGAATTGATTCCACCAATAATGGATCTCTTTACTTAGCAGAGATCTGTGGGAGCTCTAGCTATTCTTTTTCAGTGTCTGTGTGAGTTGGGTATGCTACTTTAGAACAACATCTCTAATCCCCTAACTACTTGTTTGGAAAGTAAAAGTAGCACTGCAGCTGAACGCTCACCAAGGAGCAGTGGAAGTAATTCACATATAAGAGGAATCCCTTTATCAATAAAAGAGCACCCACATCGTGTCACCAGCTTGAACATCAGTGTAAATTAGAAAGTAACAATGTGAAAGTTTAATGACATAATAGGTATCCTGTGCTTTCTGATTTAATCTAGTACACCTTCATCCAGCTACATCTATACCATCCAAAGTTCATTTCTGACTAACTAGAGTAATTACTTCCAAGCTTTTTTCAGTATATCCTTTACTTCCAGGAAAATGATGGGAGTCATATGAGGGGCAATGGAAGCTGATTCCAGTCTTGTATTTCCTCTTGGGAGCAGTAGCCCTGCAAATGCATATCAGCATGAAAAAGATCATATTACACTATCATTAATCATTGCTTTGATTATTATAAATGAGAAAATATAATCATGTATTTTATGGTACAATACTTTCTCAATTTGTGCATGCAGTCCATGTCCTCTCTCATGTCCCCCCACTATATAATAATTTCTCCTGACCTATACTTTTCAGGCTTATGTGTAGCCTACAAATATTATATCCCACCTCTCACTAACGGAGTGAGGATTACCTCAGAGGGGGGGTCCATAAAAGATGACTTTGGTAGAAAATACAAAGGGGGTCATTCTGTCCTGTGAATAGCAGGGATGGATGTCCTATTTGGACATCCAACCCCACTAGTTGCCTCTCTGCTGTCCCTGGCAAAAGCCTTCCCATATGAACAGCATGTTTGTACTGGGAGGCATAGATGGGGGAGGGAAGGGGGCGTTCTGGAGATGGAGAAAGGGTGGAGCATGGGCGGGCCGTGACCCCGGATGTACAGGGCCAATTCAGAGGCTGACCCCTTATGTCTGGGGTCTCGGATCTAGAGTCCAACAAAGAGCACAACACCACGTGCGATAACAGTCCAACAAAGAGACGTGGATAGCAAGGAAGGTGACGTAAATAAACCTTTATTGAACAAACATCAGCCACTTGGCCCAACACAGGCCGTGTTTCGGAAATCCCTTCTTCAGGGGCTTAAATGGCTGTGTCACTAAACTGTATGACTCAATCAGACAAGAGTCTAAATTTATGTACAACAAAATGAGCTGACCATGGGTAATCTTCCTATAGGTTTAAATGTGTAATTAACAAAAAACGGAAGATACCACGGCCAGGAACGAGTGCGCCAAAAACAGCTTTCACTTTGTAATCGCAAAACCAAAAGCTGTTTTTGGCGCGCTCGTTCCTGGCCGCGGTATCTTCCGTTTTTTGTTAATTACACATTTAAACCTATAGGAAGATTACCCATGGTCAGCTCATTTTGGGGTACATAAATTTAGACTCTTGTCTGATTGAGTCATACAGTTTAGTGACACAGCCATTTAAGCCCCTGAAGAAGGGATTTCCGAAACACGGCCTGTGTTGGGCCAAGTGGCTGATGTTTGTTCAATAAAGGTTTATTTACGTCACCTTCCTTGCTATCCACGTCTCTTTGTTGGACTAGGGTCTCGGATCTAGACAGGGGACCTAGTCTACCTCAGAGGTAGAAGAAGTCCACCTCAACGTGGTGTTTCGGTGGCAGCCAGAGGAGACAGGTGAGGCAGCGGTGCAGGAAGTTCCCCGCCACCGGACCCTGGCCATGAGAGGCCGGATCGAGGGTCCGGCTGCTGGGAAAGGAAGATGTTGGTGGTGGCGTCATATGTGGCCACTGAATGGTGAGGGAATGCCATGGCACTGCGGCTCCATTCAGGAGCCTGACTGAGGTAGCTGGGCTGTAGCTGGGCATGCGGCTGATCAGAATTAGGGCTCGGCTTGCATGTCCAGGCCGTAGACCCGATTCTGATCCCACGGGCACGTCTAGCCCCCATGGGATCAGAATCGGGTCTACCGGCCGCACAGGGGGCTGGACAGCCTGATTGGAATGCGCCTCTATGTAAAATAAAAGTTTTGGGTGGTTAGGAGAGGCAGAATGCCCCAATGTCTTCACTTAAACAACATTCAAGAATTCAAAAGACTCAAAAGGAAGCAGTCTTCACTAAAAGGTTAGCTTTCCTATAGAAATACTTGTACTTGGGATATCCCACAAAAAACC